>OZ025208.1:5651289-6011289 GCA_964019055.1 Anthopleura xanthogrammica | reverse complement strand
GTTAAAGCTTATGCTTATAATATTTTTCAACAATTTTCAGTGTAGTTCACTTTCCACCTAAAAAACTTATAACTTAAGATTTGCTGAATAAAATCCTTTGTTCTATACATGTATTCATATGTTCTATAATTATTTTTCTTCGAATTGATAAGTTTTCTAATGCTTTTGAAGGCTTAAAATAATGTTTTTTCTTTTAGTTTTTCCTTCGGGTTCTGGTAAAATCAAAATAAGTGGTAATGCTGTAGCCGGCGTTATGCCGCGTCACACAATTGTCACAATTGTCACGTTTTTAGCACTATATATACTATTTATGGGAGCTCCGCTTTTAGGCAGTGCCTAAATCTATATATTATTGTTATTGTAAATTCTGTCTCTTTATCGTTTTCTTTCACTTCTTTTTTGACATTTTATGTAATTTTCACAATATTTTGTATTACACTGAAACGAATGTAATTTCTTGTGTATATAAATGTTAATAACAATTTGTAATACATTATAAATATAATAGAATACAAAAAAAAAAAAAAAAAATCAAGCTTGGGTTCCCTGTGCTTTAATTAGTTCAGGTCTTCTAACACCTGCTACTGTCCTTCGTAAACATTTTAACCTTATTCTAAATTTGTCGGAACTATTTCTCTTCTTTATTGTTATTATTATTTGTAGTTAGATGAATACTGTTGTGAATTAACAAATATCCTAAAAAAATTAAAGGTGTTTGGTGAGAAAACATTTTTCTGATTGGATCAGATGCATCCGGCCAACAGATGTTTCTCAATTTGATCACGTGATGTTCAATCTTGTTCACATATTGCTTGTCAAATCTATCTTTATGTGGCTTTGGTCCTTTAGTTTTTATTTGGCAATATTTTTGCTCCAAAATTAAAAAAAAATTCTCATATATTCTTGATCAAGTATCTATTGACGCACTTGGGGGATCGTCAAAAGAAACAGACGCTTGGAAACTGTCACTCTGAGCTGGGGACGTCTAAAAGAGGAAATTAAGATAAGCCTCGATCGATCGATTTCCTTTTAAGATGAAGAGCAAAGTAATCGAAAATACAAGAGACGTTTTGGTGTTGGTTTTAGCAGTACTTTTTATTTCGATTGGTCTCGTTGCAAATCTTTTGGTTGTAATCGCGGTGTGGCGTAAGCGATCTTTACGATCGACCACCAATTATCTACTAGTCAACCTTGCTGTCTCAGACATTATCAGCTTGTCGTTTCTCCCTTTCATGGCTATACAACCAAACGTGTGGATTGAAGAGGGGATTTTAGCCGACTTCATGTGCAAGTTTTTTTTGAGCTATCATATCCCACTTACAGCGAGTTTCGCCTCGATCGTAACACTTCTGGTGTTGTCGATAGAGAGGTATCATGCTGTAGTCAAACCGATGAAGTCGGGTTTCAGACTACGAAAAGAAACTGTACGCTACGCTATTATTATCGTATGGGCATTCGCCATTTGCTTGACATTGCCATACTACATCTTCGGATACTCAAGAAAAAATAAATGCAGACATAATGTGCCAGACGATGCAATAGGGATTTACATAATAATAGTTATGTCGACTGTAGTGATTGTCCCATTTTTTGTCATCAGCTTTTGCTACATTCAAATAGTTCGTGATTTATATATGAAGCCCAGGCAAGTTGGACCACAAAACGTAGAGATGGCTGAAGATCAACTCGTCAAGCGCAAGCTCGTCAAGTTATCCCTGTATGTAACCTTGGCTTATGTTATCTGTTTCTTTCCAATGGCCATAACATTGATTTTGAATGCTTATGATGATGAAAGATTCAGTTCAAAGCTTTACAAAAATGCTTCCATCTTGTATTTTTTGGAGTCTTCAGTCAACCCGCTCATTTATTCATTTCAAAGTTCCAATTTTCGTCAGGCTTTCAAAGAACTTTTAAAATGCCGCCGTTTGCGATGAATCAGCGAAAACTTGAAAAAGAAATCAGTCTCTTGGCTATTTCAGCGATTTGCTTGCGGCAGTGGGAGGCTATCTTTAACATCAAAGTTTGCCCTGGGTAGTTGTCAAATACATTCAGTTTTGATGGCAACAACGTTGCTCGTGAAACCTCCCAAGAGTTCAACAAAGGAACCTTACGTAAAAAGTGTATATATAAGTTTAAGTACTTTTTAGCTGATAGTATGTTATATAGGTATAGCCCGGTAGATGTAGACATCAATGTATTACCTTTATAACGTAATAGGAACAGCCATCAGGAGATCTAAGAAAAAAATGATACAGCAGACAGGAAAACAGAACAAAAACTCTAGGCATAGTTGCAAAAATTCCTGTCGGTCAGTGGCGGGTTTATCTCGTATATATTTTCGAAAATGTAAGTTAAGAAAATTCAAGTGGAAATGAAACTACTTCAGTTTTCAGTGACAAAAAAAAAACAACAATGATAGTAATTCTAGAAGATGAGCACAACGAATCTCCAGGGGAGTTTTCATACACTTAATAATTGATGTGAAATCAAGTTTAACCGATGAAGATTTTGGTAATTCATCACGAAGCTGTCTCATTCGGCCAATGATTAAGCGACCCCTTATATCATATAATGGTTCAAAATCCATTTCCTTTGCGCGCTTTGCCACTGTCGGATGAAGGTCTGACAGCCCTTTGATGCTAACTTAATCCCGAGCTGTTTAAATGTCTTCTGTCGGCTAACTACACATTATCACATTTCGTAGCTAATTATAGCGTGCGAAAAATTATCGAAAGGTATCATTTATTTAGACAGGGTGACAAATTTGAGAAATACTACTTTAGGCTTGTATGGGATTAGAGATGGGCATAGTATATGATTAATTATGTTATGATTACAAACGTTTTACACCTGCTAAGCTGGAATACACGAACGTTTAGATATGAATAAAACTAATTCCAAATTACAGCTTTTCATAGTTCTGCGACCAAACCGCCTCTAGGCCTTTGGCGTTTAGGCGACCTAACCGACTCCTGGCGTTTGGCATTTTGGCTTCCGTCAATCAAACTACGACGGGCCGAGTTCATTCCGATCGCGAGCGATAAAGATATTCCCATGTAAAAATGGCTGTTGAGTAACGGAAAATTCTCGATAGCCATTTTCGCATGCAAGCAAGCCGTGGATATGCGCGGAAATTCAAATACTTATAACTTATTGCGGTTTTGAGCCGCCAATACGGGTTTATATTGGCGGTAGTTGGGAGAAAATATATTCCGTATTTCCAATAAGTTTTGTATCGCGATTCTCCTATTTTTCTTTTCAATTATGAAGGAAAAAGCAACGAAAATGATCCTGATTTGCTGGAAATTCTCACTACCTAACAGTGGTCTCCTTAGCAACCGTTTCTTGAAAATTCGAGGAAAATGGATGGCCGGCGTTTGAAAACTTTGTTTATATGAACAGTTATAAGCACGAATACCTTCTTAATTCCCTTTTTAAGAGTTTATTTTGGCCGAGTCTAAGAAGAAAAATAAAAGAATAAATAATTATAAACTTTTTTTTTGTCATTCAAACAAATTTTAAGTTAAGCTTACATCAATCTTCGATCGAAAGTTTCAGCTTGAATGATAACAAATCGTAGCTTAATTTTCACTCACCGGTGTCAGAAAGTCGAAGACATATAGCATACAATTTCCCTAATCCTTGTACCACATCATAAGGCAATAATTTGTGTCATAAAACTTGTAAAACTTGAGAAAAAATGATTTTTTTTGTCATCGTTACGTTCAGAAGCCAGAAGTCGATACCAAAAAAGTGCTAATTTCGCCGTCAATCAAATCTCCATGAGCCAATCACGCGCGTTAAATCTGAGCCGACAATACGGGTTTATATTGGCGGCTCTCTCTCAATCAAACTTATAGGAGAATCGCGATACAGCCAAAAATCACGAAAAATATTCGGCAAAAAAATACAAAACATACATGTAGTAGGGAGGGGACAGGCCAAATGTTACCGGAAATTGATGCGTTGATGCGACTGAAAGTCCAGTCAAGTCGGGTATTATTTCCGGTAACATTTGGCCTGTCCCCTCCATACTACGTGCATGTTTTGTATTTTTTCGCCGAATATTTTTCGTGATTTTTGGCTGTATTGAATTTCCGCGCATATCCACGGCTTGCTTTTCGAATTTCAAAAAAGTATTTCTAGGCATCGTGTGGACACAAAAAATTCTCTAAATCTTTAAATGTATTGGAGAATCGATTTCTGGGGCTAAATTTTCCGATACGTTTGTTATTTCGGAGATATGGAGCTGAAAGTAAGGGTCGGTGTAAAAATTTGGAGGCGCTGTTTCATACCTTCCTATATTATATACCTAGGGAGAGCGAAGCAAATTATCAAACGATTCAAGACCCCTCAAAAACACAATTTCTTGCAAAAATTTCATCGCGAAATGTTCCTCAACTACCAAACAACATTTGTAGAGACATTATTCAAAAGCATATAGTAATTTAAGTCCTCCTGAAAGCATATTTCCAAACCATATGAAATTTGAATGGTTCACTCACTGAAGCTAATGACGTCACAGCCCACTAACTTTACGCTGGGCTACCTGTGGTCTTTTCCGGTAGACTGTGCCTGAGCCTTTTTTACCAGAAAACCTTCCAAGGAAATAAAGCAAAGTGCTGTATCGTAGATTTTAATTCCTAAAAAATGTTTTACGTATTTTTAACTCAAAATATACAACATGAATTCGAGAGCATAGTTTTGGATAGTTTTGCTTGGGTAAAGTCTTTTGCTCACTACAAATATTATTTGAAAAGAGAAATATATATAAACAACGATTGCTTATAGATTATATAATATTACACATATAGAGAGTCCAGTATAACTTGCATCCGCATGACAGCTTAGCAGCCAGGCGACAACCACACGTGTTGTGGTCCCCCGGTTACAAAACCTATCCGATCTTCAAAATGGCAGAGGCTCTAGATTCTCAGTTGTGTACGAGTAATATCACTGTCGAATTTTGGGAAGCATTTCGTCGATTATGTGAAGGGAATTTATTGTTCTAAGAGGTTATGGGATTGTAATTCTTCAAGTTAGAAGTTCTGACTAGAAAATGGCTTTGAGTGAGAGCTCGTCGCCACATAGCATTCATGCCTTGCAATTTTTCATAAGTTATAATGGACTCTCTTTCCTCTGCGATTTATCAGCTTGTCGGAGCGGACAGAAGTGAGTCCGGGACAGTGGACTATTATGCTGCGTGATGACTCAGAATCTCAGTAGACAGTTGATACTGATTTTTTTTTACTGTCTTCTCACCTGTGCAGTTGAAAAGTGAGTCTAGGACAGGACTATCAGCATAATAGCCAATGTGCATGAGCTCGAATTTCTAGTACAAAGCACTCTGGGAAACTGAGTTCTTACGCTTTTTTGACTCTTTTAAACTTATTTGATAATTTTTCCTGTAAAATTTTCTATGGAAATGAGAGTATTGCAACAGGAGAAAATAACAGTAATTTTTCTGACATTCCCTTTAATTTCGCTGTTCCCTTTTTCGCAGGACTCAGTTTCCCAGAGTGCTTTGTGGACTTGATGCACATTGTCTATTGTTTTCCTGTTTGTCTGGTTTTGGTGCTTCCACGTGTTGATGAGTGGTGTTGACAGTGTAATGATCCAGCAGCCTTCAACTCTACCAATGGACGAACCAGGGAAAATACTTTGCAATTTAACGAGCAGTGTTCGTTATCATAGGCGTAAGCCTCTTCCTCGCTTTTTTAGTTTTAACTAAAAGACAAAAAGGCACGGTTGAGCTAAAACTCAGCTCTAGCAAAGATCATGACACAAAAGAAACGTAGATGCGACTATCTACTTTGATATACTGACACAAAAAATCAAAAGATAAAGTAAAGCGGGCGTCAATGATTAATGCAATAGATGAAGGGGGTTTGGAAATGCCTGACATTGAGTCTATGATCAAAACACAAAGACTTATTTGTAAATGTAAATGAAATGGAACTCTTCATTGCTAGAGAAAATAATAAAGTAAATTATCACTTCAAAAAATGGAATCCAATATTGCCATTACAATAAATCGCATTAGCCGCACCATTAACCCTTAACATTATTATTATTATTATTATTATTATTATTATTATTATTATTATTATTATTATTTTTAATATAATTAGTATAGGTAATAGCATGGTTTGGAGTGATATTTGACATAAATACCACGAGTGATATTTCAAAATTGTTGTAATTTCACGAGCCTGTTTATCATATGGCCTAAGAAATTTACTGAAAAATCTGTATAAGTATGTTTGTTCATCGTTTGAGCGGCCGCTTCATCACGTACGGAGCACAAGATTTAATAAGCTTAGAGGCTAGAAAGGGTTTCTGAACTTGCATATAGACTAGCAAAAATGACCCTGAAAAACTTTATATGGTTAATATATGACCGTAAGTTGACCCAGAAGACGAAAGACCATAAAGTAAAGGTTGCAATAAAAAGAAAAATATGACGTAATACGTTGCTATGATAACGATAGAACACTTAAAATGTGTGCAAACTTTTTCATTTAAAAAAAATCGTAAATTAAAAAACCGAACGGTGAAAATCGTTTAAAATTGGCATGTTTGAACTTCATCATCCAATCTTTGATTAGACCGAAAAAGAAAAAATTCTGTAATGAGAAATTCTCAAAATTCAATAAAGTTTATTTAAGGACGTTCCCCATTACATTATTTTTTTATTTTTTCTTAGCACTTACGAATTATTAAATAAAAACCACATGCAAAGTTAAAAAAAAAAATACCGTCCAGTTTTTGAGTCAGTATTTTAGTTTAAGTATGAGGTTTTTAGGACAAAATTTTCCTATTTCCATTTCAGATGATTCAGTGCTACGTCATTTAAGAGCGCGCGCGCTCGTTCAAGGAAAACCATTTCGAGCCTCCTTATATAGCTTAAATAATAAAAAGAAACAACCAAAAGTGTTACTTAAAGCCTTTTTCTAATATATATAAAAAGCTAAAGCTGAGCTAAAAACAGCACATTCTAGTCATTTTAAGGAAGTTCGAGTTGATAACTTACATTTCTGACTTATCTGCTTGTCTTGACTTGAGACTCGTTGTTGTAAATATTAAGTTTTCAAAGTCTTTTTTTCGCTTCAACGAAGGCAAATCGTCGTTGTTGAGCTATGTGATCTTGAATTTGAAAAACAAAGTTTTCAAGGATTAAACAGCCGTCGGATATCATTATCTTCATCAGGAGAACTTCAACAGAAGCATGTTTTTGTGAGTTTTTACTTTGCTGGTTTTCTTCTTTCGCCGAAGAAATCTCCACACGATTTTCAAGTTTCTGGCACAAGGAATCCTTTCTTAAGGTGACTGACTACTTTTGAACGTTCAATTTGAGACCACGGTGTGCGCGCGCACAAAAATCGCTCAAAACCGCATAACGACCTTCAAAATTTTGTTGAGGAACCATACACGTTTTGAACTTCAACAGGGCAAAAACCCCGAATTTTGCACGGGACTCTATATTTTTCTTTAAATTTCCTAAAACAACAGGTTAAAATCAATCTTTTGAGAAAGTTTGAGAAAAACGTAATTATTAGAACATATAAAAAAAGCGTTTTATGTGATTTTGTTGTTATCGTTTGAGTACGATTTTTGGTTGATTAAGCCAACAAGAAGCTGAATTTTTAGTTTATTTTAAAAAAAAATTTCAAATATTTTTAGTTAGTCTTCACAAATAATGTTTAAAGTAGATGTCCTGAGAAAATTGCTTGCAGAGCTTCTTTAATTTTTGAGTTATGAATTTTTGTGTGCAAAGCTTGATTTCCGAAAACTTGTCAAGATGCTCATATTCAAAATTAATTATCTCGAAAACGAGCTCGGGACACCCCATTTTTCTTTTCATTTTTTGAATCAGCGTTAAATTATGTGTAAAATATCTTTCTAAGAACTTTTTGTAATTATTCCTTGCGAAAGTAGTCAGTCACCTTAAGTCGATTCCATTGATAAAAGCCAACTCTTAAAACGTTCTGTCATACATATAATATTGTTCTTTTAGTGTCCCTAATGTTTTTGCTTGTAGATTCAAATAATTAGCTTTAAATTTAGGGAAATCTTTCTGCCACCTCAAACATGTTTTGGCGGTTGCCGTGGCAATTTTCAAATCACACTCGCGAGAGCTTGAAATCACACTGTTACGTTGAAATCACACTCCTCTTAGCCAATCAGATTGCAGAAATTTCTTAGGTCATATAACAATTATTAATATTATTGTAAATTCTCTCTCTTTATCTTTTTCTTTCACTTCTTTTTGATATTTAATGCAATTTTCACAATACTTTGTATTACACTGAAACGAATGTAATTTCTTGTATATATAATTGTTAATAACAATTTGTAACACATTATAAATATAATACAATACAAAACAAAACAAAAATCAAGCTTGGGCTCCCTGTGGTTTAATTAGTTCAGGTCTTCTAACACTAGCTACTATTCTTCGTAAACATTTTAACCTTATTCTAAATTTGTCGGAACTATTTCTTTATTGTTATTATTATTTGTAGTTAGATGAATACTGTTGTGAATAGCTCTTATTCCAGATCTGTGTCCGTAGTTTTGATGGGCAGCGGTTTCGTATATTAGCGTAGGTGAGAGCGAGGCTATCGGGTCGAGCTTCCCGGGAGATTACAAGAAGAACTATAGAGAATTTTACAACCTTATGAAAGTTTAGATATAATATCAATAGTTTACATAAATATTATCCAAAAACATCATGGTTAGACACTGTATAGCCTTTGGTTGTACTAGCCGAAGTTTAAAAGAAGATTGTCGCGGACTTACAGTACATGGCATTCGTTGCCACTTTCAAACAAAGTTCTTTTCCAGAAATGGCTGATG
The DNA here is from genome assembly GCA_964019055.1 of Anthopleura xanthogrammica. Taxonomy (NCBI): domain Eukaryota; kingdom Metazoa; phylum Cnidaria; class Anthozoa; order Actiniaria; family Actiniidae; genus Anthopleura; species Anthopleura xanthogrammica. The sequence goes on along the minus strand of OZ025208.1, from coordinate 6,002,430 downwards.
AAAATCCGAAGAGAGAACACTCTTGTGGGCAAAAATTCTTATCTATGCAGCAAGCATTTTGAGCCTGAATGCTTCCTGAAGTCTCTAGGAGGACAACGAATGCGATTGAAACCGGAATCTATTCCTACGAAGTTTATTTTCTCCTCTGAAAAGCCACAGAGGAAAAGACCATATGAACGAACTGCAACAACACAGCACTGCCATCTTTGGCGGTTCCTTTCCGATATGATAGCCATTCCTTTAGCCTTTCCTTCGTTATGTCACGCGAACATTTACCGCTTAATAGTTTGACCTTTTCTTCCGCTGATAAAAACGCTGATTTGGGAAATATTTTGAAATTTTCGACGCTCATTCTAGTCTTGACTATAGTTCTTCTTGTAATCTCCCGGGAAGCTCGACCCGATAGCCTCGCTCTCACCTACGCTAATATACGAAACCGTTGCCCATCAAAACTACGGACGCGGATCTGGAATAAGAGCTATTAATAAAAATCCTAAAAAAATTAAAGGTGTTTGGTGAGAAAACATTTTTCTGATTCGATCAGATGCATCCGGCCAACAGATGTTTCTCAATTTGATCACGTGATGTTCAATCTTGTTCACATAATACTCGTCAAATCTATCTTTATGTGGCTTTGGTCCTTTAGTTTTTCTGCTGTAATATTTTTGCTCAAAAATTAAAAACAAAATTCTCATATATTCTTGATCAAGTATCTATTGACAGACTTGGGGGATCGCCAAAAGAAACAAATGCTTGGAAACTGATCACACCCTGAGCTGAGGACGTCTAAAAGAGGAAATTAAGCCAAGCATCAAGTCGATTTCCTTTTAAGATGAAGAGCAAAGTAATCGAAAATACAAGAGACGTTTTGGTGTTGGTTTTAGCAGTACTCTTTATTTCGATTGGTCTCGTTGCAAATCTTTTGGTTGTAATCGCGGTGTGGCGTAAGCGATCTTTACGATCGACCACCAATTATCTACTAGTCAACCTTGCTGTCTCAGACATTATCAGCTTGTCGTTTCTACCTTTCATGGCTATACAACCAAACGTGTGGATTGAACAGGGGATTTTAGCTGACTTCATGTGCAAGTTCTTCAGCTATCATATCCCATTTACAGCGAGTTTCGCCTCGATCGTAACACTTCTGGTGCTGTCGATAGAGAGGTATCATGCTGTAGTCAAACCAATGAAGTCGGGTTTCAGACTACGAGAAGAAAATGTACGCTACGCTATTATTATCGTATGGGCATTCGCCATTTGCTTGACATTGCCATACTACATCTTCGGATACTCAAGAAAAAATGAATGCAGACATAAATTGCCAGACGATGCAATAGAGAGTTACGTAATAATAGTTATGTCGACTGTAGTGATTGTCCCATTTTTTGTCATCAGTTTTTGCTACATTCAAATAGTTCGTGATTTATATATGAAGCCCAAGCAAGTTGGACCACAAAACGTAGAGATGGCTGAAGATCAACTCGTCAAGCGCAAGCTCGTCAAGTTATCCCTATATGTAACCTTGGCTTATATTATCTGTTTCTTTCCAATGGCCATATCATTGTTTTTGAATGCCTATGATGATGAGAGATTCAGTTCAAAGCATTACAAAAATGCTTCCATCTTGTATTTTATGGAGTCTTCACTCAACCCGCTCATTTATTCATTTCAAAGTTCCAATTTTCGTCAGGCTTTCAAAGAACTTTTAAAATGCCGCCGTTTGCGATGAATCTGCGATAACGTGATAAACAAACCCAGTCTCTTGGCTACTTCAGCCATTTGCTTGCGGCAATGGGCGTCTGTCTTTAACATCAAAGTTTGAGATGAGTCGTCGTTAAACATTTTTCAAGTTTGGTGGCAGCTACCTTTGCTCATGAAACCTCCAATACAAGCGACCGTATTTAAAAAAACTGTATATATAATTAAAATGAATCACTTTGGTATTTTGCTGATAATATTATATATATGTGGATGTAGACTGCCCTTTATTATGTTTGTAACGTATGTGATCGATTCGCGATCAGGAATCCTGAGAAAGAAAGAAATCCAAAATTCTAACAATAATGATAGATAAGAATTGAAAAACTGCCAACAAATGAAATTGTAAATAGAAAAACAAAAATGGAATCTAAGAAAAACAGAGCCGAAAAAGATATAATACACACATACCCTTTGTTGTACTCTTTCTGTATACCATTAAATTATACTCATGTTGGTTTTAAATGTTACAGTTTTTAGACACTCATTTGAATAATGATACTTAGCAGGATATGGAAACATGTTTGCCATTACAATAATTAAAGGCTAATGATAGCATTCAGCGAAAAATCCTGACGCCTTCGAACCTATAATTTTTGTTTTTGTCAATAGCAGTTTTTTATTCACCAGACAAACGCTTAACCTTAGTATAGACAACAAAACAAAACAACAACTCTAGGCATGGTTACAGAAATTCCTCTCAGTCAGTGACGGGTTTATCTTGTGCATATTTAAAAAAAAATTCAAGCTAAGAAAATTCAAGTTAAAATGCAATTTCTTCCTCAGCGGGAAAAAACAGTCATGGTAGAAGATGAGCTTTTATGCCATCTGCCTATCGCACACCGCAGCTCAACGAATCTCAAGGGGAGTTTTCATGCAGCTTTCATGCACCTGCCAGCACTTCACAAGTGACTTGAAATCGAATATAACTGATGAAGATTTTGGCAATTTCTCACGAAACTGTCTCATCCGTACTCGCGAAGCAACGAAGGCCAATACGGAATACATTTTCTTCCAACGCCGTCAATATAGCACGTATTGGCGGCTCAAAATCGAATAAGTTTTGTTTTTATTGTATTTTTGTTTTTTTTTTGTATTTTTTTTTTCGTCAGGGAGCCCACTCACAATAGTGATTTTCAGTGAGGCCCTGAGAAACACACACACACACACACCCTCACACACACACACACACATACACACACACACACACACATACACACACACACCACACACACACACACACACACATACACACACACACACTCAAAGTAATAATAACAAAAAATAATAAAAGAAAATATAAATATAGGAAATTAGAAGTACGAAATATATATAAGTAAAAATTAAAACTATGAATGCATATTAAATAAAAGTCAATGATATATAAAACTATGATAATAAAAATTTAAGTATTGCTAATAGATAACTTAAACTATTTAACTATTTGTTCTTATTAAGTTCTTATTTGTAAGATCAGTCCCATTAAGTAATTAAAAAACCAGGTACTTTGTATGAGTAAAATGTATTTTATTACAATTAGCTACAACATGTATTTGATCTATTAAGTTGCCAATATACTATTACAATTATTTATTGTAAAGAAGATTGAGACGATTGCGAAATGCGCTATATCACGGAATTCCCATTATTATTATCATCATCATCATCATTGTTATGGTATCTTTATTTTTCTCCTCTGTCGTTTTCAATTACAATAGCAAGCGAGTCGTGCCTGGGCTTTGTTATTGAATATAGATATTGCTAATTAGAGTCACTTCTTAGGATGAATAACCATATAATTTCTTCACAATGTTCACATTCTGACTGACGATCGATTTCTGGCATCTCTGGATTAGGAAGGACACTTCTCTGTCGTTCCCGGTGATTGTCTCTAGTTCGTCTTCAGTTCAGTCTCTTGTCGGATACAATATTGATTTGCTTTACGGTAGCGCTTTCGTAGATGTTTTTGATTCCAGCTCGCAGTTCTGTATACTTATCTTCTTTAATAGCTGTCTTTTCTTTAATCTTTCCAACTTGGCACACTGTTCCTTCAAATAATGTCCATGTGCTTGTTTCTTTATCCATCACGGCCATATCAATTCTGTTTGCTCCATTCTCAGGTGCTTTCTCTAGGTGGAATGGTACATCCCAAATGATCTTGGCTTTATAGTTCTCTAATACTGCAGTTGGTAGTCTTTGATGATACCATGGTTTCCCACATGACCGGATGCTGAGACCGATTTATCACTGTCTCACTGCTGCATAAATACGATTTTCAAGAAAGCGACAAGTTATGTCGTGCTTTGTACAATCTTTGGACAGGCACACAATATGTGCGTGGTTGACTCTGTAGTTGTATTGCACATGCGACATTTGTTGTTTGTGATGTTCACTTGTAGTTTGCTCTGTTGGTACGTCTTGGTTGGGAGTAGTTAATGAAGTATATGTTTTTCCAGTTTTTAAAGAGCTGGTTGGCAGTAGCTGGTATCTCTTCGTCTTTGAGGTGCTCGTTGGTAATCGCTCCCAACCATGGTTGTTTCTTTACTTCATTAGTGTATCTCTCATTGGTCTTCATTCTTAGGAATTCTTTGACTGCTCCAGGCCTATGCAGCGCTGTGTTGTTTTCACTGGCAAATATGGTTTCTTTGTCTGTGAAGCTGCAGGTGATGTTATATTCGGTAGCGTACTTCTGTGCATCTTTGAAGGTTGATTTTCTTTCCTTGTTTATCTTAAGGAGCTCGTGCGTTCCTACTGTTTGTATCCTCTTATCTTGGTAATTTTCCATCTTTATCTTAATTAGCTTGTATGTATCTTCAATGCACTTCAAACCACTGCCTCCTTGCTCCTTTGGAAGATAGAATAGCTTCACTGATTCGCTGGTGTGCATGCCTCCATTCTCTCGGATGATATCTCTGCATATTCTATCAAGCTCTTTCAGCGTGTTGATTAGCCAATCTCCGATCCACATGTGATATTGCAGCAAGGAGAGAGCGAACATATTGGTGGTTCTGATCTTTCTTGGTATAGAAAAATTCACGCTCTAGAAGTCGACCTTTCTATATAGCTATGATCGAAAACAAATGTCTTTCTCAAAGACCGAAAGAATTTTTCACTTGTTAACTGACTAACAATGAATACTTTTTAAAGTAAATTTCAAGACCTACAAGAAGCGTTGTGTATGTTGTCGTCGCGCCTTTAAATTTAAAGATACAGAGCCATGAATATTATAGTTTTGGGTTTTTCCCATAAAATACACTTGAAAGTGACTAAGGAAAGGGACTAAGAATGTCATTGCCAAGGTAGTGGTTTTTTTTTTAGATTTAAGCGTTTATTTGAAGCGTAATCTTTCAAAAGCCGTATGTATGTCATGAATTTTTTTTCAAAGAAATGCTAATAAACCGCGTTGAAGATGCACTGATAACAGTGTTTCAGCCATTTTTTCTGTATTTGAATCTCCCGCCACTCATTAACTTCGCAATGGTTCATTGCACTCTTGGGTCTTAATGAGATGCAAAAACCAATTTGACCACTCATTCTGCGCGATGCGTAGGCTTCATGACACCTCAGTTTTGTAGTGACGTCATTTCTACGTCACTATTTCAGATCAGCTGGATGGAGAACAGTGATATGAAGTACTGAACATATTTTTGTTATGTTTAAAACGCACGTGGCTACTCATCGAATATTTTTTAATAAACATGAGCTTGACGGATACCACACGATCAGCTTACATGGAAATAACCGGTTTGACTAATTTTCCAAATAATGTTATGTCAATAAAAGGACATGGACATTTTTGGCGGATGCTCCCAGAGGTTATTTCTCTTCGCGACTTCCCTTCAAAACAGCAAGCGCTGGAGCGAAATAAAATAACCTCTGAACCCCAGAACGTCTCATTTGCAGCCGTTCTTAGTGTCGAACGGCTGCTGAATGCTGCCAGACATTCCTTTCCAATTGTTTGATTTAAGGTGGCTGCCTACTATAGAAAAATTAAGCTACTTCGCATGCTTCTACGCAATCACACTGACGCCATGAAGCAGGCAATCTGACGCCACTATGTGTGCGCGCACGAATAACCTTCAAACTTTAATTTAAGAACCATACACGTTTTGAACTTCAACAGGGCAAAACCCTTGAATTTTGTACGGGACTCTATAATGTTTTTTTTGGATTTCCAAAGTTTGAAAGTTTGAAAAAAATGACATGGGTTTTACTAATAGAAAAAGCGGTACCTTTTTTTGCACTCGTTTTAAACAAAATTGTCAAGGGCAAGACGAATAAAAATTTTGACTATAAATCTCAATATTTTCCAAATATTTTGACTTATTTTTGTAAAACGTATATGTATAATTTAGGTTTCCTGAAAAAATAACGTCAAAAACTTGATTATCGGTGAAGTTATGAATTTTTCATAGAGAGTTAGTTTTCGCTTTTTTTTTATTCAAAAAAATTATTAATATGCTTGTGTTTAAGCGCGAATATCTCGAAAACGACCTTTGGACACCCCTTTTTCTTTCCAGATTTGAAATCAGCATTAAATTTGAGTTTAAAAAATTTTGATTCCAAAAGTTTTTCATGGATTTTTTCTTTAGTAGGCAGCCACCTTAAGCCAATCAGGAGACAGGCGAGTGACAGGCCGCCCTGTTGATTTCTCGCCAAATATAATAAACAATGAGCCACCGGCTTTTCTTTAACATTCAAAACAATGAATGATACTCCTTTTGTTTTTTTGTTATTTCAGTTCTCGATTTTAGAACTAGAGCCGTGATTGGCTAAGCCGTTGGAATGGAATGATTGGCTGCAGTAAGCAGCCGTTATTGGGGAGGGATTTTGAGACCAACACTAAGAACGGCTGCAAAGGAGACTAAACCCCAGGGTATTTGAAAAAAAATAAAGAATTAAGAATTAATTAAGAATTTCTAATTGAAATCCGAGTGTTCATTTTGAGAAAGTAAAGCTAAAACAACACAGTAAATTGTCGGATCCCCCCCCCCCCCCAAACCCCTCCCAAAGGATCGGGGGAAACTCCCTTCGGATAAGCCTTCCTTCAAGTTTCTTGAGATTTCCCTACCATCCTTAATTGTAAACAGATTATCTTTCTTATATCAATTCATAATTTATTTCTTCATGTACATATATATTGTATAATTATTTATGTATATTGTAAATATATAGCATCATGGTTAAATAAAAATTAAATAAATAAATGTCCGCGTGGTTTAACTCCATACATTCCTCCATACAATTTCAAGCTCAAAATGACGGGACTTTTCCTTAAATTTCATAATTATCTAATTTATCATTTCAAGAGGGCACAATAACCAAATAATGAAAATCCGAGTGTTCATTATAATAAAGTGACGCACAACAACAAAACATTTTGAACTTTCCTTAAAAAATCCTGTTTTCTTTGCCACAATTGGGGTCTGGCTTTACGAGTTTCAAATTTTGAGGCAAATCTCGCGCAAAATTTTGCCAATTATAATATTCTGTGAAATGTGAATACTGAGAAGAGAAAAATATCAATGACATGACACGAGAAGTAATATTGTGCATACAAGCAATAAAAAAAGCAAATACGCCTTTCCCGAATTCGCTTGATAGAGTGACCACGTAACATTGGTTCCAAGTGGATTTTGAATTTGATAAATACAATAAATGTAAAAAGACATCAAGTCCAACATCGACCTCGAGTTATTGTTTCGTTGCAACTCAAGCAAATTCGAGAAAAGTCTTTTGCAACTAATAATATTGCTATTCTGTCTAGCTGATATGATTAATTATGGTATCGCAAGGGTTCCAGTATGCGATATGATCACTGTATGCAGTCAATCATAATAATGAAAAGCTTTTGTGGAAGCTCAAACAAGTGCCTCGTAGAAAAATTGATAGAATTTCATACAATACAGCTAGTATGCGGGAAATATTAAAGGGGTCCCAATAAAAAAGCTTCAATCCTATTTCAAATAAATCCTTATGTTCTCAAAAACAAGTTTTTGTAGGATTTTCTCGCTTTCGGTGTGATCCTGATTTTGAGCGCGTTTTGAAAATGCCCCAATAAATCTCACAACCGCACCACTGGGAGACTGGTGCCTATGACGTCATCTGGGTGATAGACTTCAAAAGTTCTCAAAGAATCTAAGAGACGATTAGAAGGATGTGTAAATGGATAACAGCGCAATATTTAGGCATCTTATTCTCTCCAAGACACCAAAACAACAGCATACTTTGCTTGTAAAGAAAAATACGTCTCCCCCCGATGACGTACAGTAAACAAAAACTAGGTTTCAGCCGCGGTAGTGAAACTTCAAGAGTGACAGGACGCTAGCTTTTTCGAAACTTGAAAGCGTCGTAGGATTACACCGACAGCTTGAAAATCCTACAAAAACATATTTTTTTGACCATAAGGATTTATTTGAGGTCTCTTGCTATTTATTAGGGGCACTTTAAAAGTCGGCTTACTTAAGAAAAAATGGTAATCCATCGAGTTGATTTTACATGGCTTGATTTGTCCATACATACATACACACACACACACACACACACACACACACACACACACACACACACACACACACACACACACACACATACATACATACATACATACATACATACATACATACATACGTACATACATACATACATACATACGTACATACATACATACATACATACATACATACATACATACGTACATACATACATACGTACGTACGTACATACATACGTCCGTCCGTGTACCACTTTGCACAGGGTTCCCGCGCGCTTTGCTTACTCACAAATGCACGGAAAAAATCGCAATAATGTAGTCAAAGATGGATCAAGAAGTATTTTTTCTTACTTTTGCAATGCGAAAATAAGTTTAATCGAAGTCATGTCTGTCTTAAAGTGAACAAAACATTTTTTTCGACTTTAGCGACTTGCTAAAGAAGATTTAGCGAGGGAAGATTCTTAATCTTACGATGAAGTTTCGTGACTGAAACTTCAGTGAGAGAAAAAGTGGCCTGTAGACCAGAAAAACCTGATTATACTGCAAGAATAATATTTCAGTACCGTAGAAAACACTTCATAGAAGGTAAATTCATTAATGTTAACTAATATTTCGTAAAAAATCGACAAAAAAAATGTGTAAACTAGCTGGAGAAACTCTCAGACAAGCCAACCTTGGAAGGACGTTGGTTCGGCAAACATTGTCAGAAAAACATGGATAGTTTGTCGTTTTTACTGCATTTTAGATTTTTATCATCTTTTTCTTCAATACTTGTGAACTAAAAAAGCGATACTTGAAGCTTTGAATTTTTGTTTTTGATCCCATTTCAAGAAAAAAGGCTAAGACTTAGTAAAAAGACTTAGTTCTTTGAAAAATATATTTTACGGCCAGCGAGAATCTCGCGAGGAATGATGTCAAAACAAGATTCCATATTTCATAATCATATGGATATTTTGACATTTTTATAGATAATTTATTTTAATGTTGAATGAAATATGAAAAAGAAATACATATCACACCAAACATTTGCTATTTATCGGGCTTTTCCAGCTATTACTATTACACAATCGCAAAAATGATGAGCTTGTTTTTTTTTTATGGATAAGCTTTTGCTTTTGTAAGATATTTGTAAGACCAACTTACTAACAAAGAAAATTATTATCTTGCATTAATGAATATGTCTCTTGTTACATGTGAAGTTCAAGTGAATGGAAGCTTAAGCTTATAATATTTTTCGACAATTTTCAGTGTAGTTCACTTTCCACCTAAAAAACTTATAACTTAAGATTTGCTGAACAAAATCCTTTGTTCTATACATGTATTCATATGTTCTACAATCTATAATTATTTTTCTTCGAATTGAAAAGTTTTCTAATGCTTTTGAAGGCCTAAAATAATGGTTTTTCTTTCAGTTTTTCCTTCTGGGTTCTGGTAAAGTGGTCACGCTGTAACCGGCGTTATTCCGCGTCACACCATTGTCACGTTTTTAGCACTATATATATATACTATTCATGGGAGCTCCGCTTTTAGGCAGTGCCTAAATCTATATATTATATGTAACAACGAACGCAATAATAAATGGATCTTAAAGTGCATATAAGGGTTCGCAAGTTCGTGTTTAATATGAAAGTTCTGACCCTAAAAATCACATAATCAATATATTTTTTTTATTCTGTTGCGATTTCATTAATTTTTTTGACGGTCAAAGTAGATAAAGCGAAGTAAAAAGCCGAGCGACCTTGGGAGCCTGGGACTAGTTGTTGGTGACGTCATTTACGGGACTTGGTCATTGAAAACACTTGAAATATAAATAGAAGATCACTAGTTTCCCTACAATTTTCGATTTCCATTATTTTATATAACTTTTTTGTAAGGCTACGCTCGATTCTACTAGGAAAAACCCTTGAACTCTTGGTCAGCAAGTCCCATGAATGACGTCACACGAACTAGGTACGATTCTCCTCTAACTGCTCCGAAATTTTTCTAAAGGGTGCCCAAAACACGTATTTTGACCAACTTTGACCGACAAAAAAATAATGAAATCACGACAGAATAAAAAAAAAACATAAAAAAAACTATTGATTATGTGATTTTTAGGGTCAAAACTTTCATATTAAACACAAACTTGCGAACCTTATATGCACTTTAAATAAAATACAAAAGGTTTTTGATAAGAGATTCTTTTGGTTTCGTGTGTGGTAATCTGTCAGAATAACACTTGAATTGTACATCTAAGCTCTAGAAAAAATCTTTAGAATTGTCAATAAAAACTTATTCAAGAGTCGCCACTTTTGATGTAGAAACAAGGTTGAGGGTGTTGAGAGAAGGGGCGGTGAAATCAGTCATAATATTCAATACTTGTCTATTTTCTTATTTCAAAAACATATGAAAGGAAAAAAGCTGTAGAATAAGGAAAAAAAAATATTTTCGTTTGTAAGGAAAATGGAAAAAAATGTCAAAACAATATTTTCGTTTGTAAGGAAAATGGAAAAAATTGTCAAAACAATATTATAAGCTGCTACATATTTGCCTTTGGCCGGTATCAAAAGAAAACCAGATGCTATGGGTGGATGGGAAAAAAACATTGACTGCCATAAGGCTTCCAAGCTACAGCATTGTGATTGTCCTGCCTGCTTTTTTGCTTCTTGATTGGTTCAAAAGAAAGTTATGCTCAGTAGAGAAGATCAGAATAGAACCGTCTACACATCTAATATACACATTACTTTCTCGGACTAAAATGCTTCGTTATGGCTAAACTCCATTCGACCTTCATTTTCCAAACTTTTTTCTTTTATTTCAAAGACTTTTTGGATTATCATATTTTACACTGGTTTCTAGTGCTTCTTTTGTCTGCCTTTTTGCTCTAATTTGCTTGCAGTCCTGAAGGAAAACGTTTTTGACTATCAATTCCCGATTATATTTTCGGTATGTATTTTTCTCACTCTCAATTCCAGACGAAAATTTAATACTTAATTATATTTTCTCCAGAATCACTTTTAAGTGACTTTTAACGCATCAGAATATTGGCTTGTAGTTATTCTTAGCATTGTCAATTCCTCATGAATTCTTCTTAAGATTACTTCCTGAATTAAAAGTATTCATCTCGGTTGTATAAACACTAAAAGATAATTTGTTTAATTTTATCAAAAGCAATTTCCTCTCGTGTACTTACATATATTATCATTAACTCTATCAAGTATATATTCATGCAATAGTTTTGGCGCAGCATCAAGGATACATGTAATCATCCTTAAACTAATGCTAATTCACATTTTTCGCGACGCTCTTACTTTGTACCTTTGGGAGTTCATTCATTCATTGGATTTGTCAAAAAGGGATTTCCAGTTTTATCGACATAGGACAAAAATCACAATGCTGGATGATGTAAGGCGTTTGATAGTCGCTACCGCTGGAGTAGCTATATTCTTGTGTGGGGTTATAGGAAACCTATTAGTTGTCATAGCTGTCTACAAGAAACGATCTCTGCGATCAACCACCAATCATCTCCTGGTCAACCTCGCCATTTCAGACGTTACGTGTTTAGTTTTTGCTTTTCTATCGATTATTCCGGAGCATGTTTCTTTTACAAACTTAAGACTGGCAGACTTTCTCTGCAAGTTCATTTTCTCTTTCCACGTTTCAGTGACGGCAAGCATCGTGTCTATCTTAACATTAACTGTACTCTCTGTGGAGAGATACCACGCTGTTGTCAAGCCAATGAACACAGGTATAAGACTACGAGAGGGGACCCTTAAATATGCTGTGATTGCCGTTTGGATGGTAGGAGTTCTACTATCTTTGCCAATGTATATTAACGCATCCTATAAGAAAAACTCTAAAGCTTGTCGTCACACTTTGTACTGGAAAAGATCAGTCTACAATGCCTATGAAGTTTCCTTGATATTAGTCGTGGTCGTTGTTGCTTTTATTGTCACTGGTTTCTGTTATTTTCACATCGTTCGAGAAATATACTTTAAGAAGAATCAACAGAACCTCACAAGCCATTCCGCAGTGGAAAGACTTCGCAATCAGCGCAAACGTCGCGTTGTAAAACTTTCACTAACAGTAACCTTAGTATTCGCTGTGTTTCTTCTTCCGTTTGCTGTTTTAATCACCATGAAATACTTCAATGAACGAGCCTACCAAAGCTACTTCAAAATAGCCGCCATTTTGTTTTTCTCAGAAGCTGGTATCAACCCTTTTTTGTACGCTTTTCAAAGCACAAACTTTCGACAGACATTCAAAGATGTATTAAAGTGTTCCGGAAACAATAACATAATCTGTATTTCTTGTAATGCTTAACTTAAACAAATTCTATTAAGCTCAGATTTGTAAGAATTATTGCTAGTAAATACCCAAACTTTTGGGTCTTCGAATCATCACCAGGGCATGTGAAAAGACTTGTTTATTTAACTTTAAATGTAAGTGTTGTATGTTTTGGAGAAACTCTAAAATCTAATGATTATCAATCTTAAAGTAATGCATGTAAGAAGAATGGCATTCTCTGTCTCGCACCGTGCTGTGTGTTATAGGTTCGATACCTAAACAAACCGGCCATCATGTTAATTGTAGTATATCTTCTATGCTTTCCCGAGGAATTCAATCCTCCAGCTTTCCTAGCCTCTCTCTGCAAAAAATAACTTCCTAAATTCTAGTGTGATCTGGTTTTAGCGCTTACATTACAAGCCACTGGATCGGGTGTCAGACTGATCAACGATTTTTTGGACAGTACAAAACACAATTATTCAGATTTAGTACAATACAAACTCATGAAAAAAAACTTGATATCATTGAAATTTATTGATATCCATGATACATATAATCAATGACTGTTAAAAGCCTTAGCATCATATAGCCGGGCATCATATATACACGGCATTATATGATAGATAGATTATTTAAAAAGCTTAACAATACGTTCCAAGTAAAAGATGAAATGATTCCTCATAAAATAATGTCATCCAGCTTTGTTCTGCTTGTGGTAGACGTACCTTTCCGCGATAAGGACCTCTATAAGGACCAGAACATTCGAAATCCATTACAAGCTTTGGTGGCGCATTGCGATCATGATAATATGCTTAATTAGCTGGAAAACGTGTATCAGCATTCCGCATACCTACAAACAAGTACATACTCCAGGGCTCAAGTTATTAAGATTGAAAAAGTGGGCTCGAAAAACACCTATTCCAAAAAGGTTGGTTAAAGTTTTGGTGCTTGTGGCATGTTGCATACCAAGCCCGAAATGCAGTATGCAGCGAAAGGTCGTAACAATATGGAATTTTCCCAAGATGTTTCTGCAGGTTTTTCCAGTATAGAACTTTTTAATAAATTCTACAATTTTTTTATTTCCCTCGGTTGAAGTCAAAATTATTCTTTTGAAATTTGTGTTTATGCAACTAAACCTTCGCAAACCTTTCTTGAAATAGCTGTAAATATCAAATATCTTCTGTTTTAAAATGCGTCACGAAGGCGAAGATAGAATATGAATGTATTTAAAAATAATAATTTTCTTGTAGGACACTTTTCGCTGCATGCTTTCATATTAGAATTATCATAAATTTAGGGGTTGCCTAAACTGTGCTCTGTTCACTTCTAAAACCTGACGCTTATGTTCCGTTATTAAAATTTATTTAAGGGTTTTATTTCATCTAGCTAATTTTTAAGAATTCCATTCAGTTGGTATCATATTTCTTTCTTTCTTTCTTTCTTTTTATTTATTGTTACGTTGTTAATTTGTCCTTCCGCGCGCTCTATTCAGTTTATTAGCTCGCGCTGCTGTTTTTTCTATGATTGTTCCTGTATGCGCGCGCTTATTGTTAACTACGTACGTTATTTTAAACATAATACGTGTACTACAACCCTGATGATGGCCAAGATGGCCGAAAGCTTGGTTTAAGAAATAAATAATTTCGCAGAAGACACATAGTCAAATATTAACTTCATGCCTGCGTGCAAAAAAATATTGAAGAATGTTAATGTTCATAAATGGCCGGAAAAGCCTGAAAGCCGGTCAAAAAAGCAGGATAAAAGAGCACTTGAATGGATAAGTACTGACATATATAAACCAAAACAATGTTAATATGTTGGAGATTGAATGACCCTACTGAAACCACTTGTCATTATCAGACATGATTTATTCACCCAGACATGATTTATTCACCCAAAGTGCCGCTTGGAAAAACATGCAACCTTACGCTTGATACACTGACAACAAGCCTAACCCCCCCCCCACCAATTCAACCAAACTTGCTACGTTCACAATGACATGCAATAATTTGACTCCAATTTCCTCGTGCAGTTTTCCACGTAATAGATAACAGAAGTAGCAAAAGTTATGGCACGTTCATACCGAGTGCAACATAAACAACTGAAACATTTTAACCCATCATGAAGCGACATATTGTAAGCAATCAATCAAATCTTTAGCCGGCTTTGTCGGTCACTTTTACTGATGTTAGTATGGAACATTAAGTCAAGTCCTTGACACATAGTTTTTAAAGAAAAAAATTGGATGAAAGAAGCAGTGTCTCCCTCAAATCAAACGGAGGTGAAAATTATTACAATGAATGCCAGTGTTGTTATAATTGGATTCTTAGGAGTACCAGCATTTCTCTTTGGTATTGTTGGAAACTTGTTGGTGGTAATTGCAGTATGGAAGAAACGATCTCTGCGATCGACTACAAATTATCTTCTCGTGAACCTAGCAATTTCAGATGTAACCTGCTTGATTTTGACTTCCATAGCAGTCTTCACAGATCGTGTTCCTTTAGCAAGCGGTATAACGGCAGACATTTTGTGCAAGTTTTTTATATCTTATACTGTTCCTGTTTCGGCAAGCATCGTGTCTGTCTTAACACTGACTGTACTTGCTGTGGAGAGATACCACGCTGTTGTCAAGCCGATGAAAATGTGGATTAGGCTGAAAGAAGGCACCATGAAGTATGCCTGTGGGGCAATTTGGCTGACTGCGATTCTATTTACAGTCCCTATGTACATTAACGGGTACTACAAGGAGAGATCAAAGTCATGTCGACAGCCTAAGTACTGGAATCGATTGGACTATCTTATCTATCAAGTCTCAATTATTGGTTTCGTCGTCTTCGCGTCCTTTGCTGTGATTGCATTTTGCTATTTTTACATTGTCAAACATTTATATTTTAGGAAGAAAACAATTAATTTTGGAGGGCATGCTCAATCAGCAGCAGAAAGACTTCGAAATCAACGGAAACGTCATGTAGTCAAACTTTCGCTTTCAGTCACTTTAGTTTTTGTTGTATTTCTTCTTCCTTTAGCAGTTTTGATGATAATGAAATACTTCAATGAACGAGCCTACCGAAGGTACTACAAAATAGCCACCATTTTGTTTTTTTCAGAAGCTGGTATCAACCCATTTTTGTACGCTTTTCAAAGTACAAACTTTCGACAAGCTTTCAAACAGATATTGAAATGTTCTTAAATTTTACTCATGAGCTTCTTGCTCGTTATACGGCTTGTAATCAATCCCTGCGTAATGGAAGTAAAATATATTGTATTATATCTTTTGGAACCATTCTTTCATTGATCCAGACCGCATTTTTGATAAACTTTCAAAAACAAATAAAATTCCATGCAAATACGACGAACAAGATTATCTAAACTAACCTTGACCATTTTAAGATATTAACTTTAGTAACTTGTGCCGTTGTTTTGAGACTTGTTTTTCGAAAGAACATATTAAGTAGTTTTAGCAACGCGTTGGTGTTTGGAACAGAACAAAAAAAAAAAAAAAAAAAAGAAGGTAGTGTTCCTCAGAAAATATACTAGGCAAATACAACGAACAACCAGGTTATTTATGAAGCCTAGTCGTAGTTCTGATTTGATAAATTTGGCGACTGTAGTCGCAGAATAGATCATCGAGCGATCCTGTCCTCAAGACACAAGAATCACCGTTTAACTTAATTCTCTCAAAACTAGTAAAAAGCTCTTATTTTAAGGTCTCCAGATAAGGGATCATAAGTTTCTTAGAGTATATAATCTCTGATCTGGGGACTAAAATAAGA
Organism: Anthopleura xanthogrammica; assembly: GCA_964019055.1. Taxonomy (NCBI): domain Eukaryota; kingdom Metazoa; phylum Cnidaria; class Anthozoa; order Actiniaria; family Actiniidae; genus Anthopleura; species Anthopleura xanthogrammica. The sequence goes on along the minus strand of OZ025208.1, from coordinate 5,986,140 downwards.
CCTTGTTACTAGTTTTGAGGGAATCCAGGAGAATAAAGTTTTAGAGTGGATTAAAAGAATACATAGTTTCTTAAGATTTATTCTCAGCAGTTGATATATAAATGCAAGTGTATTTATGACTGAATGCATGCATGATACCTATTTATTGATCATCTTATTAAGCTTTATTAGTATTTATTATTAGAATATTATTATTAAGCTTTATTAATATTTTGAGTAGATTTTGCTGAACTGAGAATCTCATGGGAAATCTCAAACTACGACCGTTTGGTGACGTTATGAGCAAAGATCTTGTGTGCTGTGTTAAAAGAATGTAGAACTGTAGCACTGCTGTTTCACATTCATGTTAATTCTACTTTAATCTAAACATTGCTTGGCAGAGACTTTTGGATGCTATCAGTTTTGCAAGGTGACAGGCATGAAGCAGAGATTGAAAAATGAGTTCTTCAGTAAGACAGTTCAGTTTATGACAAATAAAATACTCAACACCCATTGAACCTTTCTTTTCTTAACAAAAACAAAGACCCCCCAAGATGTTTAAAAAATTATCTTTTACAGGAAACGTAAATCATATTAAAGCAAGGTTCCCGGTGAAACATCTTTATTTCATACCTAACAGGGATTTCTTTGTTATTTATTATAGGGTTGTATATCTGATTTAAACCCGATGAATACGTCAGTAGGAGGTTAATATCTAGATACAAAGCTTTAATTTGTAATGTGGAAATCTTTCCTCTTTACAATCAACGTACCCGATGAGCAAAGTTGCAGAAGCCCGCCTTAATGCCGTTGCTTATAGTCAACCCCGCCGCATGGTTCGAAATGATTCAGATTGAAAGGGACACGTGGACAAAAATCCTGATTATCGATGGTTGAAGTAATTTTATTAAGACTATTAATGATGAATACAGATGACTTTAAAGAACTACTCTCCCAAACATTCTACATTTTAAGTACATTATCACCAAGAAATTTTGGTTTAAAACCTAAAAAGACAATAGGGTTGAGTAAATGAAATCAATTACTCACAATTTATATGCTACAATAATTGATAATTTTTATCCGCTACTTTTGAATATGAAGTAAGATAAGTTAAAGCAAATTTCAAGTATTTTCCAATTTTCATCGATTTTCATCCAAGTGCCCCTTGAAAGTCCTATTTCCTTATGTGGAATGAGCGAAAACATTTAAAGTGCCATAATTCATATGCTTACTAAAACGAGGTGCCTGATTCTTTTTATAGTTGTATATGCCCAGAATTTAAGCAATAAATCTATAAATTTCTTTCTCTAAAGTGGTCCCCGTTTCCTCGATCTATTAATTAATTTTAAAAACCGGTAAGAGCGTGGGTCTGTTGTGCGGGAGGTCGTGTTTCGAGTCCCAGCTGGACAAACACTCAGGGTCTTAAAATAACTGAGGAGATTAAAGTGCTGCATTTGTAGTAACAACTAAAAATGGTTAGACTTTCAAGTGGCTCGGATGACCACTTTAGATGGCGGTTCCGTCTCTCCACACTTCATCATAAACCTATATCGGAGGGACGTAAAAGAACCCTTGAGGACGTAAAGAAACCCTGGCAGTGACCAAGTGCCTACACCTCATACTAACCACCTCTCATGATTGTAAGGCGCCTTTGATTATTACAAAGAAATGGCGCTATATAAATCATGAATAACTAACATCATTAACACAAAGTGGGCCCTAATCCCATTTCCTAGACTAAAAGTTTGCAAAATCTCAGTCCCAGTCTTCCAAATTCCCAGTTCGAGTTAGGGAGGTATGGTTAAATCCCAAAGTAGTGCATGTTTTCTTTTTCGTAAGGAAAAACGCGCAACAACTTAACCATACCATGATTTGAGGCATGACTTCAAAGACCCAGCCAGAATACCACTCACGATCCCAAGCTTAGAGTTATTGGGTAGCGGCTGTGCAAGACAAGCTAAGGTTCAACTAACATCTCTTTACCGTGTAATATAGTTGCTTTATAAAACTATCTTGATCAAAAAGTACGTACAGCTTGCATTAACTTGTGCGGGCTTTGACTGGTGAATGTTTTAGTTAGTATTGCCCTTGAACAGTATGATTACCGACTAGTAGTTTTGCGCTGCATTTTGCGTTAAGTTGACAGCATTAATCTCTGATTTTTTCTCGGCGATCTAAGCATGCAACAATCAGATAGCCATAGTTATTCTGCAGAATGAGAATGTTCACGAGTGTCTGTTTGATTCACTGGTCATGAGGCATATGGCGACAAAAGAGTATTTCTTTGAAAGCCTGACGAAAATTGGTACTCTGAAAAGCATACAAGAACGGGTTCAAAACAGATTCAAAAAAATACAACACACTTGCTGCTTTGATGTGCTTTTTTGGAAATCTATTATCATCTATTGCTGACAAGGCAGTTGTTACAACCAAAGGGAAGAAACAAACTGTAAAAGTTACTGTTATCAAGAGGGAAAGCTTGAGGAGCTTTCGCTTGTCACGAGTTTCTTCCTCTGTCGAAAGGTTCTGTGGTCCCACTTTGTTCTTGAAGTACAGCTCACGAACGATTTGAAAGTAGCAGAAGATGATAGTGATGAAAGGAATACAAACAGCAATACAGAGCACATGTAAAACATAAATTTTTTGATTCAGTGCACTGATATTATTGTATTTACAAGTATCTTTGTCTGTCATTTTGCTTTTGCCAAACTCACCATAGACGTAAAAAGGGGAGGTTAGAGCAACGGAGACGAACCACACTGAGACAATGGCGTATTTTACAGTTCCTTCTTTTAGCCTGATCCAAGTATTCATCGGCTTGACAACAGCGTGGTATCTCTCCACAGCGAGTACTGTCAGTGTTAGGATAGACACGGTGCTAGCAGTTAGAGGTATGTGGTACGACATGACAAACTTACAAAGAAAGTCAGCTAAATATCCTTTTTCGAATGCAACATGTTTGCTAATGAATATCAGAGGTAAGAATGACAAGTTGATGATGTCCGCTATGGCCACGTTCAGCAAGAGATAGTTCGTCGTGGACCGCAAGTATCGCTTTCTCCACACTGAAATCACAATCAACAAGTTACCAGCAAGACTAACAGCACAGAGCAGTATCACAAGCAGAATCAGCAATAGTTGGTTTATTGTCATCTTGGATGTATAAATCTTAAACAGTGACTTGTTACTCGCGATCTGTTTGGACTTGAAGTGTACCATTACCAGTATAGAGTATGTTATATTCCAAGCCTTTCCTTATTTGATTAGCCTCCAGGGAACATCTGGTATTAAGACAATAATTAAGAATAACCTTTGAATTTTCCTCTTGTTTTTAAGAGAAGTCTCAAGTGTTTGTATAAAAAGATTTAGTTGTCTATTCTTACCTTAAGAAATGCCCTAACTATGATTGATCACTGCTTTTAGCGGAGCTCCATACTCAAGAAAAAATGATAATCCATCGAGTTGATTTTTCATGGCTTGATTTGTCCATACATACATACATACATACATACATACATACACACACACACACATACATACATACATACATACATACATACATACATACATACATACATACATACATACATACATACATACATACATACATACATACATACATACATACATACATACATACATACATACATACATACATACATACATACATACATACATACGTACATACATACATACATACATAAGTATAAGTATAAATAAGTATACACTTTATTAGTATTCCCAACTGGGTTTTTCGATACCAATTTACAATAAAATGTCTAAAATCTAATATAATCTAATTTAATGCTAATTAAGATATACAAAATGAAAAAATATATATTATTAATTATAAATTGGATGTAAAAATGTAAATATATGTATATATATGCATGCATACATACATAAATACATACATACATACATACATACATACATACATACATACATACATACATACATACATACATACATACATACATACATACATACATACATACATACATACATACATACATACATACATACATACATACATACATACATACGTCCGTCCGTGTACCACTTTGCACAGGGTTCCCGCGCGCTTTGCTTACTCACAAATACACGGAAAAAAACGCAATAATGTAGTCAAAGATGGATCAAGAAGTATTTTTTCTTATTTTTGCAATGCGAAAATAAGTTTAATCGAAGTCATGTCTGTCTTAAAGTGAACAAAAACAATTTTTCGAATTTAGCGACTTGCTAAAGAAGATTTAGCGAGGGAAGATTCTAATCTTACCTTTCGTGACTGAAACTTCAGTGAGAGAAGAAGTGGCCTGTAGACCAGAAAAACCTGATTATACTGCAAGAATAATATTTCAGTTCCGTAGAAAACACTTCATAGAAGGTAAATTAATTAATTTTAACTAATATTTCGTAAAAAAATCGACAAAAGAATGTGTAAACTAGCTGGAGAAACTCTCAGACAAGTCAAGGACGTTGGTTCGGCAAACATTGTCAGAAAAACTTGGATAGTTTGTCGTTTTTACTGCATTTTAGATTTTTATCATCTTTTTCTTCAATACTTGTGAACCAAAAAAGCAGTATTTGAACCTTTGAGTTTTTGTTTTTGATCTCATTTCAAGAAAAAAGGCTAAGAATTAGTAAAAAGAATGAGTTCTTTGAAAAATATATTTGACGGCCAGCGAGCCTCACGCGAGGAATTCTGATGTCAAAACAAGATTCCATATCTCATAATCATATGGATATTTTAACATTTTTATAGATAATTTATTTTTATGTTGAATGAAATATAAAAATGAATACATATCACACCAAATATTTGCTATTTATCGGGCTTTTCCAGCTATTATTATTACACAATCGCAAAAATGATGAGCTTGTGTTTTTTTTATGGATAAGCTTAAAATGTTTTTGTAAGATATTCCCTCGATAATAAAGTTAAGAATAAATCTGAAAAAACTTTCCAAAGACCAACTTACTAACAAAGAAAATTATTATCTTGCATTAATGAATATGTCTCTTGTTACATGTGAGGTTCAAGTGAATGTTAAAGCTTAAGCTTATAATATTTTTCGACAATTTTCAGTGTAGTTCACTTCCACCTAAAATTAAACTTATAACTTAAGATTTGCTGAATAAAATCCTTTGTTCTATACATGTATTCATATGTTCTATAATTATTTTTCTTTGAATTGATAAGTTTTCTAATGCTTTTGAAGGCTTGAAATAATGGTTTTTCTTTTAGTTTTTCCTTCGGGTTCTGGTAAAATCAAAATAAGTAGTAACGCTGTAACCGGCGTTTGCCGCGTCACACAACTGTCACGTTTTTAGCACTACATATACTATTTATGGGAGCTCCGCTTTTAGGCAGTGCCTAAATCTATATATTATTTAAACAGAAGAACTGGCAATGTTATACTTTTGGGCCAACGATAGAATAAAGCAAAGGCTAAATATTCTTTGATCTTGAAAGTGTGTTAGGAATGTGTACATAATGTACATGAAGCGTTTCAAAAGCTGAATCATATATAATATCCCTAGCTTCTCTAAATAATCCTTTTCATCTTTGGTGCATTTTTTTACACTTCAGGCCACACGTCATTCCTTACCCATAATTTGCTGTTCACCTGGCGAATAACGCTGCGAAGATAAACGAATAGAGATTCAGCTCTAACAATTGTTTGTATTATCATCATAGCGATTACAAGTGCTCTGAAATGGGAAGATGTCCAAGTTGAAAAGACGTATTTGAAACTCAAGCCCAATGACATCATTCTTTATCAGCTGAATCAATATTGAGTGGCTGCATGAGGGCTCTGTAATATTTCCAACTTCCTCTGCTTCAATTACCAAGTATAAAGAAAATAAGATTTAAAAGCCGTTCAAGATATTTGCTCTTATTGTTTTACCAAACAATTATGCGTTTGACAACCTATTTGGAAACCAATATCATATGCACAAAGCATCATCCCTGCCTTTGTAATATACACTCGAATCTTAACTTAGTTATACTCAACTTCCATCTAGTGTCTTCTATAGTAAGGAATATGCCATTATACTTTTTAAAAGCTTTTAGATTCGATTGATTAACAAATTAATGTTTTTTTTTGATACCTAACCAGGAGTTTCCTTGATAATAAAGGATGCAAACAAGATCTTTCCTCGATAAATTTTGTCCTGGCTTTGGATTCCTGAATTTCCGACCTTGAATGAAGTGCTTTGAATGCTTTGAGCCTTCTGTGAAATTTAGAAAATTTTTGTATGCACAGGCTTTTTAAATAAGTTAACGATTTCCTTAAAAATACACATAAAAGAAATGCCCTATCTGATGTACGAATTATAATTTTTTCTACTTCTTTCCCTGATGCAAAATTAACTGTGAAAAAAGCTAAGTTTGTGGAATGCCACAGAAACCGATGCTGGGTCCTAATAACTAGCTTCGTTCAGGTTTTCATGCATGTTACCCCACGTTTGAGGGTTACTTCTGGTTAAACAATTAGACATTGGCATCGATATTAACTTCTTGTTCCTACATTCAACATATGATTGATTACCTCAAAGTTTTATTTCAGGACCATCGATGTAATACAAGAACAATTTTAGTAAAACAATTATCTTGTGCTTCAGCTTTTGTTTGTCCGTTTTGTTCTGTTTTGTCTTTCTTTTCTTTTTTTCTTCTTTTCTTTTTTTAGTTGGCTGTGTTTTTGGTGAGCAGATTTTTTGGTTCATGTTCTGAAAATGGTTGTTCTGGACCCGAATGCATCCAATTACCGTCCAGAAACATTTGTAGAGGACCGCGACGTTTCATCTACAAACTGGTAGTTTCATTAGGCGATGGTGAAGACTGGCAGCTTGCAGTCGAAACGTCGCGTTCCTCTACAAATGACCCTCAATCGTGAGACAAATGAATAAGTATCATTTCCTTCTTACATTTCCACGATGAATAATATGTTTTATTCTATATCTCTTTTTTTTGTAATTAGAGTCTGAGAAGCCCCGAAGGGAGAATATAATAAAGTATAATCATACTATCTTATATTAAAAAAACATGCTCAAACAAAATTAGTCTTGTGCCAAAAAAGCATGAACTTTGTAGTTTGTGGAATGACGAGCAGTCGACTGGCAAAGCACGTCTCCAATACTCTGTTGATCTGAATTAGAGCGCCAACTTTATCATTGGTTGCCAAAGTCAGTCTCTTTATTCAGTAACTTTTCAATCTGCTGGCGATACAACGGTCCGGCCCCCGGAGGTACTTCGGGTCGTTTCATACGGGAATGCTCCACCCGGACTAGCTCTCGACCCCTTACCCTTCTCTATGCCAAATTTCAGCGAAACAATTCGCCTTTAATATACCTTTTTTTCCTGAAAAGGTACCCCTTTCATATACCTTTGAAGAAAGTCTACCCCTTTTTATACCAAAACTCCACCACTTTGCTATACGTGCGGCCTGAAAAAAAGTACCCCTTTCGGGCGGAGCATCCCCGTATAGTCCAATATAGGGAACGGCCCCCCCCTCCCCCCCGGGGGTCCGGCCACTGTCATTAATTCACCTACCGGTGACAAGTGAGCATTTCTTTGAAAGCCTGACGAAAATTAGTGCTTTGAAAAGCATACAAGAACGGGTTTAAAATAGTTTGTGCAAAATATAATACGCTGGCTATTTGAGAGTACTTGTGCGGGAACCTCCTAGGATCTATCGCTGTCAAACTAATGCTTATTGCCAGAGGGAAAAAACAAAGTACGAATGCTGTGGTGACTGATATGGATAGCTTCACGAGTTTGCGCTTATTAAGGTTGTCTTGCTGTGCTGCTATGTTCTCTGGTCCTACCTTGTTCTTGAAGTACAGCTCGTGAACGATTTGGAAGTAACAGAAAGTGATGATGATAAATGGAATTAAAATAACAACAAAATTAAAACTAATAATGAAAACTTGTTTAACAATGTTTTCACTGTTATGAAAACACATGTTTGCGGAATCGTCATAATATCCAGATATATAGAAAGGCAGAGTTAAAATGATTGCACTAATCCACACGGCAACGATGGCATATTTCACGGTGTCTTCTCTTAGTCTTATTCCTGTCCTCATTGGTTTCACGATGGCATGGTACCTCTCAACAGACAGAACAACAAGAGTGAGGATCGACGCGGTACTTGCAGCAAGAGGAACGTGGTAATAAATGAAGAACTTGCAAAGAAGATCAGCTAAAATCCCTTTTTCAAAACCGACATACCGTTGAACCAACATTAAGGGTAAAAACGTCGAGTTCACAATGTCTGCGATAGCAAGATTTACCAACAGATAATTAGTTGTCGATCGTAGGAATCGCTTTTTCCATACCGCAATTACCACCAACGAGTTGCCAGCGATAGCTAAGGACAGCATTATTATTGCGAAAAGAAACGGAATAAAGTCGTTTGCAAAATCAAAAGCCTTCATTTTGGGTCACGGCTATTTTCCGAAATTCGAATGACAACTTGGATATCGAGGGATATTTTAGTCAGGACGGAAAACTAATTTCCGCTATATCTTATTTTGATGAACGCTTCTCTCGCAAAAAAGTCATACAGGTGCTTTCAAGAATTGTTCTAGAAAAGTGTTTTCAATTGTTATGTAAGCTTTCCTTCATCTTCTCGCGATTGTATGCTTATCATTTTGAAACCTTTTAAGAATAGTTTGTCCAATACGATTTCAGGAGGCCATGTGTCAATTAAAGAAAATCATAAAAGTTATGAATGGGTCTTGAGATGCTTCAGAAACCTTAAATAATAGTTCGACAATATCATTCCGGGAGGCCTTATGCAAATTAAAGAAGTTCAGGAAAGCTATACAAAGATCTTGATATGCTTCAGGATGACACTCAAAATTTGTCATCTTCACCGCGTTTTTTCCGGAACATAAACAGCACACATCAAATAACCAATTAAGGTGATGCGGTCGCGCAAATTTTACTCCATGAGATTTCTTTAAAATTGGCACCAAGATAGCTTTTGAGTACAAGAGTAGAAAACTAAGGTATTACTACAGGTAGCCTAAGCTATAAAAATGATAAAGAGCGCGGGCAATACAATACAATACAATAATACAATAATTTTATGTGTACCTATTTAGAGTAAGAGTATAAATACAGATATACAGAAATATGCACTGAAATATTCAAGACGAAAACGGACTATCTGAAAAGCTAGACTAATCGAGCAGATGGCCCTAAATAATTGCAAAAAAAGAAAGGGTCATAGAAAGTATGCCCACAAATGTACGATTGCATTACCTTGAGCAACTGGTATTTAATAAAAAAGAAACATGGTCCGAAAAGCTGTAACATGCATCTGTGACTTTCAGTAAAGACAAAGAACGATTTAAGAAAAAAACTGTTACTGCACTGAGGTGAGAAACCCTACTTCAGTAAAAATGTGTCGAAATTGTAATCAGTGGTAACATTTGGGAACCTTGACCTTCACATGAGCCGAACGCATTGAAATAAAAAGGAATAATAAGGCGGTTTTCCTTAATGTCATTAGGTACGAATCATGAGAAGCTTAAGACGGACGCTTGAACTGGGCCTTAGCCCTGATTGTATGATTTTAGAAAGCAATAGGATGTTTGACTTTAAAAACAGCTGTTAAAGAGAAAAAACTACTTAATTTCAAGATATTTTCACTTGACTCGCGCATCAATTTGCGATTCCCTGTTGTACGCTCTGGTGAGAGGGAGGTTTCTGGCTTTCTCTTTCGTTTTCTTTCAGATTTTTTTCCTGGTTCCTGTGGGATCTGATTTACAAATTCAACGGACACTCGCGGTAAACAAGACCTTATTTCTCGATTTATTCATTTCATTTAGTTCTTTCTTGCGTTCACAGATATTTACATACGATTTACCTACGGTTCTAAAACGTACAAACCTTAGTTACAAGAAAAGCCTAACTAAACATGAGGAATTTAACTTTTGAACCTACCTCGTGGTAACCCTCTCAGATCCCATGAAAGACGAATTTAAAAACAACAACATACCATAATGTTATCTCTATCTACCGGGGGGATTCCGCTGACATATACTGAATCGGATCTTACAGTTCCCTGTTTTCAGTTCTCTTCACATAGAATCACTGGTTCTAAATTGCTAATTGGCAGACGTTCTGTTGAAATATATACAACTGTAAATTTCCATTTGTTTAATTTCTTGTTAGGTACCATGTGAATCAAATAAATTGGATGAAAAAAAATAAGGTAAAATGAAATCCATCCAGAAAACATGTCAGAACACATACAATGATTTGACGTTCATTACTGTACACTACGACTCCACAGTAATTTTTCTGAAAGCTTGACGAAAGTTAGAGCTCTGGAAAGCATACAAGAAGAGATTCAAAACAGCCTCTCCAAAGTAAAGGATACTGGCTGTTTGATAGTATTTGTGTGGGAACCTTATAGGGTCAACAGATGTCAAAGTTATGGTTGTTGCCAGAGGAAAAAAAACAAAGTACAAATCCTGTGGTAACCGAGAGAGAGAGAGCCTGACGAGTTTACGCTTAGCACGGACATCTTCTTGTGCTGCTATGTTCTGCGGTCCCACTTTGTTCTTGAAGTACAGCTCACGAACGATCCATTACCAGAAATATTTGACATGGTCAGCGGTGTTACCAATAAATGAAAGCCTAGTGGTTTTGTAGGGGAAAATATAACTAACATGGTCCCCAAGGACATATTTATAATTAACTGAGATGTTAGAAAGAAATCATGTCAAAAAATAGCCACTTCACGATTAAAAGAACAGTCAATATAATTTCGTTGCGAAAATCTAACCACAGGTAGCCCATGAAGATCAAGATCAATAAACATAGCTTGAAACGTAAATCATGCCTTTGGGCTTCCTGATTATATCCAAGCAGTCAATGGAAGCTTCTAAAAGCAAAATGACGGCATTGCGATTGTTGTGAAGTGTTTAGTGAAGTTCTTTAAGGTTTCTTTTTTTTTTTAACTGAAAACTGTACGAGCTATCATGACGTCGAGTCGCTTATAATTTAAGCTAAGTTCAAACTTCTTGGGAACTAACTCCACAAGTCATTTTATCCGTTCTAAAGCTGTTTTGGATTTATTAAACACTCGTTTGTTGATACCGAGTCCAGCACCGTAACTTGACTTCGTAGATTATTTCGACCTCAAATGGGATGCTTTTGAGCTCGAGTATGGCCATATTTACAGACGATGTATGGAATCTAGAGCCTCCGAAGGCAAGTAGTCAGGGAACAATTTTATCGCTTGACTCAATTATCGATTTTACGTTTATTTGGTAGCTTGTTGGGTAGGTTGTTTGTCGCGAGTCCGGCACAGAGTAGATAAAAACCCCTATTCGCTACAAATCAGGGAAGCTCTAAATTCCTCATACATTTCCTATAAAACTCGTCGGCCATTTTGTAAGCTGAAACGCATCATTGCGCATGTGTGAGCAGGCTCATGTCCCATATTTCTGGCAATGCTGGAAGTAGCAGAAACTGATGATAAAGAACGGAATGAAAACAACGACAGCCATTAAACTTACAATGAAAACTCGAATATAAATAATGCCGATGATTTGATGAAATGGTGTAATATCCTAGGATGTAGAATGGTGATGTCAAAGTTAATGCACTAATCCACACTGCAACGATGGCATATTTCACGGTGTCTTCTCTCAGTCTCATTCCGGTCCTCATTGGTTTCACGATAGCATGGTACCTCTCAACAGACAGAACAACAAGAGTGAGGATCGACGCGGTACTTGCAGCAAAAGTAACGTGGTAATTAATGAAGAACTTGCAAAGAAGATCAGCTAAAATCCCTTTTTCAAAGCTGACATACCGTTGAACCAACATTAAGGGTAAAAACGTCGAGTTCACAATGTCTGCGATAGCAAGATTTACCAGCAGATAATTAGTTGTCGATCGTAGGAATCGCTTTTTCCATACCGCAATTACCACCAACGAGTTGCCAGCGATAGCTATGGACAGTATTATTATTGCGAAAAGAAATGGAATAAAGTCGTTTGCAAAATCAAAAGCCTTCATTTTGGGTCACGGCTACTTTCCGAAATCCGAATGACAACTTGGATACAGAGGGATATTTTAGTCAGGACGGAAAATTAATTTCCGTTATATCTTATTTTGATGAACGCTTCTCTCGCAAAAAAGTCATGAAAATGAGTCTGATAAATTGAGATTGTCATACAGGTGTTTTCGAGAATCGTTCTAAAAAGTGTTTTCAATTGTTATGTAAACTTTCCCTCATCTTCTCGTGATTGTATTTTAATCATTTTGAAACCTTTTAAAAAATAGTTTGTACAATACGATTTCAGGAGGTCATGTGTCAATTAAAGAAAATCTTAAAAGTTATGTATAGGTCTTGAGATGCTTCAGAAACCTTAAATAATAGTTCGACAATATCATTCCGGGAGGCCATATGCAAATTAAAGAAGTTCAGGAAAGCTATACAAAGATCTTGATATGCTTCAGGATGACACTCAAAATTTGTCATCTTCACCGCGTTTTTTTCGGAACATAAACAGCACACATCAAATAACCAATTAAGGTGACTGACTACTTTTGAACGTTCAATTTGAGCCCACGATGTGCGCGGGCACAAAAATCAACCTTCAAAATTTTATTGAGGAACCATACACGTTTTGAACTTCAAGAGGGCAAAAACCCCGAATTTGCACTGGACTCTAAATTTATTTATTAAATGTCCTAAAACAAAAGGTAAAAATCAATCTTTTGAGAAAGTTTGAGAAAAACGTAATTATTAGAACTTATAAAAAAAACGTTTTATATGATTTTATTGTTGTCGTTTGAGTACGATTTTCGGTTGATTGAGCTAACAAAAAGCTAAATTTTTAGCTTATTTTCAAAACTTTTTTTAAATATCTTTAGTTAGTCTTCAAAAATAATGCGTAAAGTAGATGTCCTAAGAAAATTGCTTCCAGAGCTTCTCTAATTTTTGAGTTATGAATTTTTGTGGGCAATTCTTGATTTCCGCCATTTTCCTTTCGAAAACTTTTCAAGATGGTCATATTCAAAATTCATTATCTCCAAAACAAGCTCGGAACACCTCATTTTTCTTTTCATTTTTGGAATCAGCGTTCAATTCTGTGTAAAATATCTTTTTAAGAACATTTCGTAATTATTCCTTGCTAAAGTAGTCAGTCACCTTAAAGTAATGCGGTCGCGCAATTTTTACTCCATGACATTTCTTTAAAATTTGCAAAAAGATAGCTTTTGAGTACAAGAGTAGAAAACCAAGGTATTACCACAGGTACCTTAAGCAATAAAAATGATAAAGAGCGCGGGCAATACACTACAATACAAGAATACAATAATTTTATTTGTACCTATTTAGAGTATGAGTATAGATACAGATATACAGAAATATGCACAGAGATGTTCAAGATGAAAACGGACCATCTGAATAGCTAGACTAATCGAGCAGATGGCCCTAAATAATTGCAAAGAAAGAAAAGGTCATAGAAAGTATGCGCACAAACTCACGATTGCATTGCCTTGAGCAACTGGTATTTAATAAAAAAGAAACATGGTCCGAAAAGCTGTAACATGCATCTGTGACTTTCAGTAAAGACAAAGAACGATTTAAAAAAAAAATTGTTACTGCAGGTGAGAAACCCTACTTCAGTAAAAATGTGTCGAGAACTGTAATCCGTGGCAAAATTTGGGCAGTTTGAATTTTTATTGACTCCTTAGACCTAGTTCAAACGTTCACCTTCACATGAGCCGAACGCATTGAAAAAAATGATAATAAGGCGGTTTTCCTTGATGTCATTAGGTACGAATCATGAGAAGCTTTAGATGGACGCTTGAACTGGGCCTTAGCCCTGATTGTATGATTGTAAAAAGCAAAAGGATGTTTGACTTTAAAAAACAGCTGTTAAAGAGAAGAAACTACTTAATTTCAAGATATTTTCACATGACTCGCGCATCAATTTGCGATTTCCTGTTGTACGCTCAGGTGAGAGGGAGCTGGTTTCTGGCTTTCTCTTTCGTTTTCTTTCGGGTTTTTTTCCTGGTTCCTGTGAGATCTGATTTACGAAGTTCACGGACACCCACGGTAAACAAGACCTTATTTCTCGATTTATTCCAAGCTTGTTCCTCTGAGTTACGTACAGCTCGTTACATTCTCCCATTTAGTTCTTTCTTCCGTTCACAGATTTTTACGTACGATTTACCTACGGTTCTAAAACGTACAAACCGTAGTTACAAGAAAAGCCTAACTAAACATGAGGAATTTAACTTTTGAACCTACCTCGTGGTAACCCTCTCAGATCCCATGAAAGACGAATTTAAAAACAACAACATACCATAATGTTATCTCTATCCACCGGGGGGAACCCGCTGACCTATACTGGATCGGATCTTACAGTTCCCCTGTTTTCAGTTCTCTTCACATAGAATCATCACTGGTTCTAAATTGCTAATTGGCAGACGTTCTGTTGAAATATATACAACTGTACATTTCCATTTGTTTTATTTCTTGTTAGGTACCAAATTAATTGGACTGAAAAAATAAGGTAAAATAAAATCCATCCAGAAAACATGTCAGAACACATACAATGATTTGACGTTCATTACTGTATACTACGACTCCACAGTAATTCTTTGAAAGCTTGACGAAAGTTAGAGCTCTGGAAAGCATACAAGAAGGGATTCAAAACGGCCTCTCCAAAGTAAAGGATACTGGCTGTTTGATAGTATTTGTGTGAGAACCTTTTAGGGTCAACAGATGTCAAAGTTATGGTTGTTGCCAGAGGAAAAAAACAAAGTACAAATCCTGTGGTAACCGAGAGAGAGAGCCTGACGAGTTTACGCTTAGCACGGACATCTTCTTGTGCTGCTATGTTCTGCGGCCCCACTTTGTTTTTGAAGTACAGCTCACGAACGATCTGGAAGTAGCAGAAACTGATGATAAAGAACGGAATGAAAACAACGACAGCCATTAAACTTACGATGAAAACTCGAATATAAATTATGCCGATGTTATAGAAACAGTGATTTGATGAAATGGTGTAAGATCCTAGGATGTAGAATGGTGATGTCAAAGTTAGTGCACTAATCCACACTGCAACGATGGCATATTTCACGGTGTCTTCTCTCAGTCGCATTCCGGTCCTCATTGGTTTCACGATGGCATGGTACCTCTCTACAGACAGAACAACAAGAGTGAGGATTGATACGATACTTGCAGCGAGAGGAACGTGGTAATAAATGAAGAACTTGCAAAGAAGATCAGCTAAAAAGCCCTCTTGTAACGGGACGTATCTTTCAATTAACATTAAGGGTAAAAACGTCGAGCTAACAATGTCTGCGATAGCAAGATTTACCAGCAGATAATTAGTCGACGATCGTAGGAATCTCTTTTTCCATACCGCAGTTACCACCAAAACGTTGCCCGTGAAACTGATTGAAAGTAAAAACATTAGAAAAATAAAAGGAAATAAATCATCTTCAAAAGCGGGAGCATCTTCCATTTTAGTTTCTGCAAATGATCTTCACTTTACTAGCTGTATTGTTTCAAACAAAATAGGTGTATTATTTCCAACGTGCTCCTTTAGCTATATCGCAATGGACAGTGATTTTTGCCAGTTCACAATGCAAAACGTTTTGAAAAACTCATACAACGAAGAGATGAACAGATGAATTACAACATTTCCTTTCAACAAATAGAATCACCCCCAATGAGTCATTAAATCTCATCTAAAAGATAAGCCAGTTGTTTTCTTGATTTTTAGAATATCCTTTAGTGGTTTCCGGCATACTTCATATAACTTTTGATTCTTGAATGGGGTTGACAATCTGACAGGAAGGCGACACTCTCTCGTTCAATTACTGCTACATTAATATAATGGGTTATTACGTAAAGCCACACCAACACACAAAAAAAAGTCTGAATTATTTCCAAGAAAATATCTTATGTGTGTTACTGGTCAAATATTTCTCAAAGAAAACTTGAAATACTTATTTTTTACCATAATAGTGAAATTTCTTGCGTGCTTAATGGTCGAGAGCCCTAGTAGATAAGAGGGCATGTCGATAAAATGAGGGATCGCTCGTGCAAGTAGACAGCGTGCGCTTGGAACGGGTTTTTTCTTTTCTTTTTGGCTCTTTTATTTGAATTTTTTAATGGTAAAAAATATATATATATATTTCCGTTTATATATTGGTTTAGTCCTCTTATTTACCACGATATGAAGTCAGAAAATCTTTTGACGTCATATCATGGTAAATAAGAGGACATACCACGCTAAACCATCGGAAATCCGTTAATTTGATTTCTTGTTTTCAAAAAACACCTATTGTATCTCAAATACATATGACGCGCAGGCATCATGGATTAGAAATTGATCTTCCGAGTAGACGAAAAAGTATAGCGAAAAGAAAATCCTAAACAAACAGCGAAGGTTATAGAAATAATAGATCAAAAACGAGTGTCAGTGTTTGATCATGGGATCCAAACATCGAGAAACATATGAGAGTATGAGGCGGTTACGACATCGACATCGATGTTAACGTTAATATTAACTTGATTATCCTAAATGCTATCATTGTACTATATTTTTCATATTTTCTAAATGGATGATGGCAGAAATTCAAACAATTATATTTTTAGTCCTTGCCTTTTTCTCCTCATCGTCGTGCACGATTTTTCTCAAAGTTTCAAAATCTTATCATCTATTACCGGTACAGTTTGAATATAAATTTGAATGTCAAATTTTGGGCAGGAAAAAAGCGATGACGACGGTCTAAAATGAAACCTAAAATTTGACGTATACGAAATAGGCTGTGTTTGGGTACCTGGCAGCCGGTCAATACCTACAAAAGACTAAATGCCCGGCAGTCTGAAATTAAAAAAAAAAATCATTAGAACGACTAAGTTTCGCCAAATCACCACTCTATTTTTTGTAGGCGGCCGATGTGTTTCACGTATTATACGATTTATCTATCTATGTGGTTCGCATTTGGGCTATTTTGCAACCATCTGTCATTATACCAATTTGGCATTAACCCCCAGCGCGCGCTGAATTCGTCATTTCAAATCGTGCTCCAAAAACAGCCCCAACAGATAGCAGAAAGCTTAGAAACCATGCACTCTGGGAACTTAGGTTCAACAAAAATCTAACCACCATTTCCAAGGATCTATTAACAATTGCATGTAATATTATACATTTATATTGCTAAAATATACTTTTAATAATCTATGTATTCTATGCCGAGGTTCGAGAAATTCTTCATTTTCAACTCGATTGAGCTCAGGAAAAGCGCTAGACATTTGTAAAACAAAGATAGAGGTTTGGTGGTCGAAACTTAGTCGTTCTACTGAATTTTCTAAAATTTCATATGGTTTGAAAATATGCTTGCTGGAGGACTTAAATTGCTATATGCTTTTGAATAATGTCTCTACAAATATTGTTTAGTAGTTGATGAACATTTTGTCGATGAGATGTTGGAATAAAATTATGTTTTTGAGGGGTTTTGAGCCGATTGAAAATTTGCCACGCTCTCCCTGTGTATATATTATTGAAAGGTGTGCAACAGCCCCTCAGAATTTTTACATGACCCTTACTTCCACATCTCCACAACTACAAACGTATCAGAAAAGTTAGCCCCAGAAGTCAATTTTCCAATATATTTCCTATAATATTATGTTATCGGTCAATGCTCTTTTAATGCAATTAAAAAATCCCTCCTTATAGCTTGATGATCTTAAAGAAAGTGAGCATAGAAAATATTAGGAAATTTCCCCTGCGTTTGACAATAATTATCTTTGGGAACAAAGAATGGAAGACAAATAGTGAAGTTTCGCTTTTTGTGTAATAGAAACCAAAGGAACAAGCTAGACGACTGTTTACTTCCAGGTGATCTGACTAAGCGCGCAAAGCATAATTTCCTGATCTGAAAAAAAATCAATCCAATCGTCCACTGCACGCTGAATTCACTTGAATTTCACGGCGGCCATCTTGAAAATAAGCTAAATATGAGCGACTTTCTCGCCAATAAATATTTTCTTGTCAAAAACGAGGGACTCTAAATAACAGATAAAAGGATTTTCTTAAGGTTTAAAGCATCCTCGAGATTGCCAAGGACCAAAGAGCAGCGTAAGATGTGGAAATTTTTGTTAAGTCATGCCAAGGAATCAAAAAAGCATTTCGGCAGCTTCTTCGAGATCGTTTCAACGGTAATTCTTTAATAAAAAACCATGAATATTAACCTAACCGATGAAAATATATTCCTAGTTTCATCTAGACAACATATTCTTTCAAGTAGAAACATTTTAAGTCTTAAATCCACGGCTAAATGAAACTTTTTTTTAAATTTTTAAATTTTTTTAATTTTTTTTTAATTTTTATTTTTTTTATTTTTTTAATTTTTTTAATTTTTTTTTAATTTTTTTTTAATTTTTTTTAATTTTTTTAATTTTTTTATTAAATTTTTTTATTTTTTAAATGACACTTCTCCTTGCATATTTGTACTTGTATGCTATTTTGTTTTGTTTTTGATTTTCCCCTGTTCATCCATGATTGGGCTCGAAAAGACGCATGGGATTGGTTTTTTTTCAGAAAAGTGATTCGCAATCTGATTGGCTAATCGTTTTTCCTCAGATCACCTGGTTATGTCTACTCTTTCACTGATAAAGTGCCACCACTTATTCAACGCATGAATCTGAATCATTTCGAGAGACCTGATTACAGCTGTTTACTTCAAGGCAATGATGAATTTTTCTTCTTGTCTTCACCTATGACAATGTAGATTGATACTTATTAAACAACCAAAGCCATGATCTTGAAGTTTCCCTCTCGTAAGTTATATTCTATATAAAAATAACAAAGAATGTAAGTTTGGCTATTGGAGGTTTGATTGGCATAGCAGACAACCCTGTAAAACTATCATAAGTGCAAGACTTATCGGCAAATACAACAACAGTGATAAGAAATATATCATCCCACCAAAGTCATTGTTTTCTGTGAATAAAGTTGAAAAAAAGATTTTGAAAGTGCTCTATAGGGCCATTACCTTGATGACGATCTAACAAGAACACTCCTAAGGCTTGCTGAAGGAATTTGTTTTAGAACTCAAGGGCAAAATGGATCCCGAAAATTCAAGGGATTGGATGATAGCAACCGTTGGATCATTTGTATTTTTTATTGGTGTTGCTGGTAACATTCTGGTGGTATTAGCCGTTTGGCGTAAGAAATCTCTGCGCTCGACAACAAATTTTCTTCTGGTTAACTTAGCCACATCGGACATAACAAGCTTGATGTTTTCTCTCTCGATATTAATCCCAAATTATGTGTCTTTCAACCAAGGTTCTCTGGCAGACTTTCTCTGTATGTTTGTCTTCTCTTACCATGTTATAATTATGGCAAGCATCGTGTCTATCGTAACATTAGCTGTCGTCTCTGTGGAGAGATACCACGCTGTTGTCAAGCCCATGAACACTGGGATGAGACTACGAGAGGGGACCGTTAAATATGCTGTGATTGCCGTTTGGGTAGTAGGGATTCTACTATCTTTACCAATGTATATTAATTCGTATTATAAAGAGTCTGTAGAAGCCTGTCGTCATACCTCATATTGGACACGCTTAGTATCCAGGACGTATCAAGTTTCCTTGGTATTAGTCGTGGTCGTTATTGCTTTTGTTGTCACTGGTTTCTGTTATTTTCACATCGTTCGAGAAATGTACTTTAAGAAGGATCAACAGAACCTCGCAAGCCATTCCGCAGTGGAGAGACTTCGCAATCAGCGCAAACGTCGCGTTGTAAAACTTTCACTAACAGTAACCTTAGTATTCGCTGTGTTTCTCTTGCCGTTTGCTGTTTTAATCACTATGAAATACTTCAATGAACGAGCCTACCGAAGCTACTTCAAAATAGCCGCCATTTTGTTTTTCTCAGAAGCTGGTATCAACCCTTTTTTGTACGCTTTTCAAAGCACAAACTTTCGACAGGCGTTCAAACATATATTGAAATGTTCTTGTAGAGCTTAACATATGTGGCAATGAAAGCATTACGGATATATTGTTTAAATATTCTTCCCAAAACCAGTGAATTTATCTGTTTATAAATCTTGACTCCTGGCGTAGAAAAAGGAGTCCAAGTTCGAAAGCATATTAACGAGAGCATCATTCGCTTTTGAAAATCATTATACATATATTGTATACTGCCCGTATTTTCATTGTCCTGTTTGTCACTTCCCTTACTATATATGTTTTGTTTAATACTGCCCATTTACGGTACGTTTTTGTCACCCCCCGTTTGTCTTTGCTGCTATATGACATCTCTGCTATGTTGATGGTAGATGTTTTTTTCAAGTTGCAGGATCTGAAACTATTTATACATATTACTTCACTTTCTGATGGCCAACAAGCCTCTATTACTGAGATAGAACTAAATTAAAGGAAGTACACCTTACATGTTTCAAGGAAAAAGAATCATGCATTTGATTATAAATTTTACTTGTATGTATACATTTGTTGATGAATACCTCGAACTCCCATCGATTGTTAAAAATACAGCCAATCAGAAAGCAGGAAAGCCGTTGTATATTCGTCGGTATTTCACTCTTCCTTCCCATCATACACTGCGCGTTGAATCTACGCATTTGTATTTTCTATGGTGTGGGATAAAATGGTTATACAATGGTTTCTCGTGGCATACTGTGGATATCCCACTCGTCACTTGTATTTTCTTTGTATACAAACTCGCCTAAAGGCTCGTGTGTATACTAGAAACTACAAGTGACCCGTGTGATATTCCACGGTATGCCACTCGAAACCATTGTATAACTAGTATGTAGCCCTCATTCCATGATTGAATTGAAATTTAGAAGTTGATTTTTGTGGAGGGAGGAAAACCGGTGAGCCCGGATAAAAAACCCTCGACTAGGACAGGAGAGAACCAGCTAGAAAATCTACTCACATACGACACTGAGCACGGCGGGACTCGAACTCGGGTCGCATTGATGAGAGGCGAGCGCTCTCAACGCTTTGCCAACCGTGCTACCCGTATTAAAGTCATATTCCCTTCCTCTGTTGCCCGGCAACGTCCTAAAACATCACCATTGAAGTGTGTATTTCAACGCGTTAGAAAATGCACTTGTGTTCCATACATTTGTGTGTGTGTAAGAGCGCCTTACATTTTTATTGCTCAAGGAGCAAGGTGGAAAAAACCTGTAAGCTTATACCTAGTGATTATGAGTAAAGATGAAGTAAAAATGGGTTCTTGAAAAAGGAAATATCTGTAGTAAGAACATAATAAAGCACAGACTGTAGCTGTAACGATCAAAAATCCATCAATTTTATCGCACCTTGAAACAAACTCTTGGCTAATCAGGGTTAACAACACTCAGATCAAATTGAAATTATTGCAATATTAGATTCATATTTATTGACAAACACTTCAACTGAGAACTATTTACAAATATTTAGTCATAGAAAGGAACTCTAAAACTTATAGATTTAGGTTTAAAAGTGAAAGTGGTCTTCGATTCATGCAGTGTGGTTTAGCATCTGAAGACGATGTTACTCGAGACAATTAAACGACGTTTTTTTGCGCTACGCTGCAAAACGTCATTTTGAGTTACGAGGTTTTGACTTTCGGAAATTACACTGAAAATGGTTCCGTCAGGCATGTTACTCGGCAGCAGCTTTTCGCGCAATTGGGTTACGCAAAAAATCGTCATTGTAAATCGTCTGGTGTAACATCGCCTTAAAGAAAAGCTTACAAACTTATTACCAACAATCTATTGTTTAGTTGAAAAGGTACAGAACTACTAAAATTTAAAGACAATTCAGATGAACGATATTTTCCGTTTTTAATAGGTTTTTCAATAAAACGTTTCAGAGAATATTACTTTTCACATAAATACAATCTGTTTTAATTTCATAGATAATTATTTAGTTTAAATAAAATCATTCAGGAGAGAATTTTTATTTTGAATGACAATTGACCATTAAAGCAACGATTCTCAATTGTTTTTGTATAATTCAAATATTTTGTAATTCTGGTGAGTTGCATGTAGGTGGTTCGAGTCCCGCAGGGCGCGGTGTGGTATGTGAGTAGAGTGTTTTGGTTCTCTTTTGTGCCTCGAGGGTTTTTCTCAGTGGGTTGGTTCTCCAGTTTTCCTCCCTCTACAAAAATCAACTTCTAAATTCTAATTCGATCTAGAAAAGCCTAGATAACAATTACGTCTTGTAACTCTAGTAACCCTGCAAATTGTGAAGAGTTTTTTTTAATTAGGCAGGCTAACACTGTGAAAAAAGAATTATGAAAATACTCTGCTGGTTGCATCAAGATTTAATCTAAACCCAAACTAGCCTGCATGATCTTAAAGATTAATCACTACTGTAAATACAACTCAATTTGTCTCCTACCGAAAGCGGAAGCGATTGAAAAGAAATACTTGAACTGATGTTGATTGATTTGGCACTTGTGGGCTTAGCGTTAAAGAAAAGCACAATAACCAACTTCCCGTATAATTAGGCCCATGCAGCTTGAAGAAATTGAATATTACAACTCATCAGCTAATATCATTCCATTCGTGCGCCAAATAAATTATTGTATAAAATGATTTCTCGACTGCTAAATTGAATTTTTTCGATTTGTTCCAAACTGGTTTTCTAGCTTTTTTATTCTTGAATATTGTAAATTTTGAAACGAGGGAAATAACATTAACTACAAATCACTATAAGGCTGAAACATGGTGGGGAAACATAGTGGCATGGGTGGCGTAGTGGTTTACTGCTCGTCTCTCACCGCTGTGGTCAGGCTCGGTTGATCATATGTGAGTTGAGTTTGTTTGATGTGTTGTTCTCTCCTGTGAAACGAGGTTTTTTCTCCAGGTTCTCTGGTTTTTCCTCCCTCCGTAAAAATCAACAGTTGAGTTGAGTTGTATGCATAGAATATATAATATATTGGTAGTGTGTGTGCGAGTGACAGTGGGCCAAATTGGAAACCAGTATTCATTTACTGAATTTGTATCCCATTATAAAAAAAAGTGATTTCAACCTGGTATTTATTACACTTACTTTTTTGTGTGTTTTGTACACAAAAGATTTTGCTTTCTCCCTTTATTTGCTTCAACATTTACTGTGACGTTTTTGGTTTTCAAGATTTATTTATTTTTTTCTAAATTCAGCACGGTAAAACAATATGGTAAAAAAAGGAATACAAGATATGGAAAACAAGGTGATCCACTAACGTGTTTTCATTTTTTTCTCGTGTTCCAAAATTTTAAATCTAAAAATGAAATGAATTTCTTACATTTGATAAACATAATTTTCTTCAATTTTTTCTTATTTATTCAGATATCCGTTCTAAATTTTGTAATTTTAAAAGGGAAAGGCAGATGACAGCCTTAACGAATCCAAACAACGGTGTTCAAGTGCGCCAAAGTAAACAAAATGAATTGTTCTGAATTCTGAAAACGATTTTCAAGAGTCGCAGAAGGGCAATCAATCATGAGTATTTTTACCTCTTCGTCGACGGTCAACTCTCGTTAACTTATGTTCGTTGTTCTTAATAGATTTCTAGGTCGTGCCAGTTTGTAGACAGCGACATTTAATAATATCCTTAAAAGCTTGCCGAAAGTTCGTACTTTGGCAGGCGTAGAACAGTGGATTGAGAGCAGATTCTAAGAAGTACATAAGAGTAGCATTTTGGAAGGCTCTTGAGCCGTATTTTGTCCTGTCGTATGCTTTCAAACATAAGGTGATAGCTGTAGGAAAAAAGCAAATAACATAAGCCAAAGTCACGGTTAGAGAAACCTTGACGAGTTTTCGTTTACTGCGAGCATCTTCTTGTACTGCCACGTTCTGTGGTTCAACTTTGTTCTTGAAATACAGCTCACGAACGATTTGGAAGTAGCAGAAGCTGATGATGAGGAAGGGAACGAAGATTAAGATTAAGAGACCAATTGACAAAAAGTATATCGAGTTAGTGTATTCGTACACTGTTTTATCAAGCTTGCAACGATGTTTTGTAGCATCGTAATACCCAAAGATATAAAAAGGAAGGCTCAGTACTACCCCTGCCAACCAGACTGTAATGATAGCATACTTTAGAGTGTCCTCTCTTAGTCTGATTCCTGTCTTCATAGGTTTAACAATGGCGTGATATCTCTCCACGGACAGGACAATGAGCGTGAGGATCGACACGCAACTGGCTGTTAGAGGCACATTATAAGAAATAATGAATTTGCACAGGAAATCTGCGAATGGTCCTCCATCAAAGAATACGTACGACTGCAGAAGCATGAAGGGAAGAAACGCTAAGTTCAAAATGTCTGAGAGAGCAAGGTTCATCAAGAGGTAGTTTGTTGTTGAGCGTAAAACCCGCTTCTTCCAGACAGCTATCACCACCAACAAGTTCCCAGCGATGCCAAAAAGCACTATTGCAAAACCAATTGATGCCAAGATCAAATCTGTAGTGTTGTAACTTTTCAAAGCCATAGTTTATCTTTAAAGAAAGGCAGTGAAAAACTTCTCACATGTGACCTTTCATTCCAAAAAAAAACTACCTCAACTTTGCAATGAAACTATTTTTTTAACTGTATTGTGTGCTTTATGCCTCGAAAAATTCAGGACAAACTAACAACAAACGGTAGCTGTACGAAGTCCTTGTCAAGGAAGCTGCAGACTGTTTTATAATTCTCGCGAAAAAAGCTTGATCACGTGACAGTGCTGCGTTTTCATTGGCTCGATTCGTAAAAGCAGTATAAGGTTGTTGAACTGTGACTATCTATATCACAGCGGAACAAATAATTCCAAGAACTGATGATATTATTATGATATTATTATTATTCATGATAAAGTTACAACTGACTATGTAAATTCTCGATTAAAATTCTTAAGTCTCGGGGGACAGAACATCACATACAGAACATTTCATTGTATTTCTGTTATTTCAAAGCTAAAAAAATATGTCGTATATTACTTTTATTCAAAGATTAATTTTCTCTTGGGAAAAAGCGTAGCAAACAAATGCATACAAACAATGGTCTCGTGAGTATATCTTTATATTCTAAATCGGTAAGAGAATAAACGCGAGTGCTTTATGGGGTTTAAAGCTCCTCGCAATGATAGAAAGCCACGTGGCTTTCTATCAATGCTCGGAGCTCTAAATCAAATAAAGCACTTGCGTTTATTCTCTAACCCTTACTTATCTATTATTGAAGAAAGTGTGGGGCAGAGAATAAGGTGATCATCAGGATTTTGAAAATTAATTGCAATAAATTAAGTTTAGTGGCGAGCAATATTTTATTTGCTTTTCTCCTGCAGTGAACAGATCGCTTATTGGATAAAACATTAGTAATGTAATAGACAGATGTTCAAGGCAACGTTTTGATGCTTATCTTTTAAATGAGATGTCAAACCAATTTCCGAGTGTTTTTTTTTTGAGTTTTGTCATGAATCTACCATTAAACCATTTTCAAGCCGAGTGTGGAACCCGTGACCCATACATCACCTTCCACACCACAACACTAGAACCCTCAGTCCTCCAGCTTCTATTTAGTCAATTTAAACATTATCATAATGCTTCTCTGTCGTAGAGTTGTCAATAGAGTCGTTTTCGTATGACTGGGAAGCCTACGACTACGACTAACGATACGAGTACGATTACGATACGGATATGACCAAATGAAAAGCATTCTGTTCTGGCTGACTGCCGAAGTCAACACAATCTTCAAAAACATGATTTTCCTCTGAATGGCTTTTAGTTAATTTAGAATACAATTAAAAAACAGAATATTTTTGGAAAGTTTTTGCTAAGAAATACGTTTGTTTGAGTTTCGTTAAAAGATCAGTTCGCCGCCTTGAAGATCATGACCAAGTAAGCTAGCTTGATCGAGTGTTCTTTCAATGATTTATATGCTTCTTTCGAGATATCTTTCTTTTAAGATAAACTCATTTGCTTTTGATTCACTTAACCTGTGATGTACTAGGTGCTTGTGAAGTCACACGATAATTTGAACATTTCTATGCCGATATTTAAAAAAAAAGTCACACTAAAATTTTGTTCTTCAATAATCAAAGCAGGAATTTAAAAAAAATCTATGAAACAAAGTTTTTCCTTGTCAAGAAAACACAAGCATCAGTTTAAAAGTACTTCTAGCTTTCTTCCATTATCAATATTTTTTAGTCTGTTCCAGGTTGTTCGTGCATTGAAAATTTTCGTATAAGGTTAAGTTTTTATGTTTTTTTTTTGTTTTTTTTACAGTTTCCATGTCCAGTTCACAATTTCAGCTATGAAAACGTTTTTCGAACTCTTCATATTTAGAATATCCGTTAGTTAAAGCATTTAAGATGTTTGTTTTCAACTTCCTTTTTTTTAAATTGCTAACATTTACAAACCATACTTTTCTTGTTTCTTGTAATTCAACAAGTACGGTAAACCATTTATGTGCCATGAATCTGTGAGTGAGATATCAATTTATTAGAGATTCTGCTAGTTTCTTACTAGCGTTTCTTATACAGCGTTTCTGTTGTAAAAGGCAGAACAATTCCTGAAGTGTAAGTACGTGCAATGAATGAATAAGACCCCAGGTAGGGACTTAGAGAAAAGGGTCTATAGTAACAACAATACATGCAAGGTTAGTGAAACATAGAATACTATGCAAACTTTAGTACTTGTGGGAGTTCTTGATGGGGATCGAATAATAAGAACGTGTAGGTGTGAAAATTGAATACGTAGGATACCTGACAAGTCGAGCGATGATAAGTATAAGTGAAAGACTATATACTAATAAGTGAATGAATGGGAGAGATGCAAGTGTGTGAGCAAATGAATGAAAATCAAAATGTGAATGAATGGGAGAGACGCAAGTGTGTGAAAAAAATGAATGAGAACCATTATGTGAATGAATGGGAGAGACGCAAGTGTGTGAAAAAAAAAGGAATGAGAATCAAAATGTGAATGAATGGGAGAGATGCAAGTGTGTGAACAAATGATTGAGAATCAAAATGTGAATGAATGGGAGAGACGCAGGTGTGTGAAAAAATGAATGAGAATCAATATGTGAATGAATGGGAGAGATGCAAGTGTGTGAGCAAATGAATTGGAATCAATATGTGAATGAATGGAAGAGACGCAAGTGTGTGAAAAAATGAATAAGAATCATTAATTGAATGAAGGGGAGAGATGCAAGTGTGTGAACAAATGAATGAGAATCAAAATGTGAATGAATGGGAGAGACGCAAGTGTGTGAAAAAAAATGAATGAGAATCAATATGTGAATGAATGGGAGAGATGCAAGTGTGTGAACAAATAAATGAGAATCAAAATGTGAATGAATGGGAGAGATGCAAGTGTGTGAGCAAATGAATTGGAATCAATATGCGAATGAATGGGAGAGACGCAAGTGTGTGAACAAATGAATGAGAATCAAAATGTGAATAAATGGAAAAGATGCAAGTGGGTGAACAAATGAATTGGAATCAATATGTGAATGAATGGGAAAGATGCAAGTGTGTGAACAAATAAATGAGAATCAATATGTGAATGAATGGGAAAGATGGAAGTGTGTGAAAAAAACAATGGATGATGAACGATAAATGTTCATGAACGATAAATGAATATGAATAGCAGCTGTGTCTGGTTGCTGTTAATATTTTTCCAATAATGTTGTATTATTGCTGATTGGTTGTCAGACAGTGCCAGTCTCAGTATGGCAAGGTATTTGAATTAAAAGGAAAACTAATCAAGCTTTTTCCAGTTCTTAGCTTCTTAAAAAAACATCAAACCATCAAGACACTCACGAAACAGGTGTTTGTCAGACACAAGAAAAATTGAATAACCCAAAAATAGAAAATATCATGCACGTCCTGTTTTCAAACTGAAATAAAAGATTATGATCTTTGAATATATCTATCACTAAAAAAAATATATGCCGGTGGAATCGATCCAAGATGTGCAATCTGGAAACATACAAGGAAATCCACCACAACTTCCAGAACTTCCTAGAGAAATTTTCGCTGAATTATTCTATGGCTTTAATAAAAATTATATATCAGTAATTGTTTTTGTTCTAGACCCAGTCTTCCCAAATAATACATTTTTGAACTAAATATATAGTAAAGAGTGTTCCTTTGTTTGTTCAGCTTTATTTGAATTCAGAAAGTCAGCTCAAAATGAATGGTAAAAGAACTTATTTATTCAACCATTTAAAATTTTAAAAATCAATTGCAAATTTGCGAATATCTTTGCAACACTTTATCTCGTCAGAGTTTATTCATATACGTATTAAACTGAAAACTAAACTATGAGTTAGACGTTGTAACTGCTTCATGCAGCTTTTCCTTTTCAATATTTTGTCTTTCATCGGGGTTTTCATTATACCGTACTATTTTTAGAAATCGAGTTTCGAAATTTAAAAATTCGAAATTTATCATAAATAAGTAAGTTGAAACTTTATCACTGAAATACTTAGTATAAAGATCCTAATAAACAAATGAAAAATAAATAAAATATGGGAACAGAAACCACTAGATGCTTGTGAAACAATTCAATACTAGTATTGACAAGATTGAGCAATTTTTCAGTGTCTCGCATTCATTTAATCAGTTGTAGTCGATGGCAGAAAAAAAAACGAGTATGAAGTACTGACAATAAACAATTATTGGATGAGGCTGAGCATGATCGGATATTCTCTGCCGAGTTAGAGGTTAAGTTAAGTTTGGCTTTCAATTGAGTTAACATAGAATTCATTTTGTCTTTGTTTAGCAGTGTAAAAACAAACAAAAATATTCTTTACTTTGCCCATAATACATTGCAGTCTTGGGGAAGGATTAAAGGGAAAAATCGTTTATTGTAATTTATGAAGGAACAGGAAAAAGACAGCCTGAACGAATTTAAACAATTGTGTTCAAGTGTGCCAAAGTAAACAAAAAGTAATAATGCTTTAGCATGACCCATCCTTAGTGAATATGAATTCTGAATACGACTTTCAAGAGTCGCATGAGGGCAATCAATCATTAGTATTTTTACCTCTCCGTTGAAGGTCAACTCACGTTAGATTTAACTTGTATAATATTCGTGATAAAACTACTAGGTTTCTAGGTCGCTCAGGTTTATAGACAGCGACATTTAATAATATCCTTAAAAGCTTGCCGAAAGTTCGTACTTTGGCAGGCATAGAACAATGGATTGAGAGCAGATTCTAAGAAGTACATGAGACTAGCAGTTTGGAAGGCTCTTGAGCCGTATTTTGTCCTGTCGTAAGCTCCCAAACATAAGGTGATAGCCGTAGGAAAAAAGCAAATAACATAAGCCAAAGTCACGGTTAGAGAAACCTTGACGAGTTTTCGTTTACTGCGAGCATCTTCTTGTACTGCCACGTTCTGTGGTTCCACTTTGTTCTTGAAATACAGCTCACGAACGATTTGGAAGTAGCAGAAGCTGATGATGAGGAAGGGAACGAAGATTAAGATTAAGAGACCAATTGACAAAAAGTATATCGAGTTAGTGTATTCGTACACTGTTTTATCAAGCTTGCAACGATGTTTTGTAGCATCGTAATACCCAAAGATATAAAAAGGAAGGCTCAGTACTACCCCTGCCAACCAGACCGTAATGATGGCATACTTTAGAGTGTCCTCTCTTAGTCTGATTCCTGTCTTCATAGGTTTAACAATGGCGTGATATCTCTCCACGGACAGGACAATGAGCGTGAGGATCGACACGCAACTGGCTGTTAGAGGCACATTAAAAGACATAATGAATTTGCACAGGAAATCTGCGAATGGTCCTCCATCAAAGAATACGTACGACTGCAGAAGCATGAAGGGAAGAAACGCTAAGTTCAAAATGTCTGAGAGAGCAAGGTTCATCAAGAGGTAGTTTGTTGTTGAGCGTAAAACCCGCTTCTTCCAGACAGCTATCACCACCAACAAGTTCCCAGCGATGCCAAAAAGCACTATTGCAAAACCAATTGATACCAAGATCAAATCTGTAGTGTTGTAACTTTTCGAAGCCATAGTTTATCTTAAAAAAAAAAGGCATTGAAAAACTTCTCACATGTGACCTTTCATTCCAAAAACTACGTCAACTTTGCAAAGAAACGATTTCTTTAACTGTATTGTGTGCTTTATGTCAATTGGTAGTTGTACTAAGTCCTTGTCCAGAAGGCTGCAGACTGTCTTATAAGTCGGACAAACAGTCGATCACGTGAGAGTGCCGCGTTTTCATTGGCTCGATTCGTAAAAGCAGTATAAGGTTTTGGATCTTGACTATTCATATCAGTGTTGTCAATAATACAATTAACTCAAGGGAGAAATTTTTTTTCAGGAATATATGTTTCTAAATTGCTTTGTTTATTGCGTGCGAGAAGAGGCACGTCCGTCAGTGTATGAGTCTGTGAGTGAGGTAAAAATTTACTGATAGCGATTCAGAACTTTTTTTGAAGTGCAATGAATGAATAAGACCCCAAGCAGAGACTTAGAAAAAAGGGTCTATAGTGTTAACTACATGCAAGGTTAGTGAATAACAGAACACTATGCAAACTTTAGTACTTGTGGGAGTTCTTGATGGGGATCAAATGAAAAGAAGGTGTAGGTGTGAAAAGTAAATACGTAGGATACCTGTCAAGTCGAAAGAGTCGAGCGATGATATAAGTGAAAGACTAGTGAGACCCTAGGTATGGACTTAGTACAGGAAGGGACTGTATTTATAACTAAGATTAGTGAAAAACAGAACACTATACCAACTGTAGTACGTTACGTAGAAAGAAAAGAAAAAATAGCGTGGGAGTTCTTGATGAGGAGTAAATGAAAAGAAGCTGTAGGTGCGAACAGTCATGACTGACAAGACAAAAGAGTTGAGCGATGATATGTATAAGTGAAATGGTAAAATGGGTATACCAATAAGTGAATGAATGGAAGAGATGAAAGTGTGTGAGGAAATGAATGAGAATCGATATGTGAATGAATGGGAGAAAGACAAGCGCATTAACCGAATGGATGGAAAAGAATAAATGAATAGGAATCAAGAGCAGCTGTGTCTGGTCGCTTTTAAAAAAAAAAACCAAAGGTTCTATTTCCCTGATTGGTTGACAGACAATGCCTGTCTCAGTATGGCAAGGTCTCTAAATTGAAAGGAAAACTAATGAAGCTAGCGCTTTTTTCGGTTCTTAGCTTTTAAAAAAATCATCAAACCATCAAATCACTCACGAAATAGGTGTTTGTCAGACACAAGAGAAATTGAATAACCCAAAAAATAGTGAATATCATGCACGTCCTGTTTTGAAACTGAAATAAAAGATTATGATCTTAGGATATGTCTATCGCTAGGGCTTTCTTAAAAAAATATCAGAGATGATATCCCATATTTTATGGAATTGAAGATGTGCAATCTGAAATCATACAAGGAAACACACCACAACTTCTCAGTGAATCGAGAGCTATGGCTTTACCAGTATAGTGTATTTATTAGGTCTAGTAAAGCCATCAGTGTTCCCAAATAATATATTTTTGAATTAAATAGTTAGTGTTGAGTATTATAATACATTAATATATTATCTATTCGGCCTCAGTTTTTTCAGCTTTATTTGAAGCAAGAAAGTCAGCTCAAATTGTAAGCGCCTACTTTATTTTAAAAGATATCAAATATCCTTTTTAACCATTATTTAACCATTTTCAAATTTAAACTAAATGCGCCGTATAACGAACTCGTGGATACTCAAGCAAGCAGTGCACTGTTCAGAGATTGGGTTCCCTGTGCCATCTTTGTGCGTGTTGGCATGACGAGACATTATAGTCAGGTCTGTTAGCGAAAAGATCGTGCACTTTTGAGTACAAGCACCAAACTTGGCACAAATGTTCGTTGGGGCATACTAAACAGATTTAGGGGTGGGTGCCAAAAAATGGTGGTCGGGGGGAGGCACGCCACACTCTCTACTAGATGGATAAACTGTTTTTTGATATCTCTTTTTGTTGCGGAGATATCAAAAGTTTTCCAATTATGCAAATTAGCAACTGATGACTTCATTGGCTGGACAGAGTCAGTTTACAAAACATATAATAAAGAATTTCTCTGTAAAAATAAGACAAAATGACTAAAACTTAACATAATTAATATACCTTTTCAAACAGACACATGAGCGAAGCTGCCCAGACAGCTATTTTAAACAAAATTACAAAATACCTCTTTCTTATTAAAATTGATGAAGAAACGGCTGTAAGAATCATCCCCTATAGTCATAGAGTGGATCATTTCAGTCTTATTTCTACCGATATATACATCATTTTATGACTGATTACGTCATCATTCGCTAATTTGCATATTTGGAAAACTTTTAATATCTCTGCAACAAAAAGAGATATCAAAAAACTGTAAACGTCATTCTGACTTTTTTAAACAACTCTTCCATATTAGAGTTAAAACTTGAAGGAAAGTTTTTTGTTTCATATAAATTTTGATGAAATTTAACCATCCAATTGAGAGTGTGGCGTGCCTCCCCCCGACCGCCATTTTTTGGCACCTACCCCTAAATCTGTTTGGTATGCCCCAACGAACATTTGTGCCAAGTTTGGTGCTTGTACTCAAAAGTGCACGATCTTTGTTTTTTTTGTCGCTAACAGACCTGACTATTACTGGATTTAATTATTTACCTATGAAGTCAGTAAATGCTCAATCTAACAATTCAGTTTTCAGCATTTAACTTTAACTTGTTCCGGGACATCCAAGAATAAATATCACTGACAAAGGCCTCTATACTTGAAACTGACGATTCTGCATTTGATGCATTGAATGAAAAATATATTTGTGTACCGTCCGCATATAGATGGAAATCTAAGTTGTGTTGCCTGATAATGTGATGCACTGGAGAAGTATATAGCAGGTATAAAATTGGACCTAGTACCGATCTCTGAGGTACGCCATGAAGAAGATCACGAGAAGTGGAGTTACCCCCTCTTATGTTCACAACTGACTACGATTCATGAGGTAGGATCGCGACTCAATTCTGTGTAATAAAATCGTGTAGTCAACAGCGTCAAAGGCAGCAGACAAGTCAAAAAGTAACAGAATAACAGTACGCTTATTGTCAATGTATATAGCAGTCTCGGTAATGTGAAGTTTCTTATATGCTGACGGAGATATCTCACCTAGACAGCTTTCTTAAATGTACGTTTCAGTAACTATGCAACAGTATTTTCAATAAGATAAACAATTGTAGGTTTTGTATATCTATTTAAAATTGTCTGTTTTGGAACAAAAAAAGCTATTGGGTTCAAAGTGACATTCTACCGCACTTCATTTGACAGCTTCCCGCAGGATCAGAATTTCCACTATGTCGATCAAAGGTACATTAGCATACTCTGTGGATAATGAGCTTCAAAATATTCTCTTTGATTTTTGATATCCTTTCTAGATCAAGCGCGATGACGCGTTAAACCCGGATGTTTGAATTTCCGGTGGTTATGATAGCCAAATGATCAATATCTTATGTTAAGTATCTAAGCAGGTTTGATAAAATATTCGCTAGAGTTTACAGGTTTGGCTACTGCTCTAAACAGTATAAAGTTTTAGAGGTCCTAAAGAGGTGAGATTCAAAGCTGTGACATAAAATGACCATCTCTTACACTTCTCTCAGTGATATTTTATCACCACACAGAAACTGGCAGCTACGAGACAGAAAACATAACTTTATCTTACCAAGGATGTAGTATCATAGTATTATAGTTAATTTAGCTAGGATGATTTTAGTTTTATATGTGTGTAGTAGTAATAATAAAAAATAAATAATTACTATCTATATCTATAGTAACTATTCGACATTTTTTTTATATATTTATATTTGTGATTTCAATAAAGACCTTTATACACTTAATGACTGGTCCCGAGGGAAAAGTGTATAGGGGAAACAAAACTAACTGGTTTCCCGAGGGATCAGTCATTAAGCGTTTTGTTATATAGCTAATCATTTTAGACAAGTCAATTTAGAAAATTTGAATTTTTATTCCGTGAGCTTGCAACATAACATAAGACCGTTACTAAACGGATACACGATTCAAAAGATCAACAAATCAAAGTTCAATGAATATATAAGATTTTTGAATAGTTCAATGTTTCTTTAAAACTCACTTCGAGTAGAAATTAAAGGTCACATTTGCACCTGAAAAAGCCCCTGCTTGAAAAGTCACTGTTTCTTGACTTTGGGAAGCAAAATTCTGCATCAGTACAGGTGATTGCGGACAGCTGCGTGGTTGATCTATTGACGTAGAACTTGCTGCTACAATACTGGTACTTTCCGACGTGTTAAAACAAGCATTACTGAGAGATTCGGAGATTCATTTATTATGTCAAAATTTCCGTTTTTCATGAAATGTCTCTGAAGACCAAAACGAATGGACACCAAGGCTGATTTCTTGTAATATTCTCCAGTTTTCTTCCTTGCATTGGGATAAAATTTGACCAAAAAATCGTCAAGTTCTTGTTTTGCTAATCTTTCGGGATTTTCATGACCAGTTTCATCAGAAAATGCTACTAGGGTTGCGATAGCGTTTTTCGTAGCTTTTTTGGTGTTTTCTGAGTCCTTATTGTCAACAAGAGTCTGTATTTCTTCACTAGAAAGACTGGAAAATCTCTGCTTTTTCGTTTTTGGCTCCATTTTTACTCGAGCTGGAAATATTTTTGCATGTGATCTGCTCATGACCTTCAGTAGCATACTTGTTTCTGATTGGTTCATAATATCACCCCACTGATTTCTCACGTTCTGATCACGTGCGCTGGGCACTTGTATCCCGGTCGGGATACAGTTAGATTTAACTAGTATCACGTGAGCATCTATCAACCAATGAGAATGCTCGTTATATAGTCAAAATGATTAGCTATATAACAATAATTATTATTTATTACCCAATCTGTCGGAAGCTACATGAATACACATGAAACGAGAGAATATTAATTCTTAAAAAGGCAAAGGCAAATTTTACTAAAATATACCAAATGTCCACAAAGCTAATCGTATTGGCTACACGTTCAAAATAGTAGATACAAATACTATAAAACAAAATACTGCTAGCAGTCCGCGAATCTCTTTCAAGTAAAAACTTCAACGTTAACAGAATTTCAAGCGAACGAACATGTGTAAAACAAGACACTAGACACTAAGACATTGATCATTTTATTCAATTATAATGATGAACTTCGAATTCTGTGTTTAATACCAAGCATATCTGGTGATTACAGTCTGTTACGTTAACAGTTGTTCATTTTAGGATGTGACCATACTGTTAGACCTATAGTCCTTTATTACTCCACAGATAGCATTTGTTGACGGGATTCATTGGGCTGTTTATTTTGCACTTAAATGCTTTAGTGAAGTCGCAGGAATTTGCCAACGGACCAATAATCCTGTTAAAGATGAGCAAATGATTATGATAGCATTACATTTCGTTAACCACAGCCGTCAAAAGGGTAATTTAAATAAATGCATTATGAACAAACCTGAATTTAGAATCTGCATGCCTATCACTAAGATTACTTTCGTAACGATAGTAACGGGTAGCGGAACTACAAAATTTCTGCAAGTTTAAAGTGTTAAAAATATTAGCCAAAAAAAAAGGATAATTTAATGAATATCAGTCACAGAAGTATAATGACTAAAGTGAAGTCTTTAACCCTTTATCAACTTGTCGCTCTCAAAGAACAAGTAATTGGCCAAAACGGAAATAAGCAAGGGACTCGGGCGAGTTTTGAATTTAATTTTAAAATTAGCAAAATAATTCTGTCATCTGAAAAGTCTGGCAAATTTGAACGTGTTTCAACATAAGAACCAGAATTACAAGCTTTCAAAAGTGTTGGATATTTACAGAGAATGTATGGATCGGGTGGACACCCTGTCTCCCCAAACCATACATGCTCTGTAATTAATATTTGACACTTTGAAGCATTATCACTCTGGTTCTTTTTAACAAAACACGTTCAAACTTGCCAGACTTAGTAATATTGATGTTTTTTTTTTTCAGATGATAAAACGTTTTTGCTAATAATATTAAAATTTAAAACTCGACCCAGTCCCTTGCTCTTTTCTGTTTCGGCAATACTATTGGTGTCTGCTACAACAAACTGAAGCAATAAAGAAACAATAAACGATAACGATAACGATGACATTTACACTAGCAATAACAATTACAATCGTCAAATGAATAGGAATATCAGTAACAATAATAGTCTTGACTAGTCAATAGGTAGGTACCAGTTTCGATGTGCACGTAGAATAATGATATGCATTTTTTGAATATCAATGATTTTCCAGAATCGCACGGATCGTAATCCCACTCATCCGTATCATTTCGACAGTATTGGACAATCCTCTAATATAAGATAATTGCCGAATAAATGAAATGATACAAGTGTCCATTTAAGACTCTAAGGGTATTCTTGTTCCCAGCCGCAGCGTATGATTCTTAGTGAAATTAGTAGGGGCCTGTGTCCAAAAATTAATTTAGGAAACTTAAGGTTATAAAAGAAAGACTTGACGCTAACCTGAGCAAATCCAATGAAGAACAGTTGTTCATTGGTGAAATCCAGTCCTGGTAGCAGCCATGTTTCTCTGGGATTTTGCCTTGCCCAATTGTAATACGCCTGTAAAATAGGATATTGCAGAACAGTTATCCACTGATTACAAATGAGTACGAACGAAAGTGTGAACAACAAATGTTACCAGAGCTCGAGGCGAAAAATGTATCATCTAATTTTTGCTACAAAAGAACATCCTGTCGTCGTTTGTGCAAAAAAAAAAAAAAATTTCATGACCTTTTCACGTTGTAGCCGTTTTGTTTTGGCTTAGACCTTAGATTTTTAAGAAGTTAATGTCACGACCTGCAATTCATAACAAGCGTCTCGGGCTGGTTAGCATAGGAATAAGAAACGCCTGTCATCGCTGCAACTTGCTTCTATTATTCAAGTAGTTTCTTATTATTTATGTACCTTGAGTGATATTTTCAAACAACCATCGTCTGCAACGTTCTCTTCGGCTGTATTATGTGCGTTGATCTAATAACATAATGACATTCAATCGTTACCATGGATACATCCTGCTCTTTATTAGTATTATTTTTTGATGTTAAGGTATAACTCATTCTTTTTTTAAACCTTACAGGCCATTTCCCTAATATCTTGTACGCCAAGTATTGCTCTTCGTAGCATTTTATTCTTTTATGAAATTCTTGAAGCGATTTTTTTGACCAGCTGTCTTTTTTCTTTCCATCCTTGTCAAAGCCTCTACCTATGAAGCAAACACATCACATCACATTACCAGTTTCTGTAACATGACTCTTAAAGTAGAAGGGGAGCTCAACCTCTTCTAGTTCATCTGA
Source organism: Anthopleura xanthogrammica (assembly GCA_964019055.1). NCBI lineage: Eukaryota > Metazoa > Cnidaria > Anthozoa > Actiniaria > Actiniidae > Anthopleura > Anthopleura xanthogrammica. Next base: position 5,948,797 of record OZ025208.1, on the reverse strand, counting down.
AATAGTGACGTACAAACGACGTCACTGCAAAACTGAAGTGTCATGAAGCCTACAAATTTTCTTTAAAAAAAGTTTAGATCTTCTGGAGAGGTTTTTGATATTTCGTATATGTTTAACATTACATCATTGATACAGCTAAAGACCTAGGAGTAGTATTGGACAGTCATCTAACATTTAATGAACATATAATGTACACAGTGCTATGGCACGCTTGAGACAAAGTAATAAAGTTAAGCATTGTTTTCGTCGATAGGCATATTTTAATTATCTTAATTAACGTTAACTAAATATGTCGTAGCGCACAAACTACTCATCCAATGTTTATAAAAAGTATCATGATATTTTCTTGAAGGTGAATAAACACAGATTTCAAAAATGATGCTCATTTTTCGATCAACCTCAATAGTTTTTTAAAGGTGCGAGTTTAAAAGAAGATAGCAGTGAAATTCTTCCAGCTCGAGGAGGTATAATCCAACACTGATATCCAAAGCACATGTTCCGATCTCTGGCGACACGTACAAAGCTGCACTTGAAATTGACGTTTTAATTAACTTAAAACATTGTCGCTTTTATCACTTTGGATTCTTTCCAGCAAACTTGCTTGAAAGAAAATATCTTAAAAACTGTCTTTTTGGCAGTTATTCAATACTAAGTTAGTAATACTTTTCACTATGAGCACTGTAAGTTTGAACTGATGACAGTGAATTAATATGTAAATGAGTTGTGTAAGAATCATTTGTAACGCTTCCATATCTGGAAATATATGGAAATATTCAGAAATAAATTGGGATATTTTAGTTTATTATATCCACTTTGAAATCACTAGCAAATCCTGTAATCTGATTGGCTCTCAGTAGATTGATTCAAGCACGAATCGCACTATTTTGAGTCCGAATCGCACCTTTTTGTCAGCCAATCACAATGCAACACTAGAAAAGGTAACCAATCAGATTACAGGATTGTATGTAATCAGCCAATCAGATTACAGCAAATAAGGAACATAAAATGTAGCTTTTTTCAAGTTTGACTGGAATTTTTTGTTACAAAAAGAAACAAAATACCAGCTATTTGTGAATAAATACTTTTGTATTTATCACAAATTTAGTGTCTATCTAGTATGATTTCAAAATGGATATAATAAAGTGATAATTGAACTTCGTGTCGTGCAATTTTGGTCTGGTATCAAACTTGCGATTACAAATCACACTCCCGCTACGCGGTCGTGTGATTTTGTTATCGCGCGTTTGATATCAGACCAAATTGCACTCCACTTAGTTCAATTACCATTATAAATAAACCCCTTATTATTAGCCGATATTCCAGTGAGCCAGAAGGGGTTTATCTATTTTGTAACCCAACGACTTCACTGGAATGGATTTAGCAAACTGCATTGACATGCATGCTTACCATTGAAGACATTTACAGCTTGATTTTTTCGTGTTTCCTGGCGTAGTTTTCTCAACCAGTCTTTGTATTTTACTCTCACTTGTTTGTAAAAACCTAGTTTCTTTGTTTTCCGGATCCCTGTTTTTTCTTTTCTTTTTTTACGTTTTTTCCTTCTACTGGACGAATATCACTTCGGACGGGGGATATCGCCTGATAACCGTCCTCCACGTCACACGTTTGAACCAATGACAGCGCACGAAAATTCATCGTTGGGTTATAACGGCAGATAGTCATGTCCGCGGAGGATGAGAAATGGTCCGAAAAAAAGAACATTTGCCCGAGAAGCGAATCAGCCGATATTCCAGTGAGTCAGAAGGGGTTTATCTATTTTATACCCCAAAGACTTCACTGGAAGGAATTCAGCTAACCTCATTAGATCTCAAGGGTTTTCAAAATCACGATATTTCTTTCTCGTCTGGACCAAGCTGGATATAAAAACAATTGTTTTGGTAAATTAAAACTTTTTCTATTGTTTGTCAAATTGTTTGTTTGTTTTTCGTAGTTTTTAAAAAAATATCAATTTGGAAAACAAACCAAAAACTTTATTCACGAAACAACATGCATGCTTACCATTGAAGACATTTACAGAATATTTTGTTAATTTTTTCGTGTTTGCTGACGTAGTTTTTTCAACCAGTCTTTGTATTTCACTCTCACTTGTTTGTAAAAAAACGAATTTATTTGCTTTCTGTGAATTTTTTTTTTTTTTTTAATGTATTTTTCTTTTACTGGACGAATATCCGACTTCGGACGGGGGATATCGCCTGATACCTATCCTGCCCATTTGAATCACAGCGCGTGAAATTTTATCCTTGAGATATAATCACCGATATTCAATTCGCCTTCGGCGAATAATTGTTAAATATACTAGGCTATTTATATTTAATATATATTTAACTGATATTAGCGATATTTTAGCTTATGAAAAGCCCTGTAAAGGGATAAAGCTAATAAAGCATGTATGTATTGAGTAAGAAAATAAGATTTAAAATAAAATAACCATTTCTTGAGTCGCCGGACTACTAAGGATGACACCTCTTTTTTGCAAATATTTTCTCGATTCTGATTGGCTACTATTTTTTCTCCGATCAGTTGGTTAAGCATATTAACATTGGAATTAAAATTAAACTACAAACTTTGAACCTTGGTTTCCGAGGCAACGGCTCGGCTATTTAATCAACATTTAAACTACTTACCGGCTACGCCAAAACCATGCATTAATTCGTGAGCAGCAAATGAACCAAGGCTGCCCAAGCTATAAGCTCTGTAAGTAATAGTAATTATGTAAATTACAGGTAATTTTACAGAAAGATTATTTATATAAAGAACACTAATGAGGACGAGTTTATCAGAGACAAAGGTCCATCTAGTATAGGTTTAGATGACAAATTAACCAACGTCAGTCTCCCCAGGAAGGCACAGGGGGCGGGGTTATCGATCGCAAATCACGGAAAATGTTTTCATAAATTCACAAATCACGAAATACGATTAATGACTAACTTTGATTCATAGGGTAAATCATGAATACACTCTCTTTCGTGACGTGCAAGATTAGGTTGGTACAATATAGGTTGGTATAATAAACTAGAATAAATAGTAGATGCATCTTAGATAACTCAGTTCTATTTCAACACGTCTTTCGAGGAGAGAACAAGAACATGAGTCGATTACTTGTTGATAATTTTGGCTATTTGCATTTTTTAGTTCGTTGTCCTGAACCTCAGAGAAAGGTCTTGCTTGCTACTGCCACTCCTGAACAAGTTCATGTAGTGTGCGAGGTCTGTCATAATCTATTGAAAGGAGTTATTCTACTTACTTACTCTCAAAAAGAAACATTGAGATCTCATTCTAATGACATCAGAACTCTAGCTGGCTCATTAGTGCCTTTCAAAACAAAGAAAATAATTTTGGCCCAAAAGGGCGGCAGATTTGTGAAAGATATTGCATCACCTTTGGCTGGGGATGTATTCTTGCTATAAATAGTCCTTCGTAACCCCTCGATATTCATTTGGATCTTGTTAAGACATTAGTGATCATCATGAAGCGAAGATATTCTGAAAATTCCGAGGAAGATGTACCAGACTCCGAGGCCTCTAGTGAGGAGGAGCCTTTGGAGAATGAAATTGATCAGATGGTACAGGAGCTTTCCAAAAGCATACCCAGGGAGAAGGTGCTAAATGTACTCCACAGGATTGCCGCTTCTAAGGACATTTTGTATTGGAATTCGCATGGAGAAATGACTTATCGTCAACGACGAATCCCAGTCATAAGCATGAAGGAATTAGTTGAATATGCTTTTTTACCTTAAGGCGGCGAAATACGAGACACAAAAACCCTCAACTTGTCGCGCAACATTGTTGCGCTGCAAGTTTTTGGTCGATGTTGCGCGTTTTTCACCTCGCGATCTCAACTTGTCACGCAACAAATAATGTGTTGCGCGATTAGCGAATTCTGCATCCTTATTGGCTAGTTGAGTACAAGTTGCAATTCCAAGATGGCGGCTGCAGCGCAACAGCGAAAGCGTGCTGTAGCTGTTGTTTTGCTTACTTTGCCACTAGAAGAGCCTAAAATTGCTAGAAAACGCAAGAAAAGAAGACCATGAGAAGGGAGGAGAGAGGCGCATTTCATCAGCTAATCAAAGAAATTGAAGTAGAAGACGAGACTGGCTACCGAAATTTCTTACTCGGGAGCAATTTAAGTTTATAGCGGACAAGATCCGCCATTTTGTTTGTTTACTTCAGGCGCACGCTAGATAAGTTGTACTTTGACCTCCATAAACATGTGACTCCTTTTGACCAATCAAATGAGAGCTTGGGCGAAAATGTTGCGTTTCAAGTTGACTGTGTGATGAAAAACGCGCAATAAAAACAAAATTTGTTGCGGAAAGTAGACCGGGTGCCAACTTCGCGCAACAATTTTTCTAAACGCGCAACACATTATTTGTTGCGTGACAAGTTGAGATCGCGAGGTGAAAAACGCGCAACATCGACCAAAAACTTGCAACGCAACAATGCTGCGCGACAAGTTGAGGGTTTTTGTGTCTCGTATTTCGCCGCCTTTACGACCCAGATGTTAGAACACCCATAGGTTTAAGGTATCAGGATACGTTTGAGGCCTTCGAGATTACTTTACGCTCGAGCCAAATTTCGCGCTGCCTTTTCAATATTATTATATAAAAGTATATATTTTCTGAAAGCTAAATAAATGTAGTTTTTAAAAATCAATTTGGAATTTCCTGTTTCGCGACACTAAAAAAGTTATTGGCTTTCTCCACAGTTTTTGAGTGACCGAAATATCGTTTTAAAAACATTCTAGCTCTTTCGGATTACATTGCATCGAACTGAAACTTTGGATTATGATAAATAATAATACGATCTAAAAAACGGTGTCAGATTTTTGAAATGTTTTTTCATTAAAAAGATATTGTCTATTTTGCAATCATAACCACCGAAATTTCAAAGTTCCGGATTTAACGCGTCATTGCGCACGATCTAAAAAAGATATCAAAAATCTGAGACACCGTTTTAAAGCTCATTATCCACAGAGTATGCTAATGCAATTTTCACAATGACCAAATTAAATTATTCTCTTTGATTAATTCAAAACGATCATTAGATTCGGAAAAGATTGAATTTAAATTACCTAACGGACACGGCAAAGACATGCATGTTTTGACATTGCTGACGGAAAGAAATATAGGGCAATTTTAGACACCTAAAAGTGGTATTGGTATGTCGATTCAGAAGCCCTCCATTATTTTGGTAGTACTTTGATACTAGTTCTAGTGATAGCAAAAATAAAAAACTGGGCGAAATTTAATGCGCGAAGTTGAGATCACTTCAAATGGAAGGTCGTCAAACGATTTTTTCCACTTCCGGTTAAATATGCTAATTAGCTTAATGCATCCAACAATTTTTTTTGGCGCACAGTTTTACACAGAATTTCGATTTATTCAAAGACACCTTCAAATACTGCCATAAGATACATTTATTTATGCAGTTGGCTTCCGAACCACGGCTTTTTGGGGGAAAGATATTTTCGATAACTGAAGATTCAGCTTTGTTATACGCGAGTTTTGACTGATTAGTTTGTCTCGCCTTAACTGCACGTGAGAATGTAACCTGTTGCATTTACATTTTTACCAAGACATTTTGAAACGGTAAGTTGTACAAGTGTACTTTCATAAGCATAATATATCTCAAACTTCTCTTCTGTTCGGTTTAGCAGTTCTAAGGGCTATTAAAACAAGAGCAGTTTTTTTACGAGATCATGGATGGCATCGATAAACGGCGCCTTTCTGCGGATTACTTTGGTCACTTGAAGCTCAGATTGTTGACATATGCTCTTTAATATTGCTAGAGTCAGCTTGTTAAGCTTGTTGGAAGCGGCCAGTTCGCATAGATTGTATCCATCAAACATGAAAGGATGTTTTGCCAAGGTTTCCTCGATAACCGTATTTCGGATTCTTGACAATGCTTCTTCATATTCAGCTGCTTTGAAATTGTTTTCCCCGATTTTGTTTTTGCACTTAGATCTTCTTGAAAAGTAACCTTTTATTTGTTTCGTTGATAAGAATTCTTCTGGAGTAAAACGACGCTGTCCTTTGGAGTCTTTAGCTGTTCTCATTTGCCTAGAAACAATTGTAGGATCAAGCTTGTGACCACTTGTTTCGCCAATCATAAACTTTTCTTCCAGAAACGCTTTTTGGTTTTCATTGAATGGTTTGCTTTTTTTAGCTTGTCTAAGAGCCCAGCCTTCATTTAGTGTTTGGTGCGAATCAGAAGATGTAGAGGTACGTATTCCCATAGTGCTTGATTTCTGTGACGTTTGAAAGGTATTGCCACCACCTTTCAATGTTGTAGTGTATAAGATCTTAGCCTTATCTAAAAGCGTCTTTCTTTCTGGCTTGAAAACACATTTGCCGTAGTTAAGATGATATAACATTGAATGATAGTTCTGATAAATACGCACGCAACCTTCGTTTTCGCATGCAAACAGTGCTGACCTATCTTCAATTTTATTCTCAGCGCGGTTTTCGTCATTTGGGATGTTATGTTCATTGGCTTTGCTGTTGTTACTAAAGCCCTCACTTTCATCAACTTCACCATCATTTTTATCAGTGTCATCATCTTGGGCCTCATTTTTATCTTCTCCCTTTTCCTCTTCTTCAATTTTGTCTTCATCGTCTTCAGACTCAATCTGCTCCTCTTCTTTATCATCACTTTCGCCGTCATCTTCACCATCGGTGTCATTTTCATCATTATCACCCTCATCATCATCATTATCATCATCATCATCAGAAGCAGCAGCATCATCACCATCATCGACATCATCATCATCATCATCATCATCATCAGCATCATAGACATCATCATCATCATCATCATCACCATAATCATCATCATCACCATAATCATCACCATCATCATTACCATCACCATCATCATCATGATCACCACCACCATCATCATCATCATCACCATCGACACCATCATCATCATCATCATGATCACCATCATGATCACCATCATCACCATCGTCATCATCATCATCATCATCAGCATCATCACCATCATCATCATCATCACCATAATCATCACCATCATCATCATTACCATCATCATCATCATCACCATAATCATCACCATTATCATCATTACCATCATCATCATGATCATCACCACCATCATCATCATCATCACCATCGACACCATCATCATCATCATCATCATGATCACCATCATGATCACCATCATCACCATCGTCATCATCATCATCATCACCATCACCGTCATCATCATCATCATCATCATCATCATCACCATCATCATCACCATCATCATCATCATCATCATCACCATCGCCATCATCATCACCACCATCATTAACTGCTTTATCATTGATGCTCCTTCCGGTAGATTTCTTCCCTTTCCTTGGTTTTACTGGCTGGAATTCCCCACTTGAAAAGCTTCCTTCAAATGCATTTGTGTTAAAGACTTTAAAACCTAGTATAGAAATTAATATGATTAATATCTCTATTTGTCATTCCGTCTCCGCTATTTCACCCTCCATTTATTCATGATTCTTTTCTCTAGCTCGACCTTTTCATTGCTTTAGGTTTCCCAAAATTCATTCATTTTTTCACTTACTTAACCTGTTCGCTTGCACACATCCTCCCTCCCTCTACCTCTCAAATTAATTACTCGCTAATGCATCTATTGTTTAATTTCTTACAGAATATATGGTACTTTTACCTTCATTGTCAGATTCAGCATAAAGTTTCCCTTTACCAATGGAATATGCCTTCCACGATATTACTCCGTCGTCGGTGAATTCGAAATTGTTGAGCTTGCTTATGCCCTTCCACTTATCATCCAATTCTGTGCTATGTGGATTGTGCAGTAAAGAAATTCGCGCACCAGGAACCCCACCATGCGAGAGGAGAGCATCTACAAACTCCTGTGGTGTGCTGATGTTGTGGTCTTCGTTAACGTAGGCTCTGGCGTGGTTTTTAAGTGTTGCAGCAAAACGGTCACATTGCCCTTTCCCCCCTTGAGGGTCTGAGAAATCTAGTCGATGAACAGTTATCCCAGTCAATTCGCTAATCATTTTACTTGCAAGTATGGTGTTCACTGAATGATAACATCCTCCATTGTCCTTACGATAATAGACACCAGTAATCTCTGGATTCTCTTTCTTGATGATACTAAGAATGTGCTGTGTAAGTGCAACCACACATGGACTGTCTTGGGAACACTGCTCAACTACATGCACAAAGGCTTGTGTCTCGAATTCATTAGCCCTCTTTCGTATAACCACAGAGATGTGCCATGAGAAACCCCTTTTTGCGAACCACTCCCCCTGTGATTCCCTGTATTGTCGCGGAAGAAACTTCATTGCCCAGTCCTGGATTATGAGAGCATTGTTTTCATCTAGCTTTGTTAAGATGTCGATCCGTGCGTTGTCTTGGTTGATGGATCTTAATTGGTGAGCCTTCCAATTATGAATAGATGAAACAGCTTCTTTGCAAGTGTAAATAGCACTGTCTTTGTCATTTGGTGACAAGATGTTAGTATTAGAAATTAATGTTTGTATTTCAGAAAGGACTGACTTGAGCTCTTCACAGCGCTCACATAACAAGTCATGTTTATGATTGCATTTTTTCTTGAAAGAAGAATCTTTAAGGTCGCTGAGAGCATACCGAATGCAATGGTCAGGGACTTGCGAGGAATTTGAAACATGGACCTGAAATACACAAATATTTATTTTAAGTGAAGCATGCGCAAATCTCCAAGCATAGAGGAAAACCAGTTTAGGGTTTACTACAATTATTTATTCCAAACTTTAACCGATCAACTTACTTTAAAATCACTCTTGATATAGTTCTTTCCAAGCTTTAGCTTTGTCTGTAAGTCTTGAGCAACAGCTGGATCAAAGCCATTGTCAACAAGGTTATCAAGTAATTTTATCAAGTCGTCAAAAGCATTGCTTCCGTCAGTGGAGAAGTAGTCAAGACTTTTCCTGGATGATGCTTTGCATGCTGACAAGATACGTCGAAGTGTGCTTTTACTGAGAGGTATCTTGTCACTCTCCTTGCAATATTGTATGTACTGGTTGATAATCCTCTCATTTACAGAAACCCTGATAACGTTTGGTGTCTGCAGCACCTCTCCCGATGACAATTTTAAACTTCTTTGACCAAACGGCAAATCTTGGATTATGTAAGGACTGGTAATGAATGAAAGGAAATCATCTAACTTATTTGTATCGTATCTGGTTCTGGGTCCTGGCTTTGGAGTTACAAGAGCTCCGCGTCCGTATTGTAGACGATGTTTGCGCGCTTCACAGAACATGTACTTCGATAGTCCAGAAATAAAAGTGCGAATTTCTTTCCATGTTGTGAGATCTGCAATGATAGAGAGCACTTGTCTTTTGACATTTCTACTCGGTGCATTGATGTACGTTTCCGATAGGGCAGCTAAAAAGGATTTATCATTGTTCTCTTTCATGTTGGTTGGAGATTTTGAAACATTGAAGTCCTCGCATAGTTTACTGGATGATCTTAGCACTTCCCACAATCTACCGGGATTAGATGGTGACAAAGTTTTTACAACAGTTGCTATGACGTCACGTGCGCATGCAATATAACGTCTCTTGGTGCGCGATGAAACCGAAGATATGTCAAGGTCAGAAATGTTTACTGGAGAAACACCGCTGCATTTTAAGAATTCGTTGAATTTCTCCTTTCTGTAGTTTATAAAGGGTGTTACCGGTAACTCTACACTTTCCCGTTTTCCAGTGCTTTTAGGTGTGATACAGTCACTTGCGTAGCTCGGAGATAACACCTGTTAATTAGATTTAGTATCATTATCCAGGTGATTATAGAAAATCGGGCGCGTCGATTGGTCGAGAACTACAGGATATTTCTCTATAATCACCTACAGGTGAATACAGGATTGCGCGTGCTTCGCTTGTTGATACGAGTCCCTTTCTAATTACGAAAAATATCTATATTTTAGAAATAAATCGATGTTTTCGAACAATCATCTGTGTAATGATAATAGGACTCGGAGATCGGTAAATATTCATTCCTCGACTTCGGTTAATAATTGTTATAATAAATATGATGTGGTTGTTAGCATTCAATATTTAGAATAATGCACAAGTAATTTATTGTACTTGACTTACCGATATTTCGGGATTGTTAAAAACTTCTGATGTCGACTCTGGTGATAACTTTCTGGCAGAAAACGTGTCGTCCGCAAATGGCTTCTCGCTTGGAGTACTAAGGTTCAGTGACTTCAGCTGCGCCGAATTTTTTTTTTCTTGTTCTTGCTCTTTCACTATTTCATTATCAATGATATCAACATCGCTTTCTTTCTCCTGTTCTCTTTCTTCTTCACCTTGTTTTTCTCCTTTTGTAAGTTTCTTTCTACACATCTGACAAATAGCTGTAAAAGTAAATATTAGATAATAAGTGTATGTCCTTTGTTCATGGCCAGTGGCATAGCCATGTCCCACCCTTTTGATTGCGGGGGAGGGGGTGGCTATCAAAGAACTTCAGTTTGTCAAATATTTTCTGGATATATAAGGGACTGACCATTATTTATCGCGTTTACATGAGAACGGTATGAAGTATTAGTCTCAGACAGCGTTTTTAAAACAACACGCTTTCATTACATATTCAATCGATTAATACCTTTGATACCTTCAATTTTTTGCTGATTCCCCAAGTTGCCCACCCCCCCCCCCCCCCCCCCCACCCACAGTTGCCTAAAAACATTTGATCCCCCTAAATCCCCCTCCCCCTCCCAGGCGGTAATTAATGACCGGTCCCTAAAATAATTACCCCGCTTAGGATCCAATCGTAAAGTAATTGAAAAAAGCCTTGAGCCAATGGGCACGAGCTTTCCGGTTTCACCATATAAAACTCTGGATTGTGAGAGAGAAATCCCCCGGTTTCCTTTTGGCAGCTTCCCCTTTACGTGGTTACTAAATTCTTCTGGTATAGAACACCTCGTCTTTCCGCTTCGCCATCTAACCCCATAGCTATCTCGATGGTATGGGCATATTGTTAGAAAACTACCGTCCATGCAGCTCAAATCAAACACACCTAAACAGTTGATAACATATTTTAATTAACTATGACTTTATATTTAGTGACAGGGCAACAAAGAATATTCAAGTATGTTTGCAAGTTATCAATTTACCTGCTCTCGCCAAGATCAACTTTATTTCAGTATCCAAGGAAGTGTCGATAACATTTAAGTTTCGCAAATGACGTCTGATGTCTTTTTCGCAGCTATTTAGTGAGACACATTCCTCGTTCTTTTGATATGTGCTTTTACCACAATTATCTCCAACAAATTTTGCAAAACCACATCTTGCCATGTTTACTGTTCAGCATTTACAGCAATAACCGTTGTATCGCGATCCGCCGTTTCAAAACCTCGTTTGAATTTTGGTCCTTTGCGAGCCGTCAATCATCTTGGATTTTTGCAAATTAGTCTATGCACGCTCGCTCATTCGGCCATCACATACTTCGATCTTGTTTTATTTTATTTTATTTTTTCGAAAATCTAAATGGATTCGGAAATATTCCAAGGAGTTGTGATGGAGAGCTTTTCGAGTCTTCTTTCTGTCAAGTATTCAAGCCATTCTTGGAGCTAATCATCCACATAAACTTCAGGATTGTGCTACAAAGTTTTTCATGATCCCAAGCTGCATGTTGACAAGGACGAGGTAAATTATATTTAGCTTTCTTCTAAAGTTTCGACAGCAACCTCTGACTTTTTTCGTAACTAAATCATTATAGGGATTAAGGCAATTGTTTGCAAATTAAAATTGTCTTGAGCTAGTTTCTATAATTCAAAATATTATGAAACGATCGGGGAGATATTTGAGATTCATCAGTCATTGTAGTTTTGCTGACTCGTGCAGGATTTCCTTATTGATCAGCCTTCTTTTAACTTCAAAACAACTCTTCATCGCGGCGACTCCTTGGAATATTCTTGAACTGTATTTTCGAAAAAATGTGTTAATTTTATGGGGATTTCGAAGCTGAGAGGAGCGAGTTCAAAGGCTTGTTTGAGCCGAAGATGATTGACGGCTCGCAAAAGACCAAAATCCAAATAAAGTTTTGAAACGGCGGATCGCGATACAACGGTTATTGCTGTAATGATCAAGTAATATCAAGTAAGTTCTTATAAAAATGAAACAAAACAATTATGAAATTGTTTGAGGTTCTTACAAATTATATTTCTGACTCAAAAGGCTAGATAAGCAAGCCAACCAAGTTAAATAAAGGTGTTTTTTTAAATTAAAAATAAGTTATTCAACTTACCTTCCGAATGAAAGCTAGTCGGACTCAGAGTGACAAAATACATTCTCACGTGCACTTTCATTAGACGGCTCGACAACTATCAGTCAAAACTCGCCGGTGTATAACAAAGCCGAATCTTCACTTGAATATATATCTTTCTCCCAAAAAGCCGTGGTTTTGAAGCCAACTGCATACATAAAGGTATCTTATGGCAGTATTTGAAGGTGTCTTTGAATAAATCGAAATTCTAACGTAAAACTGTGCGCCAAAAAAAATTGTTGGATGCATTAGGCTAATTAGCATATTTAACCGGAAGTGGAAAAAATCGTTTGACGACCTTCCATTTGAAGTGATCTCAACTTCGCGCATTAAATTTCGCCCAGTTTTTTATTTTTGCTATCACTAGAACTAGTATCAAAGTACTACCAAAATAATGGAGGGCTTCTGAATCGACATACCAATACCACTTTTAGTTGTCTAAAATTGCCCTATATTTCTTTCCGTCAGCACTGTCAAAACATGCATGTCTTTGCCGTGTCCGTTAGGTAATTTAAATTTAATCTTTTCTGAATCTAATGATCGTTTTGAATTAATCAAAGAGAATACTTTAATTTGGTCATTGTGAAAATTTAAATATTTTCAACCGAAAGTCGGTATAAAAAGCTGAAAGTCCACCTTGATTGATCATGTGGGATCGTCGTCAGAGGCTCCCAAAATGACCCTCCCCCCTAATTTTTCAAAAAAAATTCTTTTCGGCCCAAAATGATCCATTTCGTTATAAGCACTCCAAAACAAGATTACATGCGAAATTTCATCCAAATCGGTGATACTACGTGGCCGCAACATTTTATTTTGGCTCGACTCTTACAGACTATGACTCCTAAAGATAGATATTCAAAAACTATATTTATGTAGCTTTCAGAAAATGTATACTTTTATGTCAAAATATTGTAAAGCCCGTGCGAAATTTGAGGTAGCGCGTATAGGGGTCCTAATCATATCCTGATACCTTAAAAAACGTTTACTAATGGATTGGTAGAACTGGGCATTAACAAACATCTCATTGGCATTCCGAAATTGTTGGTAGATCTTGTTGCTACGCAACCGGAAGATGAAGACACGGATGAGAGTGAGACTGAAAGGCAGTCAACTTATGATCAATCCCATAATCATGAGCCGGATGATGAAGAAGAGGAAGAACAAAGTAGTGATGATGAAGAGGGGGAACAAGAGGAAAAAAAAGCATGGACGAGGAATCGAATTCTGATGAAGAAGAACAAAGACAGGGTCACGTTTGTCAAGAACCCCGACAGTTTCTCAAGATATCTGTAGTGCGGTGCCCAACTTGCCATTGGCATGAAGGTCACTCTGGTCATCTAAACAATGTAGTTCACTGTGACATTTGTACAACCGATTTCCCAGCTAATCTACAGAACACAAAGAAAACATTTTACTGCTGTAATGACTGCGACTCTATTCACCAAATGTCGTTAAAGTCAAACAGATTGAAACTCATTGTACCAAAACATGAAGACGAACAAATGGAAGAAGAGGGAAACCATGGAACGGATCTCGAATACTTTCCTTCATTACCCAAGTGGAAAAAATTCTAATTTGTAATATTGAAATCAAAATTAATAAAGAACCTTGACAAAAGCTTTGCCACTGAACGAGAAATATAATCATGCAATAAATCCTCTAGTTATTGTCTATTATGAGGACAATTATAGTGTAATGGCTATCACGTCTGACTCTAGGTCAGAAGATTATAGGTTCGATTCCCATTAAGATCATATTTTTTCTCTGAAACTTAAAGAAATATTTCCAGTTACATTCAAAACACAACCTCCGAATTTAAATTTATTCAAAATTGATTTCGACAAATCCAAAATAAACATCGTGTGTTGATGGAAACAATAGTTGACACGTGTCTAGCATTAGAGTCACGAAGAAATGATGAAACAAATCACAATGTAATCAATCAGTCTATATTATTTTTGATACACTCTAATATAGGGTTTTAATGAGTAAAAGTAAACATCTCATGATAACTCAGTTGGTAGAGCAACAGACTGTAGTGAAAAGCAGTTATCTGTTGGCCGTTGGTTCGATCCCGACTCGTGAGACAAATATATTTTATGATAGAGAAAAAACATCAAAATCCTTGATAGTATAGTGGTTAGTATACTTGCCTGTCGAGCAAGTGACCTGGGTTCGATTCTGCGTCAAGGAGTTTATATTTTTGAAAAATATTAAATAATTTACAATGAATAATAACGTCAGGCTTCATTGCGTCCTGGTGGTGTAATCCTCAAATCTAAAAATAGACATGACCGACTACCCCCCTCCCACCCTTCGCACCTCAGAATGCGCGTACCTCAAAATGGTATATACCTCACTCGTACCTCACGCGTACCTCAAACAAGTGGCGTAGAACCGGCCTTCTCTATCTACTACAATAAATATTAATTAATGCTTTACAATAAATATTTTAATTAAAATGAATTAATTATCATGTTTGTTTTCATTAAAAATTTGGCGCATGCGCACACGTTTTTCAGCCCTGTCGTGAACAGCGACACTTATTTGGACGGTTGAGTTCCCTGTGAGCTGTGCATGTAAGCCAGGAAAAATCTCGACTGGTGTCTTTCATTCAAAATGATTGAACTATGCAGTACGTATGTAATAAACTACAGCTTAAGACATATCTTTTGAAAAACGGCGCGCGTATCTATGTGCTGCGATATGAACACGATGGGAGGTGTAAAGCAATTGAGAAGTCGTAGAGAAACACGAGGCCCGTTAGTAAAAAAGAGGCCGAAACCGAATAGGGTTAACTTCACTAACTTTCGGCTGCCATATTGCTTCAAGCACCGTTTGACCCGGACATTGACGACTGTTGACCTGAGGATTTCGACAAAACCCAAAACTGGAGGAGTTACTGTTTTTCCTTAACTAGCTTGCGGTTGGAACTCTGATGGGGACTGGTCAGGGAGAAAGATTATCTCTGATTGGTACAACTTCACAGTGATGAACAACAGAAAGCTTATGCTAATTAGGGTCGTTTAGTCAAATAAGCGGAGGATTCTTGCAGGCCTCCCTTCTTCCTTTCCCCCTCCCCTCACTCCTGTTTTTAAAGTGCACGAAGTCGAAAATAGTGGTAAAGCAAAAAAGTATATTCTATTGAAGCTTGTGATTTGAGCTGAACATTCCGTACAAAACACGGAGTGATATCTAGTGAATTTAAGCGGTTTTAGCAAAATAATAGAAGCTTTTAAGTTTTTTATTCTTAAAAGAATAAGAATAATACATACATTTATACCAAAAATAGATTTAAAAAAACATATGTAACACAAGTTAGCTTACCTTAAGGTTTCGTCAAGAAAGCCAATTGGTGGCTGCAGAATGACTGCTGGAAGAACTTAATTCAACAACAAAAAAGGACTTGAATCTTAGTTGATATTCGTATACACCTATTTCAAAAGAGGTTGTCATCGCCAAAGGCGAAAGGCAATAGGTCATTACAAGACGGAAAGGAAATATGGGTATACAACTAAAGACGAATAAACAAGGCATTTAAACTGGTTTCGTGGACTAAAA
The DNA here is from genome assembly GCA_964019055.1 of Anthopleura xanthogrammica. NCBI lineage: Eukaryota > Metazoa > Cnidaria > Anthozoa > Actiniaria > Actiniidae > Anthopleura > Anthopleura xanthogrammica. The sequence continues at coordinate 5,932,929 of OZ025208.1, read as the reverse complement.
ACAACACGGAACATCTCAACACTAACCTTCACTAACCTTCTTGACTAGAATAAGAAGCAGAAACACGCGTTAATGCAGCTATTCTTGGATCTCGGAATGACCTATTTCCTATCACCTATCGCCTATGAAAACCTTTTTTGAAATAGGTATATGTAATCACATGGTCAGGTGAAGTTAAATTAAGGATAGATTTCACGTGTGCTTAGCAAAAATGAAGTATTTTTTTCATATGTGTTATAAAAAGGAAATGTCACCTTAGTTTTCGAGGAGAAATAATGAAAAATACCACGCGTACTTGATGAAAGTTGCTTAAGGTTACTGGAGACCTTCAGGGGTATGCTTCGTTTAAAACTCTCTTTACGCAACACTTTGAACAAAACCCTACGAAACTATATATCGTTTGAAAGGTCATATGATAAAGATTACGACAAATATGGTTTTTGAACGCAATTTTTCAATCTAAAACGATGCTGGAGCCTTAAACGCGAATCGGGTACGTTCCGTTGATGTGAATTAATAGATATGGCGATAGCGCGAAATGATAAAAAAAATTCACTGTGTGAATAAGTGAAAGATAAACTACAAAAGGGTGTGAGCGTTTTTTGATTTTTTGCTTATTTAAAAAGTTATTGAATCTCAAAGTTGGAGTTTCCAAAAATGACCGTGTCGGTTTACGTTTTACTGCATAAAAGACGAAATATTCAAAATATCAAAAATCGCTCACACCCTTTTTTAATCAATACTTCTTCATGCTTCTTGTCAAATTCCATTGAAATTGAACAAAACCACATACCCTATTAATTCATTTAAAGAGAGGGAATTGTAGCAAAAACGATCATAGAAATGTTAAACTTTAAAGATTTGGGAGAGTTTCACACCTCGTTAAGACATCTGTCAACAGAGAGATACCGCCAGCCAACCAAAAACAAGGAACAACGGGACCAAAGGAGTGTTGACAAACACTTCGAACTACGCGGGAAATGATCTAAAAGTCGAACACTTCGTTTCTCCGATAAACTTTTAATAAATACACAAAAAGAATGTAGAATTCCCAAAGATATCGAAAGTATAATGTATTCAAGACGCAAAAGAAATCAGAAAGCGCCAGAGTTTCGAAGCGCGGTAGGACACGAATTTCATCACGCGGGAAAATCCAAAGAGTAACCGACTCAAGTATAATAGGATTAACGAGGGTCACGACGCCTTCGGTGTAGATTTATTTTCCCTTCAAATCATGTTTTTTTTAAATAACTAGCGAACTTTTAAACATTAAAAAAATTGTTCAAAAAGAAAGATTAATGTAGAAACTTTTAATTAGTGAAATAAATTTTTTTTAGAAACATTTTACCCGCGAAGGTCTCCAGTAACCTTAATACCACGTGCTCGAAAGCTTATTTTTTATTAATTCTTCGAGAACTTAGGTGGTATTTCCTTTTAATAATCTATATAAAATACTCGTTTCTGAACAAAAACACAAGGTATAAAGTTCCCAGATGTGTACAATATTTGCACGGATTAAGAGAAAATTCACAATCAATCAGCCAATCAGAAACAAGTATTTTATGTAGATGTGCTATTAAGAAAAAAAAAAGCCAGGTAAAAATTAGGATTAATTATCATCTATGGTACTAACACAAATGAATGTAAATTTAGGTAAAGTAAACGTTTATGTAATTGTATGACTTACAGATTGTATTATACGAATAATGGTAACCGGCATTTCCTTCAAAAGGAGACATAAGCCATCTAAAAAAAGCAAAACAATAAAAAATACTTTTTTCGCAAAGCATACTATTGATAATCATCGGGCAGCCTAAATTTTATGAATATACAAAAAAGAAATATACCCGGGGCTTGGCGAAAGTCCTGGTGGAGATGGGGCTAAAATTTCATCAAATCCCATGGAACTTTATTAGCAAATGTAAGTCATTGAGAAAGCAATTTAGTCTTCGGTAAACGGAACCCTCTTCTACCTTCATGGCTCTTGATGAAAGAGTTGCTAAATGACCTGCTGTACTTACATTGATCTATCCACGGGATTGCTGAATTCTTTAAGTTTGTTTTTCTGTGCTTTATTTGAGATGGACACTTTGTTTATGAAATATGTTTCAGTTCTGATGGATAGCTGTAAATAGAAGATGGCGTCTTAAGTTTACGGAGTTTCAGTCTCACACCTGTCAATAACTTCAAAATTATGTACTTACGCCTTTGTACTTTTCGAATAACTTAGGGATTTTTTTGCTCTTTGGCAACATGTAATCAGGAAAGCCGACTTTAATACTCACTGCGTCAACCTGTAAAACACCAAAACACGAGTTTTATCGAACACTGAAACAGCCTTTAAATAGGGCTGATCTAAGTCAGGGCACAACAGACTCATTCATCAAAATCTAAAACAACCTCAGGGCTTATCTATGTCAGGGCACAGCAAACTCACAGACCAAACTCTAAAACAACCTCAGGGCTCATCTAAGTCAGGGCACAGCAAACTCACAGACCAAACTCTAAAACAACCTCAGGGCTCATCTAAGTCAGGGCACAGCAAACTCACAGATCAAACTCTAAAACAACCTCAGGGGTGATATAAGTCAGGGCATGGCTCACTAACACATCGAACCCTCAAATAACCCCAGGAGTGATCTAAGTCAGGGCATGGCTCACTAACACATCGAACCCTCAAATAACCTCAGAGCTGATCTAAGTCAAGGGCATGGCTATAACTGACAAATCGAGGAAGAAAGACGGGGAAAGTAAACTATGCTGGATATCATCATGTTGTGCGGTTAAGTAATAATAGAAAACTTTTTCCAAAGCCTTATAGCAATACGGGGGGAAGTTGGGAGAATTCGAGATGGTTATGCAAACCCGAGACGTAGTCGAGGCTATGTAAACACAAAGAAAAAGTTTTCTATAGCTTTTATAAAATAGATAGAATAATTAAGCAGGAAAACACGAAACTTATTCGAATATATGAAACTCCAGATTCTTGCAGACAATCTCGACCAATTACGTCCGTTGATAGAAATTATCAACGGCGCCTTTCCAAAATCGAAAAAAAGGAACGAAAAAATTTGACAAGAAGCAACAAAAAAAGCAGTCAATTTATTCGATTTTCATAAAGCATAACTGCTAACATTAGCAAACTAATCAATCAGGAAAGTATATTTCGATGAGAAGAAGTCAAAAGTTGGAAAACGAAAAAGTTGTGAAGCGTCATTGACGATAAAGTTAAGGAGGCGATGATTTTTTAGATCTTTGCCTTTTTTACGGATACATTAAGGACACTAAGAAGTGATATTAAGAAACAGGTTTAAAAATATTGAACAGGAGACATGATCCGTCAATCAATAATTTACTGGAAATTCTCCTTAGATTTGTCCAAGTAAGAAAGCATTTTTTTATCTGTGCTTTCATGTTATAGCGTTGTTTTTTTGTCTCTGAAAGATTGTTGATAAGTTTTTGATAATTAATGTATACTTCGTAACACTTTTAAGACTTCAATTTTGCAGCTTAATTTTACTTATGTGTTAAGTAAAGTAAACAGTAATATCTTAAGTCTTATTTTTATTTGCATTCCTGTTTACTTTGTATTAATCCACGAAGAAGCACAAACTGGAGCCTCAATATTAATACTACTTGCAAGATTTTCCTCCGTTTTTTATCAATGCTTTAGAGATTTTATAACTTTTGATGCATTACATGTTCTTAAAAGAACAAGAAAATATATGAATAAACAAAATCATTTTGACAAATTTCCAAACTCCACCGACCTTCTGACGTCACAACTGTGTTTACATAGCCTCATGCAAACATGGCTATCAGCAAATCAGAGCGTGTGTACTATCTAATTTAAATTATAATAGAAGGTAGGACAAATAAAAAAAGTCATTATTTACATTTAAGTTTTGGTTCAAGTTAAGCTGGTCTTTAGTTACCTACCTTTTGAAGTATTTCACTTCTAGTGCCTTCATCTAACCAGGTCAAGGAGTTGATGTTTTGTTTAAAAGCTTGAATTCCTTGACTCATCATTTCTTTTGCCTGCATAAATAATTGAAATATGTTATACAGGGCTGAAAAGTCTTTATTATTAAGGGAAATGTACATCTTAATATATTAACCAATGCCTTAGATTTGTATTTACATATGTAAAACGTTTATTTTATATTGCTTTTCCCTTAAAACCTCTGCCAATTTTCTTGCTGGATATTTACTTACACTCGATATCAGTCGGCGCAGCAAGATTAGAATGAATGATAATGGCCGGCCTTAGGCTAATTTGTTGCACAGGAGACTGGGGACAGCGTAGACAGAAAATGATAAATTCGATATTCTTCGACGACTGGTAAATTGGTAAACCTTAATAATAGCGGAGTTGATTTTCTATGGCTTGATTACGCCATTTTGTTTGTCCGTACGGCGTGTACCACCACAGGGTTCCAGCGCACTTAATTTCAAAGCAAAACCCGCAAATGCAAGGAACCACGGCCGAAAAGTCGTAAAAACGTTAAAGTTAGCCACAGCTGTATGGAAAATATGGCAACTATAGTTACCAAACACAGCAAGAAAATGACCAGCAACAGTCCTACTACTTATTCCGATTGATTATTATTATGATGAATATTATATATAAATTTTGGAATATTTGTTACTTAGTGACGACATCAAAGCAGGCAGATTCTATTCGTTATCTCGCTACCACGTTACTGTAAATCACACGGTGATTTTGAAAAGATGATACTGGGCTAAAACATTGTCCTTCGTAATACCTGACTTCTAATCACTTACTATTCTTATTGATTCTGTAATTTTTTCATAACAGTCATTGGCATATCCAGCTTCTATTACATCACTAAAAGATTCAAAAGCTGAAGCAACACACGTTCCCCAACGATCACCGTTCGCGGAAGGGACGGAAAGCCAATCGGTCTCGTCCTTTATTGTGTACCATATAAGATAATTGGCCAATATGCTGAAAACAAAATTAAAAAAACTCGATGATTTAAGCTACTTTCATGGTCCTGTTTTCTACTAAAAGAATGAGGACCCAGAATTTTGGGGAACGGGGGGCCGCATCTTGAGATTAGGGGGGCTGCAACCCTGGATCCGTTCTTGATTTATTATTGAAATAAAACATATTTTACTTCACCTCTTTGTCGTGTTGTTTATTATTTTCATAGCCTTGTTTAAGTAGGACTGCACAGGCGGCACGATAGTGAATCCAGTTTTATTAATTTTAGAAGATGATGATGCATATAGTTTATGGAAGTATCGAATCCAGTCGAACTATAAACAGAAAGTAACAATATATGTTATATAATGATATACCAATATAACAATGTAATATATGAGATATATAATTATGAAGTTATCCCCAAGATAAATATGTATTTTGACAATTTTAGGTGTCTCCCTAAAATCCAAACAACCATGCCGAACATTGTTGAACAAAAATTACACTAATATTCCGTAGTTCCTTTATTATGAAATTCGGACAAAACATTATAATGGAGCTCCCGCGCGGGCCGAAAGCCTGCTCAGCGGAGCAGCATACTTAAGAAAAATGGTAACCCATCCAGTTGATTTTTCATGGCTTGATTGCGCCATCACCTTGTCCGTACGAAGACGTCCCTGTACCACCACAGGGTTCCCGCGCACTTTGCTTACTCACAAATGCACATAAAAAATCGCAATAATGTAGTAAAAGATGAATCAAGAAGTATTTTTACTTATTTTTGCACCACAAACAGGCTAGTAAGGAAACTGTTTATTGAACACATACAAGTCTCTGTAATTGTGATGCCAAATAGCTTTACTTGAATTATATTTGTAGCAATAAAACTTTCCAAAAACACATATTTCTGCTTGCTCTTCCTGATGGTAGTGCTTATTTCTTTAAGATTAGGTTTCTTATTCTGAAAGTCAGAATTGGCCATATTCGGTCTATAGGACAGTCATTTTGACAATGACTGTATATACCATACCGTAGTAACTACAAAACTTTTAGTCAAAACCCAAATTTGCATGTAGCTTTCCATTTTAGTTTTATATTTCTTGAAGAACACTAAAAATTATTGTCATTGTTTTGTATGGTTGCAATATATGTGACGTAATAGATTCACAGCGAATAATAATAGGGTCACAATTTACCTCTGGCACTTCTCGTTGAAGTTCTTCAAGAGTCCAAGTTCTCGATCGATCGTACGAATTCAGTATTTCTCCAAGAGTTGGAGTTACCTAAAAAGCATAAAACATATAAGATTCAACTAGAAACCCATTAAATCCTTTCCCCCCTTTTTTTTTGCTTAGACAATTATTAGGAATGATAAAACGTCACCCACTTTTGCAAGTTGGGCTTCAAAACCAATTATCTCGTCTGCTTTCTTGGCAGTGGTCTTGGGATTACCACCTAACCGTACCACAAGATCAATTATCCGCTGTCTGTACTCTAATATTTTCTAGGAATAAAGAAAAGAAGCAACTGATTGTAGAATATGAAAGAAAATTAAGTTACTCAGATAAGTTACGATGTTATTTTTATGTGGTTTACCTTTGATGATAGATTCAGATACAATTCCTTCGCAAGAACTGTTCCAGCATTCCAAATCTACAGGATCAAAGTAATAAACTGTCTTCAATCATTAGACCAGTTATAAGAGAAGTTACAATTACCATTTTTTTTGTTAAAAGGTATCTCGATATTTTATTGTTCAACTCAATGATAAGGGACCGGCCATTATTTATCACCTGTGGGGGGTAAACGTAGTAAAAACATTTAGACCAAGTAGTAGTAATTTTAGTTAATCCCCCTCCCCCTACTTCCAATGAGACTTTTTACTGAACGATCATTATTTGACGGAGGAAAATGCCATTATTTCTTTCAGCATAGTGGCTTGTAAGAAAAGGGTAGGTTTAAGATTTATATAATCATTGATGTAGGTTACACCAATTAGTTTGAAGCTGTAATAAACTAGTAATGATCAAGATTACAGTGCCAATCATTGTCAAGTACACCCATTTTGACAAAAACAATTTTATTGAAATAGTATGTTAACCGCTATCGTTATATAGAAAAATGTGACAGCTTTTTACCAAAAGATTATGTTCAGTGCAGTGGACGGACGCATTAATTGAGGTGATTCTAACAGACTTGTGAAAGGCGCTGAGTTGACAGCGTGTCCAGGGTAGAGCCCTGGTGGGGGAACAGGGGGCGAAGCCCCAGAGCGCTAACATACTTTAAAACGCTTTAAACGTTTTAGGCATGAAAAATTCATGATTTTCGTATTAGGCATGAAAAAATCGATAGTGAAAAACTAATGTAACAAAAAGCATTATAATGACCAATTATTGAAAAACTAATATCCCTCTGGATCCCGAGGTAATCATGATATTAATCTTCTAGAACCAAGTAACCCCCCCCCCCCCCCAAATCGTCGCCCCTCACCCTCCCCAAGGCGATAAATAATGGCCAGTCCATGAGATACTTACAATGAGACCTTTCTTTGTCGTATCCGTGGGATCTGGTATGACTCTCGCACGAAACACAGGCCCTTTGCAATCGGTTATATGAACATCGGGTTTAACTTTATGGATCGAAAGAAGAGTATCGTTAAAATCCCACTTTTCCTCGTCCCAGTCATTTCCGCTCATGTTCCAACCTCCTAAATCTCTAATACGTTCCTTCAGAGGTGCATCACCAACATTTTTGATGGCAGTTAGGTCCATGCACGATTTGTATAAATCTGATGGCATTCGCAGTATTTTACTGCTCACTCCGTTGACTTTTATTGTTGCCGTTTCTAATTTCATTTGTTTATAATCCTTTGTTTTCAATCCAGCTTGAGCAAAGGGGTCATAATATAAGTAGCTGGGCGGTCTGGGATTATTTTCATGCCATCTCCCACAAGCGTACTCATAAAAGTCATCGCAAGGGTCCACGGTGAGGTTCATCGAACTTTTGATTTGATTGGCAACATCAGCACATTCAGTGGTATTACAAATCCTGCTAGATTGAGTCTTGGGTTTCCCTGTTTTCTTGGCATATCTTGGAGATCGAATGTCTTGATCGTGAGTACTCATCTTGTTCTGACTTGCTGCTACGTGGATCATAGATATTACCAGTAAGACTATCAGAAAACGAGGACCATGGATTAACGACCATCGCTTGTTTTCTTGTTTCCCACCACTGTCACCATTCGCCTGTCTTCCCATCACGACTAGTGTGTTTCTTTGCTGCGTGTCTGTTATAATACTAGCTGCCTTTCTCAACCAATAATGCTACCAGTAGTGTATGATATTCGATTCAGTTGATATCGTATCACTTCACTGACATGGTTTTTAATCACGGCTTTATTTCACGGATATCAACCCTTAATGAGTAATAAACTTTTTTTTTATTAGTTATGTGATTTTCTCTACGGGTGTCTACCTGTTCAAAAAAAAAATTATTGACTTTTCATTTTGAATCCATTCATTGCAACAAAACATGTGTTTTTTTACGTTCATGTGAATTTAATTACTTGCGGTTGTCTTCTTGAACAATAGCTTTTAGTTTATATTCCTTGAATTTTCTTCTCTTTATGAGAAAGTTTCGGTTTATTTCACTCTATAACTGTAATTTTTAAGTAATATTTTGCTACAATTGTAACCATTGCGTGAAACATAGATAGCCACTAGAAGACTCACAGTTAGTGAGGATCTCAGTGAATTTATAACGAGATAAGGTTAGAATTTCGAAGGCTCCGAAAATCTGCTATCAGAAAAGCGTCGAAGTTTATCTTGTCCACAAATATGCGATAATAAACTTATATCACCATTCGCCTGTCTTCCCATCACGACTACAGTGTTTCTTTGCTGCCTGTCTGTTATAATACTAGCTGCCTTTCTCAACCAATAATGCTACCAGTACTGTATGATATTCGATTCAGTTGATATCGTATCACTTCACTGATATGGTTTTTAATCACGGCTTTATTTCACGGATATCGACCCTTAATGTGTAATAAACTTTTTTCTAATCAGTTATGTGATTTTCTCTACGGGTGTCTACCTGTTCAAAAAAAAAAAATTACTGACTTTTCATTTTGAATCCATTCATTGCAACAAAACATGTGTTTTTTTACGTTCATGTGAATTTAATTACTTGCGGTTGTCTTCTTGAACAATAGCTTTTAGTTTATATTCCTTGAATTTTCTTCTCTTCATGAGAAAGTTTCTGTTTATTTCACTCTATAACTGTAATTTTTAAGTAATATTTTGCTACAATTGTAACCATTGCATGAAACATAGGTAGCCAAGACTCACCGTAAGTGAGGATCTCAGTTAATTTATAATGCGATGAGGTTAGAATTTCGAAGGCTCCGAAAATCTGCTATCAGAAAAGCGTCGAAGTTTATCTTGTCCACAAATATGCCATAATAAAGTTATAGTATGATAGTTAAGGAATACTTTCGTGCTAAGATTTGAGTCAGAAATCGTGTTTTAGTGGGGTTAATTTCGGGATGTCCGAAAATCTGCTTTCACTGCCAAGTGTATAATAAGTGGAGATTGATCTCCGGTTGAGGGTCGTTGTGATTCTTTGGCAGCCGGAGTTACACACTTTTCCAATTATTATACACTCGGCAGTGAAAGCAGATTTTCGAACAGCACAAAACCCCACAAAAACACGATGTCTGACTCAAATCTTAGCACCAAACTGTTCCTTACCTATCACACTAAAAAAATATGGCATCTCAAACGATAACTATTATGGCATTTGACGATCATAATTATGCATAATTAAGATTCTGTTCAGAGCAGTGCATGGAAAGCATTAATTGAGGTGATTCTAGCAGACTTGTGAAAGGCTCTGAGTTCACAGCGGGTGCAGGATAGAGTCCTGGTGGGGGAGCAAGGGGCAAAGCCCCCGAGCACTATCAGACTTTTAACGCTTTAAAAGCGTTTTAAGGCAAGAAAAAATTATGGTTTTCGTATTAAACATGAAAAATTCGTATAGTGAAAAACTAATTCAATAACAAGTATTATAAAGACAAATTATTGAAAAACTAAGACCGATGCAGGCCCGTAGCCAGAGGTAATCCACCGCTGAAGGCTGGATTAACAAAATTTTGAAATTCAGACCCTCGGAAATGCCATTTTCAGCGTTTTGAGAGGCATTTGCGACATATTTATTGAAATACAGTTATGACAATTTTGCACATTCTGCCAAAGAAAAAGAAAAGAAAAGGCATATCTGATATGTTGAAAATGTTTTAATGTCTAATCCTTACTAAAAGTCCTTCGTTGTGAAAGTTCTGAATTTGTTTTGTGGCGGTCGATTCTAGACACAACCTAGTTGGCAACACCAGCACATTCAGTGGTATTACAAACCCTGCTAGATTGAGTCTTGGGTTTGTCTGTTTACTTGGCATATCTTGAAGATCGAATCTATTGATCGTGAGTACTCATTGTCGCGTTGCGTGATATATTTTTGTTTGTTTTAAATCTTGTTCTGACTTGTTGCTACGTGTATCATAGATATTACCAGTAAGACTGTCAGAAAACGAGGACCATGGATTAACGACCATCGCTTGTTTTCTTGTTTCCCACCACTGTCACCATTCGCCTGTCTTCCCATCACGACTAGAGTGATTATTGCTGCCTGTCTGTTATGATATTAGCTGCCTTTTTCAACCAATAATGCTACCAGAACTGTATGATATTCGATTCAGTTGATGTTTAATAAACGTTTTTATTAGTTATGTGATTTTCTCTACGGGTATCTACCTGTTCCGGCAAAAACAAACTTTTGATTTTGCTTCAATCCATCCATCGCATCATGTTTTTTACGTTCATGTGAATTTAATTACTTGCGGTTGTCTTTTTCAACAATAGATTTTAGTTTATATTGTTTGACTTTTCTTCTCTTCATGAGAAAGTTTCTGTTTATTTCACTCTATAACTGTATTATATAAGTAATATTTTGCTACAATTTTAACCATTGCGTAAAAACATAGGTAGCCCTGACTCACAGTTAGTGAGAATCTCAGTGAATTTATAATGCGATGAGGTTAGAATTTCGAAGGCTCCGAAAATATGCTTCCAGAAAAGCATCGAAGTTTATCTTGTCGACAAATATGCCATAATATAGTTATAGTATGATAGTTAAGGAATACTTTGGTGCCTATATTTGAGTCAGAAATCATGTTTTAGTGGGGTTAATTTCGAGGTGTCCGAAACTCTGCTTTAACTACCAAGTGTATAATAAGTGGAGATTGTAATGATCTCCAGTTGAGTTGAGGGTCTTTGTGACTCTTTGGCAGCCAGAGTTACACACCTTTCCACTTATTCTACACTCGACAGTGAAAGCAGATTTTCGAACAGCACAAAGCCCCACAAAAACACGATTTCTGACTCAAATGTTATCACCAAACTGTTCCTTACCTATCACACTAAAAAAATATGGCATATCAAACTATAACTATTATGGCATTTGACAATCATAATTATGCACGAACCGTGATGAGTGGCCACGTTTGAGTTGCTCCTCAAGCTTCAAACTTAAATCCTAGAATTTCACTACTACAGTTGTAACTGATTAGAAATATTAGTTTGTCAATATAAAATGTAACTTATTGTATGTAGAAGCTTTAACTTTGGAAATCATTCTATTATTTTTTGCACAAATCCAGACTAGACTAGCTGTATAGAGATTATCACATTTTAAGAGCCTGATATCGTTTTTTATAAGGAAAACGAGTGAATAAAAATGCTATCAGCTCTTAACATGTGATAATTTGTTTATTACACATTTAGGATCGATGTTTTATTATTATATGTCGCAAGATTTTATTGGACAGTTTGCCATGAAGTGATATCGTATCACTTAACTGATATGGTTTTTATTCACGGCTTTATTTCACGGATATCGACCCTAAATGTGTAATAAACAGTTATATGCGGGTAGTATCACATTGTAATCGTTTTTTCCCCCTTAAATTCCTTGAAAAAAAAAAAACGTATTGTTGACAAAATAATAAACTTCGAAGCTTGTCTGAAATCATATTTTCGAAGCATTCGAAATTCTAACCTTATCCTATTATAAATTCAGTGAAATCTTTACTACCTGAGAGCTTTGACTACCCGTGCGTGAACATTACGAACACCGACGAGGTTACTTTTGCCGTTTGATTCAAAGCGCTTTCTAAGAAATTGTCGTACGCCAGTCATGTACCTTTCATGTCATTTCATTTGTCATCTATCATTTGTCATCGGTCATCTGTCATCTTATCATTTGTTTTTAAATACGACAGAAAAATATTACCCATCGTAAGACTTGCTTAGATCCCTCGGTTTAATGGGCCAAATAAATTTAAAAGATCTACAAGATATTTCACAAACTTTTTAATCGATATATTATTTCAGTTATAATTTTCGTTGCGAGTGAGACGAACAGAAGGATTTCATCCTATAGCTGTTAAATAGTTAATGGCTAATGATAACAAGTTAATCAGCGTTTTTGGATCATACTCTTTAGCACTACATTGTCCGAGCTACGTTTGCTGAGGCTACGTAGCAGAAAAACACGCACTAGGTTTGGCATACTTTGGCCTTCAACTGAGCGTTAATTAACTAACGTATTACAAGCTTCAAAATTATGTAAACGTTCTAAGCAAAGGTGGGCTTACCTTCGCTATAGGATCTTTTAAAATAACGGTTATATACAACATCAATATCCCGGTGAAAGAAGACATTCGTATACTGTATAAGGTACCAGCTGTACGAAAAACTAAGCGCGAAAAGGATTGTTGTTGTAATTCAAGCGGCCCTCGCCCGAGTCTTAAAAGTCATATATCTCACAGAATTTGAGGAAATGGATCGCAAAGATTTACTTTAATTTTTTAAACAACATGTATACTTCAACTTTTTTTCTCTAAATTCTTTGAAACGCGTGTTTTTGTATTGGGAAGAGACTTGGAGCTAGGGCCGCTTGGCTAAGCATCGAAGCGCGCTGTGATTGGACAGTTCGTGCGTGCTCCAGACACCTGGTATAAGTGATGTTCTGTGTAGGATGGAGGCGGGTGGGAGGCCGGGAAAAACTCGGTTAAAGTTCGAAAAACGGCTGACTTCCTAGTGGGGGAAAATTATTCAAGTAATACCATGATCTCCTCGGAGTTCATTGTTTTTGGAGGGACGTTTAATGGCTAACATCCCTCCTTCATGAATAGGATGAGGGAAATTTAGTTTCTGAACAACCTTTTAACGAGTATTAAGAGCGACTGTCTGTAAAAATCGAGAATCGTTCGACAGTTGTAAAAATTTTGATTTCTTTATACTTTGCCCAAAAGACCCTTAGGGTAAACTATTTTCGAAAAAAAACATTTAAAGGTTTGGCCGATTTTTATTTTTGGCGAAATCGAGAAAAGTTTAAATTCCCGTACGAGCGTGTCTGGCGGCCTTCGAAATGCGTGAAAAATGGTGCATCTTTGATAACGACCGATTGAAACCCCGTTCGAAATTGAAAAACTCACAACTGATTTATCGATTATTAATCTTTGAACAGACGTAATTTAAACTTTACAGACATTTTATTTATTTTTATTTTCTTACTAAGGTAAGGGCACTTTGGAGCTGTTAGAGAAAACATCGAATTACGGGCAAATCCAATGCATTCGTTCTCCAATGCGCTATACAATATTACAAAAAAAATATTTTTCCTTAAAGCTCAACTATTATAGTAAGTCACCACAAAATATCTTACTTGGCCCTCAAAAAGCCCGACTTCTAGAGAAAGAGTTCTAAGCACTACTTTGACCCGTAGTAACGCAATCTAACACTTAGGCGTTACCAAGATGATAGGACTAAACTGCTCCTAAAATATATTCTATGCCTCTAAATGACTGTTTTTCAATTTTTGGTCGTAATTCGACTGCAGAAGTATAAGTTTTGTAAACGTTAAGATGATAATATTCAAGAAACTATGTACTGAACTACAACAATGACTTCCGGTTACATTCCCGCAGTAACACAACAACAACAACAAAGGCCTAATGTGATAATTTTGCAAAAATTACCAATTTGAGAGTGGTAATACTAAACAAAACGGAATAAATCAATGAATTCAACTCTGCATATGTGTAAATTTGAATAAATGAGTGAATATAAGCGTTATTAAAGGCAATGATACTTTTAAGGAACGCTCTGCCAGACTATAAAACGCATGTCGGTTGTACAAACATCATTAATGCCGGTACTGGCTTCAACCAACTTACGATTGTAACGTTGTTTGCGCATGCCTTGTTTAACAAAATCCAGTTTAAACTCAAAATTATATAAAAAATAATACTGTGTTAATTAATAAAAAAGCTTAAATTCAATCCGTTATTTTCAAAAATACATTAATTTACTTACAAGACATTGTGACCTTGTGATCCTGCTCTCCTTTGGATATGTAATCCTTGTATATTGCCATCAACTAGTCTCAACAGTTCTGTTAACTCAACATCTGACTCACCTATCAATTCGTCAAATCAAGAAAGCAATGACGTTCTACCTATAAAAGTATCATCCAGAGGACTTAAAATAGCTCACTTAAACGTCCGTAGTCTATACAAAAACATAGATTCAGTTAAGCTATTGATGCACTCGAAGCCCTTCGACATTCTAACAGTCTCTGAAACGTGGCTTAGCAACACAATTCCTACCACCGAAATCACATTACCAGGCTACATCTGCATTAGAAAGGACCGAAATACAGGAACGAGAGGTGGAGGCGTGGCCATCTTTCTTCGTGAAGGAATTGTGTTTACTCATCGTGAAGACCTGGAGAACGAAAATTAATGTACCTGGATTGAAGTAAATAGACCAAAGTGTAAACCGCTACTTCTGACTTCTGTTTATCGTCCACCAAAGCAATCTATAGACGACTTCATTGCAAAATTCGAAATGACTTTTTCTACTATTGACACAACCCATTTAGAAGTTTTATTACTTGGGGATTTTAACGTTGATGTTCTCTCTTGCCACAACAAAGGAGAAAAACATTTCAAGAAAAAATTTTTGAAATGCGCTACAAACTTTGACTTGAAACAAATCATCGTTGGACCCACAAGAATCTCAGAGCACTCCTCTACTGCAATCGACTTGATTTTTACCAATACACAACACCGAATCGTTGATTCAGGAATAATTCCAGTAGGATTTAGTGATCATTCTCTGGTATATTGCGTTCTAAAATCTGGTGTACCAAAATCCAAGCCCAAAACAATTGAATACCGCTCTTATAAAAACGTGAATGAATGTGAAAAATGATTTCATATATGAACTCTCTAAATTACCATGGGATTTAATCTACTCAACGAATGATGTAAACGATGCAGTTAACACATGGGAGAATTTGTTCAATGACATCGCAAACAAGCACGCTCCAATCAAACGACGTCGTGTTAAGGGCCAGCCAGCGCCATGGCTATCTTCGAAACTTTGTAAACTGATGCATGATCGCGACCACTACCACCGCAAGGCCATCCAGTCAAAAACTGAACATCACTGGAAAACTTTTAGAAAACTGAGAAATTTAACAAATACTGAGATCAGGAAAGCTAAATCCGACTACTACTGCAACCTTATTGAAAGCTCAAAGGATGATAGCAACCAGCTTTGGAATGCAATCAAGCAATCTTTACCAAGCAAAAAAGCTACTTCTTCCGTTTCTTCGATCATTCACGATGGAAAAACATACACCGAATCAAAGGACATTGTAAAAATCTTCAACAATTACTTCGTTACCATTGGTCAGAAATTAGCAGAAAATTTCCCCAACTCCTACTAAACCTACCGTTAAAACTTCACCTCTTCACCTTGGAACAACACTCTCATTTCAAGAAGTATCAACAGATGACGTCATCAAACATCTCGTAAATCTGAAAACCAATAAAGCAATAGGACTCGATAAAATTAGTGCAAGGCTTCTAAAGGATTCGGCCGAAGTGATTGGACCTCATCTAGCAAACATTTTTAATCTCTCCATCTCATCTTCTACATTTCCTGATGTTTGGAAGAATGCTAAAGTCGTGGCTTTAATTAAAGCTGGAGAACGAACTGATCCAGGAAATTACAGACCTATTTCCGTATTGCCCACTGTGAGTAAGATTCTTGAGAAAATCATACACCAACAGCTGTACGACCACCTTCACAAGCACAAGCTACTGTCTTCAAAGCAGTTCGGTTTTAGACCTAAGTCTTCTACATGTACAGCTCTATTAAACTTCACTGATGAACTGTTACAAAACCTTGAGGACGGTAAACTAACTGGCGTTCTCTTCCTGGACCTTAAAAAAAGCTTTTGACACTGTCGATCACAATATTTTACTACAAAAGTTGAGCTCTTTGGGTATCTCCGAATCTTCTCAAGCATGGTTCCAATCTTATCTGAGAAATCGTCAACAGATCACAGTATCAGGCGAATACCTTTCTGATCGTGCGCTCATTACAATGGGAGTTCCCCAATGATCAATACTTGGACCACTCATGTTTTTAATCTACATAAATGATCTTCCTCAACATCTTAGATTCACCAACATAACTATGTATGCTGATGACACTGCTTTGTATTATTCCTCCGATGATGCATCAGATATTCAAGACAAGCTGAACTCTGACTTACTTAACGTTTTAAATTGGCTACAACAAAATAGACTTACTCTAAATACCAAGAAATCTAAATTCATGCTCGTCGGAAATTCCAAGAAAATAAAATCCATAAACCCAATCGAGGTGACAGTCAATGGCACACGTCTCGACCACGTCACCTCTTTTAAACATATTGGGGTAATGGTAAACCAAACCATGAATTGGTCAGACCACGTTGACTATATCAAACGAAAAGTGTCTTCAAGGCTTGGCGTACTCCGCCGCATAAAACACTTGTTGCCAACAAAAACCAGAGACTTAGTAGTTAAAACAACAGTCCTTCCTCTGCTCGACTACGGAGACATAGTATGGGGCGACCGCCACAACTCAAGTCTCATGAATTCCTTGCAAACCTGTCACAACAAAGCTGCCAAGCTGGTCCTGAACTTGCCTCCATGGTCTTCTGCTACTGACGCTCTAAAATCACTGCAATGGCATCAACTACGAAAGAGAAGACTTTTCCATCGTTGTATCGTTATGTACAAGGCAGTTAATAGCTTAGTTGACTTCAAATTCAATTTAAACTATGGCAGTCAACTTCATACCCACAACACAAGGCAAGCAACAGCCATAAGGCCACCGCTATTCAGAACGAATTGGGGGCAAGACAAATCTGACTTTCTTTTCATAAATGACTGGAACGCTTTACCTTCAAGTATTAATTTTAAGTTATCGTTAAAAATTTTTTTGTCTACTTTAAAATCGTTTCTTTATAACTAAATAGGTTATATATTGCTTGAATTCATGCATATAATATGTGCAATATCTATATCTCATTATATCATTCATGTTCATTTTCGAGGACCCTCCTGAAAATCATCACCGATGAGTGTGGCTTCCTCATTAAATATAATAATTAAAAAAATTAAAAAAAAAAAGTCCGGCTACATTTGTACTTGTTTCAGTTGTTAGCTTTTCTAATGTCCGTCCTGATTTGTCAAATGTTCTGATTTGGTGAACCAAATCACCTTGAATTTGCCTTGAATTTAAATTAAAATGTTTTGAGTTGGTCAGCCAATCCTCTAAATAATATCCTTGCTTGTGACATAGTTAGTTCACGGACAGTACCATAATCTGCATAAACAACCTAAGCGATAAGACCGACAGTAATCAAAGACTGGCGGCTAGTTAACAAGAATAACAAATGAAACCGTTGGGGTGGGGATAGGGGTGGGGAGAGTCTATATATATTTAAGGAATATAAAACGGCGCGCGTGTCTATATACTGTGATATAAACACGCTGGGAGCTGTAGAGCAAGAGAGAAGTCGTAGAGGCGCAGCCGAGTGTTTCTTTGACTTCTCGAGTGCTCTACAGCTCCCAGCGTGTTTATATCACAGTATATAGACACAAGCGAACGTTTTATATTGCTTTTATAAAATATTTTGAACTATTTTACGACAATAAGCTGATGAAATTGAAATTCTCCCAACTTAGTATCAAAAACAAGGCTTGTACGCATGACAAAAGTTTCATTGACAGCAACCAAATTCCTTAGTACAGAAATGGAATTGAACGAGGCAAAATCATTGAAAACTCTTTCAAAATCACGGCGAGAAATGTTCTGAAATGTTAATGAAACTACTGTAAAGTCGAAGATGTACTGAAAATGAATTGAAGACGTGTTTTTATAAGATTAAACAGATGAGGTAAGGTTTGAACAGGAAATCTTTCAGCTCGTGGTGTACGCTTTGGCTGATGTTCACAAGCTACAAGGACTGTAAGTTTATTTATTTTACAAGAATTTAAAAAGCGTAGAAGAAAAACTGGGAAAAAGCTTTCTTTTCTGAGCTCTCGCTGTCTTTTTCTACTTCGTCTACGACAGTAAAGAGTGACATAAGCCACACATTTCTGATAGTAAGGCCTTGTGAATTGTTTGGAGACGAATTTTTTCAGGTTGGTAAATTCATAGGATTTTTGTGCTTTACATTTTCTTCTTTTCTCAGTCCTTGATGCTCCTGATCGCTGCATTTAACATATGATTCGATAAACTAAAAAATGGATTTGAATTAATCTGAATACATCTGTTTTACGGGGGATTATTGAGATTTTTCAATGCAGTAGTGAATTTTTAGCAGCAAAGATTCCTTGCTTCCTTGTTTTAGCTTTGCCGTAAAATATTCTCAGTTTTTTGTCAAGCTCTTCGTCATTCATTAAGTAAAACTCAGTCAGAATACCGTTTTCTTTTCGCTAAGCTGTTAAAAATCACCATAAGTTCTTTTAAAAATGACTTTTTGCTGCGAGCCCCAGCGAGCAGCGACACTAATTACGACGGTCTTCAATTTACGTTGGGATCCCTGTGGTGGCATTGAAATATGCGAGTGATATCTGGATTTTAGGATTTCCTAGAAGATTTTTCGGAAGGTGTTCGGAGTCTGCCCGCACAGGGTTCGGACATTTGATTTTTTTCGTAGCATTATCGGAGCATGCTCGTACCTTGAGAATGACAAGTTTGCATGACAACGTGCACGTTCTTCCACTACACGTTTTTTGCATTCGCATCGAGCAAGGTAAGCATTCTTTAGACACTTTAGATATGTCAAACGAATTACGGTACTTTCGCTACCATGTACTTTCGCTACCAATGACTATGCTTTCGCTACCATGTTGAAGTACTTTCGCTACCATGACGAAGTACTTTAGCTACCAAAAATATTTGCAAACCAATAACGTAAAAAAAACTTGATCAACAGTGATAAAACTTTATATCAACATTCGTAAAGCAGTTTAGAGTATTTTTTATCGATCATGACACGATACGAGCGATCAAACAAAGATCGCATAACGATCAAACTACAGCACGATCGCTACCATAACAAGTCCGTTGGCTACCAACTTATAAAACAGTATGGATAAAAAGTTAAATTTTACACCGTAAAAAATAAGAGATATCACTTACTGACGTTTCGGACGCTAGTCCTTCGTCGGAGTAAAAGAGAGAATAAGAGTGGAAGGTAGTGTATATATGATAAAGATAGAAAATAGATAACCAATGAGAGCAAGGTAGGCAAGGTTACAAGAAAAAAACAATAAGAAATAATTAAAAAAAAAGACAAAAGAACAGATTAATTAAAAGCGAAGCGTTCATTCATCCCATTGGGATTATGAGTACCCAATAGGTGAATGAGCCGCATCTCTTTGGTTTTGCGACAATCATTGTTGCCGCTAACCAAAGACAAACCGAAAACAATATAGACGCCAAAAACTGAACAAACGAACTGAAGTCAACTTGGTTAGATTTTAATAATTCTAGCCGGTATCCGTGGTATTTTCGTTACCAACCCAAAGTTTCTCATATATCTCCGCTTTTAATTACTTTACATCCTCTATTAATGTATTCTATTCATTTCTTGGTACCTTCATATATTCCATTAAAGTATAAGATTTTGCAATTATGTTATAGGCTATGTATCGCAGCATCTCACTTTCTATCAGAAACAGCTAGTTTAAATATATCTTGTTGTTGTTTTTTTTGAAGCTGATGGTGGTTGTTTCGTACGCCGAGTTTTAACTTTTCGTAATTATGACTTTTACGCCAAACGCCGTTTAATAAAAATAAAAATCAAGGCTGTCATGAATAAAACATAGGTTTAAATTTATTATTTTATCATAATAGCACAGTATTTGCTTTCAAAAATGCACAATGTCCACTTAGCTTGGTATTTAGCTGAGACTGCAGTGGATTTCTCCCTCTGATAGCTGAGAAAATCTTACTTTTTCATAGTTATTTTGCACTGTCACTTATTTTTGGTTTAATGAATTGTTTCCTAGGAAATTAAAGTCTTCGAAACAAAATTACGGCTCTACTTTAACATTCAAATCATTTTCTTCCGTGATTTTTCGGGTTTTTTTTCCCTCAAAAGGCTGAGCGTGTC
Organism: Anthopleura xanthogrammica; assembly: GCA_964019055.1. Taxonomy (NCBI): domain Eukaryota; kingdom Metazoa; phylum Cnidaria; class Anthozoa; order Actiniaria; family Actiniidae; genus Anthopleura; species Anthopleura xanthogrammica. The sequence continues at coordinate 5,912,390 of OZ025208.1, read as the reverse complement.
TCTGTCCTCTGATATAAACACGGTAGTCAGCCAATCAGAGCGCGCGTAGTATCTCAAATATTTTATAATTATGAATTTGAATACTGACAGGCAGCATCCATTTCTCTCAATAGCAGGGACGGCGGAACAGTTTTTAAAGTGGGGGGGGGGGGGGGGGGGGGGGGCTAGTGTTCTCACCACAGGTAATCCAATCTCATCTCGGGGTGAGAATTATGTTATGTTTGCTTTTTTTTCTTATTCTTAGACAAAATAGAAATGTCATTCTCGTAAAAAGTGTGTGTGTGTGTGTGTGTGGGGGGGGGGGGGGGGGGGCTAAACCCCACCAGTCCCCCTGTCTACGCCGTCCATAGGGCAATGTAAGGCGCTTTCTTCCGGCAGTTCTTTGAATCAGCAAGGTGCAAATCAAAGTTGGTGTAACCTCGAATTCAGTCGCAAACACGTTACATTGGAAATTTATTGCCTTGAATACTAATAACGGTTTCTAAAACAAATAAATATAACAAGATACTAAGTAAGTGAACTGCTAAATGCGACATTGCAAAGTAGCGACTAAATACGGAGAAAATACTAAGAAATGTACTTACAGAACAAAAAATGAGGTACAAGAAAAAACCAAAGACCTTGTCTGCTTCGTATGATACTGAGAACTGAATACTTAGAAAACGGGCTGAACTAAAAGTACTAGGAATTAGCATACGAGACAAAGAAACTAAGAAACTGAAGTGACAAAAACTGGAAGCGTGACCGGAACGAAAAATAAAACAAAGACTAATAATGTTAACTCAGAGCCTAACCTAAATTCCGGCATGCGGCACTTACAGTTGGTGCTAATCAAAGTTGGTGCAAATCAAAGTTGGTGCAAATCAAAGTTGGTGCAAATCAAAGTTGGTGCAAATCAAAGTTGGTGCAAATCAAAGTTGGTGCAAATCAAAGTTGGTGCAAATCAAAGTTGTAGCAAAGTGACTTGAGAACGGGCAGCTTCAATTTAACCATTGTGTATACGTCGTACTGCGCAAAGACATATAACAAAGTCATCACTCACTAATTTACAGGACTTGAGGTGCTGCGCCGGATACGTCTCTCTTACACTCACTCAATGCGATACACTGTATGTTGTCAGGATTTCTCCAGCTTGCTCCACAAGGTGTAGGATTTTCAAGCAAGAGCGAAAAGCCGCACGAGGCCTTCTCAGCGCAGCAACAAGCACATTCCCATAATGCTTTGCATTCAGTGGGGGGCAACAACGAAACAAAATCGTTAAAGTATTACCATGAAGATTAATAAGAAATGAAGAAAAAACATCTAAAAACACTTATGCATTGATGATAGATTCTATCAGAATTCTCAAAAACCAGAAAGAAAGAAATTTGGACAGGTTTACGAGTCATGACATTTCTTGGTAAGTCCATACATTGTCTGTAACACCAAACCCTTCATGCGTGTGGAATTAACTCTGATTAAACTGATACTGGATTTTTCAATGATAATGGCAAATATACTCAGCATCTGCATGAAAAGTTTTGAATTTTCAAATATTTGTTTGCCTATTGTTGCCCCCGCAAAGTATTATGGGAATGTGAAAGTGGTGATATAACTTAATTCTATTGTCGTTGTATCGGTAACTAAGTTCTATATTTGGCAACATTCGTAAGGTGGAGCCGTCAAACTTGATATGATCATTGTCTAAACCTTATTTCTAACGAAACGTAGCTCATGCTTGATAATAACACACGAGATAAGCTTATTGAAATATACTTGTTTAAATTTGACTAAATCAACCAATGTAAATATATGCATCGTGACAAGCCACAAGCAACTGGCGTTCATGTAATAAAGTGTTCTTTACAAAATAATTATTCACTGTGCGTCACTCGACTTTGCGCATGCTCCCTCACCCCCACGGGATTTATTTCTTTGCCATGTGTTTTTATCATTGACCTAATCATTATCAATATCACTATGTACTGTCATTACCAAGTATCGCTTCGCCTTTAACTCTAAGGTCGGGCTACACAAGACTACGTGTACTGAGGCCTAAATCTTTCAAAAGAATATGAGAATTCAGGGATTGTTTGAATCGTGACAGATAAATATAATAGGCGCCGGCTGACAACTTGTAACAAGCACGAATGTAGACGAGTGTGACTTTTGAATAAATGTAAGTAACTGAATTTTCGAATTACTGATCTGACCAATCGCATTGAATTTAAGCTTATTTCATGAATGAACGCAGCATTATTTTTTATATAATTTTGAGTTTAAACTGGATTTTGTTAACGTTAACGTTACAATCGTTAGTTGGTTGAAGCCAGTACAACCGACATGCGTTTTATAGTCTGGCCATAGTTAATGGAGTGGAATGGTTTGGAAACCTATTGTTCTAGGTTTTTGTTTGGCGAGCGATGTTGAAGCGTACCATTGACGCACGTGATATTGACCGTGTACAATGAACCAAAGCAAGTATGGCTGAAAATACTAGTTTCTGTACTATTTTCATGTACGAACATTTTGAAAGTGTAAAATTTTCATTCTAAGATTACAAAGAAGAGGATGAATAATTCCGCGCAGATACAGTTAAGTTACAAGATGATAAATAAGAAAGCGTTCAAAAAGGTGATTACCCTTTTCAGTAAACAATTAATTTTTATCATATAGAGTTAATTAAGAAATATCTCCTATTTTATAACATTTTTGAGGAAAAAACGTCTAGCTATGTTCTCTAATTTACGATGAACAAACGCTGCAACTTTTTCTTCTCTGTGCACGGTCAACGTCATATAACAATAGAAAAGGTTGAACAAAAACCTAGAACAATAGGTTTCCAAACCATTCCACACTATTAACTATGGTCTGGCAGAGCGTTCCTTAAAAGTATCATTGCCTTTAATAACGCTTATATTCGCTCATTTATTCAAATTTACACATATGCAGAGTGGTATTCATTGATTTATTCCGTTTTGTTTAGTATTACCACTCTCAAATTGGTAATTTTTTGCAAAATTATCACATTAGGCCTTTGTTGTTGTTGTTGTGTTACTGCGGGAATGTAACCGGAAGTCATTGTTGTAGTTCAGTACATAGTTTCTTGAATATTATCATCTCAATGTTTACAAAACTTATACTTCTGCAGTCGAATTACGTCCAAAAATTGAAAAACAGTCATTTAGAGGCATAGAATATATTTTAGGAGCAGTTTAGTCCTATCATCTTGGTAACGCTCAAGTGTTAGATTGCGTTACGACGGGTCAAAGTAGTGCTTAGAACTCTTTCTCTAGAAGTCGGGCTTTTTGAGGGCCAAGTTAGATATTTTGTGGTGACTTACTATGGTAGTTGAGCTTTAAGGAAAAATTATTTTTTTTGTAATATTGTATAGCGCATTGGAGAATGAATGCATTGGATTTGCCCGTAATTCGATGTTTTCTCTAGCAGCTCCAAAGTGCCCTTACCTTAGTAAGAAAATAAAAATAAATAAAATGTCTGTAAAGTTTAAATTACGTCTGTTCAAAGATTAATAATCGATAAATCAGTTGTGAGTTTTTCAATTTCGAACGGGGTTTCAATCGGTCGTTATCAAAGATGCACCATTTTTCACGCATTTCGAAGGCCGCCAGACACGCTCGTACGGGAATTTAAACTTTTCTCGAATTCGCCAAAAATAAAAATCGGCCAAACCTTTGAATGTTTTTTTCGAAAATAGTTTACCCTAAGGGTCTTTTGGGCAAAGTATAAAGAAATCAAAATTTTTACAACTGTCGAACGATTCTCGATTTTTACAGACAGTCGCTCTTAAGAGGGGTAGTCCATAAATGCCACCTGAGGGGTGCAGAATGAAAAAAATCGAAATCGCTCAAATTTTGTCAGAATGTAGGCCTTAGTGAATTATAACTGTTGTGTAAGTTTCACTGCGATCGGATAAATAGTTTAGGAGAACGGCACCGAAAACCGTTTTTTCTGATCACTTCTGGTTTTTTCACTCGATTTCACCACATCCCCAAAAACCCTAAAAATCACAAAATTCCTTTCGCATTCCCCGGCAAACAATTTAATTTCATGAATAAGAGATCCTAACCCTCATTTGGATGGATTTATCAAGCATTTTGCTTAAAATGGGAATATTTTATCGATTTTTACATTATTTTAATTATTTTGAGCAATATTTTATACCCTATGTTGCAAGGCTTATATCTCCAATGGTACATCGATTCACATAAATTAACTACTACAGGGAGAAAGAGCAATGTTTTATCTTTACTTTCATCAAATAAAATTTTGGGGCACTTGAAAATTCGAATTTTGGCAAGACGAAATACAACTCCTATTGACCCCCAAAATCATGACAACTTGAGTCGTAAGCGGTCACGCTTTATGCGAAAGATAAATTATTTGGTCCATTAAACTGCTTCTAATAGACAAGAAACTCGATGGTGTAGAAGATAAAACGTTTATTGACATTCTCAGAAAATATTAAAAGAATCCAAGTGAAATTTTTATTGTTTTAGGACAGCCAAGTTGAGTCTTCTTGTTGTGTCACTCGATACTAACGATTTGCCCCTTCGATTTTCGATAATATTTGGTATAGATTGTCTTTAAAAATCCTCAATCACAATATAACAAACTTACTAATACAGTATGAACAATTTGTACCTTATTACACTTGGATTTGTAGAAAATAAACTCGTTGAATCCAGGCACCATGCAAATAACTCAATAGTCCAACTGACTTTGCAGGATTACGTGACAAATATTACCACAGGTAGCCCGTCATCACTCCATCAGATTTAACTCGTACATGGACGACCTACCGCCAGATATTTTTATAGAAATATTTATTCAACACCATAGAAAATACAGCCGATAAGAATGCAGGAAAGCCGTTGTATATTCGTCGGTATTTCACTCTTCCTTCAAATCATGCGCATTTGTGTTTTCTATGTTGTGGGATAAACTGGTTATACAATGGTTTCTCGTGGCATACCGTGAATCCCGGGAGGGGGGGGGGGGGGGGTACTCCCTATAATTGACTATACGGGGAAGCTCCGCCCGAAAGGGGTACTATTTTCAGGCCACCCGTATAGAAAAGGGGTGGAAATTTGTGAGTTTTGATATAAAAAGGGGTAGGTTTTCTTCAAAGGTATATAATAGGGGTACCTTTTCAGGCAAAAAAGGTATAAAAAGGGGTACCTTTTTGCTGAAATTTGGTATAGGAAAGGGTAAGGGGTCATGAGTCCGGGCGGAGCATCCCCGTATGAAACGACCCGAAGTGCTCCCCCCCCTCCCCCCCTGGGCCGTGTACTTGTATTTTCTTTGGTATACACACTCGCCCTAAAGAATCGTGTGTATACTAGAAACAATCGAAACAATTGTATAACTTTCATTTCAAATGGTTCTAAACCTTCATAAAACTCTTTTAACGCACTAAGTCAAATTTTTTAAGGAACTAGTTTCTTTTAAAACGTAGGAAGGCTGAGCCCCTCCAAATTCTTGAAGGGGGTGGGGGGCTATAGCCCCCTTCTCCGCCGCCTCTGAGTTTGTGATATAAACTGATGATCTTGACAGAAGCGAGCTGGGTATCTGTTTTTAACATGGAACCGAAAATGAAACAAAATTGTTTGTAAATTCTGGCACTACTGCCTTGTGTTTTCTTGGTCTCCTACAGGATGCTTGGGGAGAGGGAGAGGGGTCATAAAAAATTAAATACGACATTCAAACTAAAAGGTCCCATTCGCCCCACCCTAAACCCTCCAGTTTCGATCTTTTAAAATGAAAAATGATGTTTATGAAGCATAAATATATTTGAAGCACAGTTGCATGTTTTCCGCAATGGTCGCTATCAGTATGTAAGGTGTTTTTTGTAGTGATGATATTGCAGAAGTGCCCTGAAAACATTTTATCCATGCACGTTACTGTACTGCATTTGCTTCTTCGTGCAGTATTGCACTTTTCCAGTGCCCATCCTTGTTTTTGGATAGTTTTGCGGCTAACGATTAAAATTTTGGCTTATTTCAACGGCTAACGGTTAGGTTTGTTTTCACTAACGGTTAACAAAAAACTTATAAAAATTATTTTTCATGTTAAAAAAATTAATAATTGAAAGTTGTAAAACACTAGAATCATTCTGAGATCAACAAATAAAAGCATGACTATAAAACGATTACAGCTAAATTTGTTTAGACTTAGACTTAGATTTAGATCATCTGAAACCAAAAACAAGTGATGCAAAGGCAAGGCCGTACCATGTACGAGTTAAATCTGGAGTGATGACGGGCTACCTGTGGTAATATTTGTCACGTAATCCTGCAAAGTCAGTTGGACTATTGAGTTATTTGCATGGTGCCTGGATTCAACGAGTTTATTTTCTACAAATCCAAGTGTAATAAGGTACAAATTGTTCATACTGTATTAGTAAGTTTGTTATATTGTGATTGAGGATTTTTAAAGACAATCTATACCAAATATTATCGAAAATCGAAGGGGCAAATCGTTAGTATCGAGTGACACAACAAGAAGACTCAACTTGGCTGTCCTAAAACAATAAAAATTTCACTTGGATTCTTTTAATATTTTCTGAGAATGTCAATAAACGTTTTATCTTCTACACCATCGAGTTTCTTGTCTATTAGAAGCAGTTTAATGGACCAAATAATTTATCTTTCGCATAAAGCGTGACCGCTTACGACTCAAGTTGTCATGATTTTGGGGGTCAATAGGAGTTGTATTTCGTCTTGCCAAAATTCGAATTTTCAAGTGCCCCAAAATTTTATTTGATGAAAGTAAAGATAAAACATTGCTCTTTCTCCCTGTAGTAGTTAATTTATGTGAATCGATGTACCATTGGAGATATAAGCCTTGCAACATAGGGTATAAAATATTGCTCAAAATAATTAAAATAATGTAAAAATCGATAAAATATTCCCATTTTAAGCAAAATGCTTGATAAATCCATCCAAATGAGGGTTAGGATCTCTTATTCATGAAATTAAATTGTTTGCCGAGGAATGCGAAAGGAATTTTGTGATTTTTAGGGTTTTTGGGGATGTGGTGAAATCGAGTGAAAAAACCGGAAGTGATCAGAAAAAACGGTTTTCGGTGCCGTTCTCCTAAACTATTTATCCGATCGCAGTGAAACTTACACAACAGTTATAATTCACTAAGGCCTACATTCTGACAAAATTTGAGCGATTTCGATTTTTTTCATTCTGCACCCCTCAGGTGGCATTTATGGACTACCCCTCTTAAGCATTTAACTTTAACTTGTTCCGGGACATCCAAGAATAAATATCACTGACAAAGGCCTCTATACTTGAAACTGACGATTCTGCATCTGATGCATTGAATGAAAAATATATTTGCTTGCCGTCCGCATATAGATGGAAATCTAAGTTGTGTTGCCTGACAATGTGATGCATTGGAGAAGTATATAGCAGGAATAAAATTGGACCTAGTACCGATCTCTTAGGTACGCCATGAAGAAGATCACGAGAAGTGGAGTTACCCCCTTGAACTTTCAGTAGGGCAGTCTCGGTAATGTAAAGTTTCTTATATGCTGACGGAGATGTCTCACCTAGACAGCTTTCTTAAATGTACGTTTCAGTAATGCAATAGTATTTTCAATAAGCTAAACAATTATAGTTTTTGTATATCTATTTAAAATTGTCTGTTTTGGAACAAAAAAAGCTATTGGGTTCAAAGTGACATTCTACCGCACTTCATTTGACAACTTCACGCAGGATCAAAATTTCCACTATGTCGATCAAAGGTACATTAGCATACTCTGTGGATAATGAGCTTCAAAATATTCTCTTTGATTTTTGATATCCTTTCTAGATCAAGCGCAATGACGCGTTAAACCCGGATGTTTGAATTTCCGGTGGTTATGATAGCCAAATGGTCAATATCTTATGTTAAGTATCTAAGCAGGTTTGATAAAATATTCGCTAGAGTTTACAGGTTTGGCTACTGCTCTAAACAGTGTAAAGTTTTAGAGGTCCTAAAGAATTGAGGTTCAAAGCTGTGGCATAAAATGACCATCTCTTACACTTCTCTCAGGAATATTTTATCACCACACAGAAACTGGCAGCTACGAGACAGAAAACATAACTTTATTTTACCAAGGGTGCGTATTAGCAGTTTTAATCTGTTTTTAGCAACATATGTCTTTTTAATACGATGTAGTATCATAGTATTATAGTTAATTTAGCTAGGATGATTTTAGTTTTATATGTGTATAGTAGTAATAATAAAAAATAAATAATTACTATCTATATCTATAGTAACTATTCGACATTTTTTTTATATATTTATATTTGTGATTTCAATAAAGACCTTTAATTATTATTTATTACTCAATCTGTCGGAAGCTACTGAGAAAATATCTCAAACAAATTAAAACTGACGGTACAAAATACATAGAGTACACATGAATAAAACGAGAGAATATTAATTCTTAAAAAGGCAAAGGCAAATTTTACTATAATATACCAAATGCCCACAAAGCTAATCGTATGGGCTACACGTTCAAAATAGTAGATACAAATACTATAAAACAAAATACTGCTAGCAGTCCGCGAATCTCTTTCAAGTAGAAAACTTCAACGTTAACAGAATTTCAAGCGAACGAACATGTGTAAAACAAGACACTAGACACTAAGACATTGATCATTTTATTCAATTATAATGATGAACTTCGAATTCTGTGTTTAATACCAAGCATATCTGGTGATTACAGTCTGTTACGTTAACAATTGTTCATTTTAGGATGTGACAATACTGTTAGACCTATAGTCCTTCATTACTCCACAGATAGCATTTGTTGACGGGATTCATTGGGCTGTTTATTTTGCACTTAAATGCTTTAGTGAAGTCGCAGGAATTTGCCAACGGACCAATAACCCTGTTAAAGATGAGCAAATGATTATGATAGCATTACATTTCGTTAACCCCAGCCGTCAAAAGGGTAATTTAAATAAATGCATTATGAACAAACCTGAATTTAGAATCTGCATGCACATTACTAAGATTATTTTGGTAACGATAGTAACGGGTAGCGGAACTACAAAATTTCTGCAAGTTTAAAGTGTTAAAAATATTAGCCAAAAAAAAAGGATATTTTAATGAATATCAGTCACAGAAGTATAATGACTGAAGTGAAGTCTTTAACCCTTTATCAACTTGTCGCTCTCAAAGAACAAGGAATTGGCCAAAACGGAAATAAGCAAGGGACTCGGGCGAGTTTTGAATTTAATTTTAAAATTAGCAAAATAATTCTGTCATCTGAAAAGTCTGGCAAATTTGAACGTGTTTCAACATAAGAACCAGAATTACAAGCTTTCAAAAGTGTTGGATATTTACAGAGAATGTATGGCTCGGGTGGACAACCTGTCTCCCCAAACCATACATGCTCTGTAATTAATATTTGACACTTTGAAGCATTATCACTCTGGTTCTTTTTAAAAAAACACGTTCAAACTTGCCAGACTTAGTAATATTGATGTGTTTTTTTTCAGATGATAAAACGTTTTTGCTAATAATATTAAAATTTAAAACTCGACCCAGTCCCTTGCTCTTTTCCGTTTCGGCAATACTATTGGTGTCTGCTACAACAAACTGAAGCAATAAAGAAACAATAAACGATAACGATAACGATGACGTTAACACTAGCAATAACAATAACAATCGTCAAATGAATAGGAATATCAGTAACAATAATAGTCTTGACTAGTCAATAGGTAAGTACCAGTTTCGATGTGCACGTAGAATAATGATATGCATTTTTTGATTATCAATGATTTTCCAGAATCGCACGGATTGTAATCCCACTCATCCGTATCATTTCGACAGTACTGGACAACCCTCTAATATAAGATAATTGCCGAATAAATGAAATGATACAAGTGTCCATTTAAGACTCTAAGGGTATTCTCGTTCCCAGCCGCAGCGTATGATTCTATAGAAAAATTCATTGTCTGACTCGGGAATTCCACGATGAATTTCACGGGTAAAAACGATATCGCACGAGTCGCTTCGCTTGAATCCCATATCATAAAATAATTGTCAAAAACAGCGACTCGTATGAGGATAAAAAACAAGAGAAAGAAAAACAAAACGCGGGCTTCCTGATTTTTCATTGAATTCATCTTTTCAGACTGCTATCAAACATTCTTCGTTTTTATAGCAAAATTCGCTTTTTAACAAAGTTAACTATTTCCATTTATATTCTTTGCTAACTAATCTTCTTTTTTTTATTCTTTTTTAATGCCATACGTTAAGAAAATCAAGTGATAATAAGACAAAAGCAATTTTTTTTTGTGCGGGATCCCTGATCTTTCATTGAATTCAGCTTTGAAAGCGTTGGATTCCGCGCTGAATCCTTCGCTATCTAGCTACGTCACATATTCGTCATCTCGAACCAATCAGTGCGCGAGTTTATTTTGTGATATGGGGTTCTTAGTGAAATTAGTAGGGGCCTGTGTCCAAAAATTAATTTAGGAAACTAAAGGTTATAAAAGAAAGACTTAACGCTAACCTGAGCAAATCCAATGAAGAACAGTTGTTCATTGGTGAAATCCAGTCCTGGTAGCAGCCATATTTCTCTGGGATTTTGCTTTGCCCACTTGTAATACGCCTGTAAAATAGGAACAGTTATCCACTGATTACAAATGAATACCAACGAAAGAGTGAACAACAAATGTCACTAGAGGCGAAAAATGTATCATCTAATTTTTGCTACAAAAGAACATTATGTTGTCGTTGGTGCAAAAAATGTTTTTTTTTATGCCCTTTTCACATGGTAGCCGTTTTGGCTGATACCTTAGATTTTTCAACAGTCAATGTCACGACCTGCAATACATAACAGTCAGGCGCTTCTGGCTGGTTAGCATAAAAAAACTGGGGTGAAGGAAATACATCTTTCTCGCCCCATGTTCCCGCCCATCAGGATAAGGAAGACCTGTCATCGTAGCAACTTGATTCTATCATTCAAAAAATATAGTTTCTTGTTCTTTGTGTACCTTGAGTATTATTTTCAAACTACCGTCGTCTGCAACGTTCTCTTCGGCTGTATTATATCCATTGATCTAGTAACATAACAGTCAATCGTTACCATCGATACATCATGCTCTTTATTTTCTTTAAAAAAAAGTGAAGGAATAGCGCGTTTACATTCTTTTATTAATTCTTACATTCCATTTTCCTAAAATCTTGTACGCCGAGTATTGCTCTTCGTAGCATTTTATTCTTTTATTAAATTCTTGAAGCGATTTTTCTGACCAGCGGTTTTCAATCTTTCCGTCCTTGTCAAAGCCTCTACCTGTGAAGCAAACACATCACATCACATCGTCAGTTTCTGTTACATGACTCTTAAAGTGAAAGGGGAACTTAACCTCTTCCAGTTGATCTGAAATAGTGACGTACAAACGACGTCACTTCAAAACTGAGGTGTCATGAAGCCTAAAAAATGATTTAAAAAAAAATATTAGATCTGATATAAATCTGCATCTTTGGGAGAGGTTTTTTATATATTGTTTATGTTTAATATGACATCAATGATACAGCTACAGATCTACCATTTAACATTTAATGAACATATAACGTGCACAGCGTATGGCACGCCTGAGCTGACAGACAGACATATTTTATTCGCACCTTTAAATCTAAAGATATTTACAAATATATATAAATACATTTTAAATATTAATTATAAATAGATGGTTAATGTATAAATAGAAAATTACATATTAGAAATTGATATACGTATCCAAGCTATTTACAAAACCAAATAGATAAATAATTATAAAAATAGAAATGTAATAATTATTATATATAAATGTGAATTTTAGTAATATGTATTATTATTATATATATATATATACAGCGATATGCAGAAATTCTGATCCTCTTGATAAATATACAAGTATATCAAAAGTATGTCAGCAATTATGGGATATCATCGCTGATATTTTTTTCGAGTTGCCTATCACTAGGGCTTTCTGAAAAAAATATCAGCAATGATATCCCATAATTTCTAATATACTTTTGATATACTTGTATATTTATCAAGAGGATCAGAATAAAAAACTCAACGAAAGCCTTTATCCCAGCCGACAAAACAGCAAATCTTTACGAACTTGACAAAACTCAATGCGATAAACTACTAAAGAACAGCATAACCGCAACATACAAGAAAGCAAATCAGAACACCACCAACACCATTAACCACGAAGCAAAGAACATAGCAACCGAACTTCAAATCCAGGACAGAACAGAGCGCATAGCAGAACGACAAGCCTTCATATCATTAAAAGATTACAAAGATAATTTCTTAAAGAACCCAACCTGCAGACTAATTAACCCAGCCAAGAGTGAAATAGGACGAGTAAGCAAACAAATCCTCGAGAGAATCAACACTGACGTAAGAAACAAAACAGCACTGAACCAATTGAAAAACTCGTCATCCGTAATCAACTGGTCACAAACATCCCTAACAAATAACAACACACGTTCGCCATATTTGACATCGAAAGCTTCTACCCCTCCATAACCGAAGAACTTTTAACTAATGCAATCCACTTCGCCAAGAAACACACTAATATAACCAGCCAAGACATTGACATTATCATGCACGCTAGAAAATCCCTCCTATTTGACAACGGTAACGCCTGGATAAAGAAAGACAACACATTGCCAGAAATATGGGACATGAGCCTGCTCATCCATGCGCAATGATGCGTTTCAGCTTACAAAATAGCCGCCGAGTCTTATAGGAAATGTATGGGGAATATAGAGCTTCCTCTATTTACGGCGAATAGGGTTTTATTTCCTCTGAGCTCCACATCGCGACAAACAACCCACCCTACAAGCTACTAAATAAGCGTAAAATGATCATTGAATCATGCGACATATTGGTTCCCGGACTGCTTGCCTTCGAAAGGCTTCCAAAGCTCTAGATTCCATACATCGTCTATAAATCTGGCCACACTTGACCCCAAAATCGTCTTATTTGAGCTCGAAAAAATTTAAAAGTAAAAGAGCTCCACCTCGATATCACCAAACGAGTGTTTAATCAATCCAAAACCGCTCAAACTAGACAGCATGCCTTCAGAATGTAGGTTCCCAAGAAGCTTGAAGTTAGGTTAAATTTTAAGCGATTCGACGCGTTGTTAGCTCGTAGTTTTCAGTTAAAAATGACAAGAAACCACAGAGAACTGCTCCAAACAGTTTCAAAACCCCCTAAATATCGCCATTTTGTTTTTACAAGCTCCTATTGACTGCTGAGATACAATAAGGAAGCTTAAAGTAACGATTTACGTTTGAAACTTGTTTCTTGTCCTTCATGGGCTTCCTGTGGTGAGGCTTATCAACAGAAAAATAATAGTTGTTCTTTTGATTGTCAAGTAACTATTTTTTGGCAAGAATTGTTTTACTAACATCATAGTTGAATATAAATATGTGCTTGAAAACCATGTAGTTATATTTTTCCTCTAGAAAACCACTTCATTTTCATTCGTGCGTAACACCGCTGACAATGTCCAATATTTCTGGCAATGACAACATGTTCGACGTCACGATGGGAAGCTACGACGGAGCAGAAGTATGCGAACTAGTTGGACTATTTATTCTCAACAACTTATGCGACAAATACGGAAAGGGCAACCTAGGACTGTACAGGGACGACGGACTTGCCATCTTTAAGAACACGACTGGACCACAAGCAGAAAGAATAAGAAAGGACATAACGAGACAGTTTAAGAAACACGGCCTTAATATCACCATACAAACCAACCTGAAAGCAGTAAACTACCTTGATGTCACATTCAACTTAACAAACGAATCCTACTACCCCTACAGAAAGCCAAACGACGAGCCACTGTATATCAACACGAAATCTAACCATCCACCTTACATAATCAAACAGCTACCCGCAGCTATCAACCGCAGAATAACCGACATTTCATGCAACGAAGAAGCATTCAACGCAGCTAAGCCACTCTCTTCGAAACAGCACTAAAAAACAGCAGATTCACAGAAACCCTCACATATAATAACCATAACACATCTGCACCACAAAGAAGAAACAGAAAGAGAAATATTATATGGTTTAACCCTCCATTCAGCAAAAACGTACAAACTAACGTAGGAAAAACCTTCCTTAACCTCATTCAGAGGCACTTCCCTAAAAATCACAAGTTCCACTGCATCTTCAACAAGAACAACGTTAAAGTCACCTACAGTTGCATGGAAAATATGACAAGCATAGTCAACAAACACAACAAGAAAATAACTAACAACAGCCCCGCAACCTCTTCACAGAACGACTGCAACTGCCGAAAAAAAGACCAATGCCCACTAGAAAACAACTGCCTCACAACCAGCATAGTGTACAACGCACGAGTAACCACAGAAGACGACATACCCGCAAAAAACTACATCGGACTAACAGAATGAACATTTAAACAACGGTATACGCAACACAAGCTATCTTTCCGAAACAGAAAATACGCCAACAGCACTGAACTATCAAAACACATCTGGACACTTCAAGACAACAAGAAAATTTACAACATCAAATGGTCAATCATCACCTCAGCAAAAGCCTACAATAATATTTCTAAGAAATGCAATCTCTGCTTAGCAGAAAATTGAACATTATTAAAGCAGACAAAGCCAACCTTCTCAACAAAAGATCAGAACTTATTTCAAAATGCCGCCACGAAAACAAATATTACTTAAGCCGTATAACGGAAATTATCGCACCTTGATAGAACAATAGCACTATTGTAAATACATAACAATACTCCAATTATAGGCCACAACAATAGATTATACTACAATTATAGCGCCTCAGGTATATATAGATTACAGTATGGATTATTCTTTATTAAAGACTGTCTGAAGATCGCGTAAGCGTGAAACTCCGAGTAACAGCAAAAGTGATGTCTTGTCTTTGATCTATCTACAATCTATAATCTATATATATATATATATATATATATATATATATATATATATATATATATATTGTAATTTTTTATTTTTATAAAGTTTATTTTTCTATGACAACATTTTTGCAATCAGGTGTGTATATATATATATATATATATATTAGTTCATATCAGTTTGATTCAATTTAATTTTAGGTTAGCCTGAGAAATAGGTACAGGATACCTGGAATAACTTAACGTTAATCGAGCCAGGTAGCCTTATAGGCATTTGAGGCATTGTGGGGTCAGACAAAGCATAGTTTAATACTGAAGAAAACGAAGAAAACGAACAAGCCAAATTAAAGTATGAGTTACGAGAAAAACAAGAAAACAAAACGTAAAACGATTTTTTCTATTTATGGTGAAGAAGGAGGATATGTTTTACTAAAGGTAAAAGAAGATAGTTAGATCTGTATAATTTCTATATTAAATTATAATAAAAAGAAATGAAGCGCAGTGCGAATTTGCATGTAACCCGTCACATTTATTAGCTAACATTAGCGCGTATTGTAAAATTGCACCTAAATAGCGGTCTTTTACCACAAGATATGATTATCAGTCCGTATATATGCCACATAGCTATACAGTAGTCGAAGTAAATCAGTAAAGTAGATTCATTTGAATATGTTATAGCTTTGTGCACAAAAAATGTAAGGGACTGTTAAGGCTATTTTTCAGAAGAGCAAAGAATATTTTACAAAAATGTAAGTCCACGATATCTTATCTATGATAAACAAGTTCTTTGCTGCTTTTTTGAAAGAAATCGGGATGTTTTGTCTCTAGAAATCAAAGTTTTTTTATCGGATGTGTGCTTACTCCTGTTTTTTTAATTCAAAAAGGTTACTTTTATTTTTATTTTTATAACAACAATGTTTAATTAAGCAGGAGGCTCACATCACCGAGGTGTTTTTCAGAGAGGTCCTGCTATAATAATATGCTATATAAATGTATAATATAATAATCTAAATAAATCTAAATAATCTAAATATAAAAATATAAGTATATATTAAAACTAGAAACAAAGCTATCGAAATACGCATAAAATATATCTAAGTATCACTAAAAGTATATAAAAAATAAATTTAAATTAAAAACGATTTGAAAACATTAAGGCTAGATGCCTGTCGGACAGCAATATCTAAGTTGTTCCAGTCACCAGCCGCATGAAATATAAAACGCTGTTTGCCCCAATTAGTACGCGCACGTGGCAAGTGTAAATCCTGACGACGGCGTCATAATTATGAATACTACAATTACTAGTAAAATTAAAATCAAAATCTATGATATTGTTAAGGCATTTATATACAGCTATACAGCGATGGCGGCGGCGGTTGATAGCTAAAGGTTCCCAATTCAACTGACTAAGGGCTTGGGTCGCAGAAAAGTACTTAGGTTGGTCTAAGATCAATCTTGCAGCATTATTTTGCAATATTTGAAGGTGCTGCATGAGAACTTCATTGTTTTTATCACCCCAAATTAAATCGGCATAATTAAAAAGCGGTAATATAAGGCTATTGTAAAGTGTTAGGCGAGCGTTCAGCGGTAGTAAATGCTTTATGCGACGCAAAATGCCGAGCCTCTGACAGACCTTTGAGCTTAAGGCATCTATGTGGTCAAACCAGGTCATATTTTCATTAAGTGTAACACCTAAATATTTAAACGATTCTTTGCGCTCAAGTGGATGACCATTAACCTCTAATGAGATATTGCTGAAAGAGCTAAGCTTACGTGCGCTACCAAATAATAAAAATTTACATTTGTCTATATTTAAAGTCAAAAGATTGTCATTAAACCACTTGCATAAGTGTTTAAGGTCAGCGTTCAGATTTTCTTCAAGATCCCTTATATTGGATGAAGAGCGATATATAACTGTATCATCTGCGTATAAAGACACCTCACAGGACTTGATACATGAGGACATATCATTCACATAAATTAGGAAAAGCAGCGGCCCTAACACGCTCCCTTGGGGCACACCAACGGATACAGACTTTGCGGTAGAGACAGAACTGCCAATCACCGTGACTTGATTTCTTTGCGACAAGTATGATCTGAACCAGTCCACGACAACATTACTGAGACCAGATTTGGAAAGTTTGTTGAACAGGATCGAGTGATCGACGGTGTCGAAAGCTTTCGACAAATCCAGAAAAACAGCACCAGTAACTAAGGTTTTGTCCATGTTCTGAAGAACCAAATCAGTGAAGTTTACGAGAGCAACTTCTGTAGATAGCTTTGGTCTGAAACCAAACTGTCGAGGAGTTAGGAATTTCTTTTCAAGAAGATAGTTGTATACTTGAGAGTGAACAGCCTTTTCTAGAATCTTACTCACTGTGGGAAGTATAGTTATCGGTCTGTAGTTGTTAGGATTGCATCTATCACCAGACTTGAATAAAGCAGAAACTTTACCAGATCTCCAAATAGAAGGGAATGTTGAAGACAGGAGTGAACGGTTGAATAGACTTGTGAGAACCGGAGCTAGAACAGGAGCTGAGTCTTTCAAAAGGCGAGCACTGATCTTGTCAAGGCCGATGGCTTTATTGGTCTTCAGACAGTTAAGATGTTTGCATACAAAAGATTCCTCAACTGGATGGAATACAAAACATTCCGAGTTTGAATTTGGATTGACAGAACATGACAAACAGCTTTGCCAGACATAATTCAAGCCTGATTTTATCTTGCTAGCTAATTTGGATCCAATGGATGAGAAGTGGCTGTTCAAAACTTCAGCGATCGATTTACTTAAGATTTTTTGTTCCTGCTTCATAAGGGCTTGAAATTTTGTGAATATTGAATAGCAACTACATGACTCGATAACTTGTTAAAAAGAAACATATATTTTAATATTATATTATATTATATTATTATACATTATAATAGGGCCTTGTTTATGTTTTAAATTTTCTACATTAGTCAATTTTGTCCATCTTATCTATAAATCCTATATTTATAGAGCAAGAAGTAAGTGTTGTCAGCTGAATTTAAAAGGCTTTAAAGCATATCTCCAATATTATATACAAATTGAATACAATATCGCTGTAAAAAAATAATAATATGCATATCCATCTGATAAAATATAACAACTTATGAAAAGCGTTAAACATTATGTGAAATTTAAACTTTTATTAATTTGTAATTGATCTCATTACATGTGAAAGTTAAATAAAGGCGGAGGGGAAAAAAAGAAGAAAGAAACAAGCATTAAGATAAGAATAGCGCGTGAAATATTTAGAAGGTATGGATTTAAAAAGTGATACTTTTTCTCGACAAATAACTGCATGCTTGCAAGCGCATTCTCGAGCCCATGAATGTTGTCGATCGCGATTTTACTGAGTTGTTTGTATGTTTGCTTATTACAGAAAGATTATTTGATCTGTGAACATATGAAATTCATTTGTGATAAATATCTTATAAGTATTTCATGTTTAACTAGTAAATTTCACCGTCTGAAAAGAATAGCATGCTGAGTAATTACCAGGCCCCACGCGGTTATTATTAATTATAGCTATGTATAATGCAAATAACTTATCAAATAAACAACACAAAATTCTTCCTTGTGACGCTATTGGGTGCCACCTCATTGCTTCCAGTCATACTAATTGTCTTCTATTGGACAAGTAAGATTCAAACCAATCAAGGGGCAACACCCTAATTCCATAATGTTCTAGTTTTTTCAAAAGTATGCTGTGATCTACACTATCAAAAGCTTTGCTGAGGTCTAAAAAGATGCGACAGGAATATTTCTTTTCTTCAATTGCTTGTTGGACAAATTGATTATCAAATAATATTTTTTTGTTATCAAGAAAGTTAAATAGTCGTTTGTACATCAGTTTTTCTAACAATCTATTAAAACATGATAATAGTGAGATTGGTCTATAAATGCTAACACAAGTTAGAGAGCCTTTCTTAAAAACAGGTATTACATGAGCAAGTTTGAATTTATCAGGTACAATCCCAGTTGAAAATGAGCAATTGAAGAGTTTTTGTAAGGGATTACAGAGATAATTTTATAAAAGTTTTAATAGCTTAATTGGGATACTAGAGGGGCCTATAGATTTAGATGGATCTAGCATACAACTTTCCTTTTTGATTTCATCAGAGGTAACAGGAGAAAGTAGAAAACTGCTTAATTGAGGAGGGTCCATGAAATCTAAAGGAGAAATACTAGTGGGGGCAATTGAGCTTGCCATCTTCTCACCAATACTAGAAAAATAATCATTGAATGTATTAGCAATAGTTCCAGCATCTTTGATATCAGAATTATTTACAATTAGTTTTGAAGGTATGTTTTTTGTAATTACTTTGTTAGATGTTAGTTATTTAATTCCTTTCCAAATGATTTTCATGTTATTTGAATTGTTTGTGAAGTACTTGTTATAATATAGTTTTTACTAGCACATAATAACCTACTTAGATTGTTTCAATAACGCTTGTACTTAAAACTATCATAAGGAGACTTTGTCTTTAGAAATTTCTTAAATAATTTATTCTTCTCTTTTATAGATGTCTTAATACCTCGTGTTATCCAGGGCTTAGAATCGAATTAAACTTTATTTCTTTTTTCGAAAGTTCCTTGGTACGTACATGTTTATCAATTACCTCAGTAATTTTAGCAAAAAATGAATCAAAAATAGCATTGGCATCATTATCATTATTGGGCAGAACTTCAACCCGGCTACGTCTCGTGAGTACATAACATTTTGACCTACTTTTTACGTCATATCGTGGTAAATAAGAGGACATACCACTCTAAACCATCGGAAATCTGTTAAATTCATCTGCCTTTTGGTTGTATTTATTTTAGAATATTTGGCGTTTTAAGGTCCAAAAAAAAAATTATCTACGAAACTCATTATTTCAAAGTTCACAAATGCAAATTAGGGCCTTAAACATTAAACATTAAAAATCATTGTGAACATTAAAAATCATTCAAAACCTACACCCAGAGGATCATCTTATGTATTTCTATCAGAAAAATCTCTGGGCAAATCATTTTTACTGTTCCGTTGAGGACGCTTTTCTATCCCAATTTCACGATAATTCGAAGATGCAAATTGTGGCCTCATAATAAAGGCGTAAAAATATATGTGCAGAGATTCCAAATCATTTATAACCTATGCCCAGAGGATTATCTAATGTATTTCTAACAGAACTCAAGAGAAAATTATCTGGGAAAATTATTTAAGGTGACTGACTACCTTTGAAAGTTTAGTTTGAGCCCACGATGTGCGCGCGCACAAAAACTGCTCAAAACCGCATAACAACCTTCAAAATTTGATTGAGGAACCATACACGTCTTGATCTTCAACAGGGCATAACCCTCAAATTTTGCACGGTACTCTTTACTTTTCTTCAAATTTCATAAAAGAACAGGTAATCAATTTTTTTGAGAAAGTTTGAATAAAAACATAATCATTAGAACTTATAATTGAAAAAAGAACTTTATGTGTTTTTGTTGTCATCATTTGAGTATGATTTTCGGTTCATTGAAGTAACGAGATGCTAGATTTTGAACTTATTTCTAAGACTTTCTTCATATATTTTTAGCGGTGCACCATACTTAAGAAAAAAATGGTAACTCATCGAGTTGGTGAAAGGATGTGAAACCTGCCATCTTAACAGAAATGCACCAGCAGCAGCGCCGCTTCATCCGTGGGAACGCCCAGAGAGACCATGGTCGCGTGTTCACATCGATTACTCTGGTCCCTTTATGGGGAGCATGATCCTTGTCCAGGTGTGCGCTACGACTAAATGGATAGAAGCTATAGTGTAGTGCGTAACACTACGTCCGAGGAGACAGTGGAAGAGCTACGGGAAACATTTGCTAGATACGGGATACCTGAAGTCGTGGTCAGCGATTACGTACCTTCACAAGCGAAGTATTTGAGAATTTCATGAGAAAAAATGTAATCATGCACATAACCTCCACACCGTATCACCCATCTAGTAATGGATTAGTATTAATTATATAATATATTTACGCCATCAACTTCACTGACAATGATCATGCCGCAACAATGGGAGAGAGGGCAGTACAAACCGTAAAGCAAGGGTAGAAGAAGATACCTGGTGACGCCGTCCCCACCAAGCTAAACATATTCCTAATTCAATACAGAATGACACCGTCATCCATCACAGGAAAGTCTCCCGCAGAACTCTTAAATAATTGCAAAATGAGATCTCTGTTGGATTTGATTCATCCCAATTTGCAGGGAAGGGTACGCAAGAAGCAGTTGGAGATGAAGGCAAGACATGAAGGTAACAAAGCTGTAAGGAAGTTCAGTTGCGGGGATAGTGTATCCGTAAAGAACTTTGCCAGTGGGCCCAAATGGCTCCACGGAATCATCCTAGGGATCACGGGGCCTGTATCATACGAAGTCCAGTTGCAGGATGGCTGCATAGTTCGGAGACACGTAGATCATGTCATCACCCGCCAAGCACAGGAAGTTAAATGGTGAGCTGTAGCATGGGCCGGACATTCCAAAGGACCAAAACAACCAAGGTCCTACTTGTGAGGCTGCACCGCTTCCTATAGCTCACGATCAGCATGTTCCAGGCTTGAATTCCTCAAGCATTTCACCAGCCCAACCTTCACAGAGCCCAGCAGCAGACCAAGTTCCACAAGTCCGAAGGAGCACAAGACAAACCCATTTACCTGTCCGCTTACAAGACAACGAACTTTAAAAATATGTTAATCAAGGACACTAGTGAACTCTAATAGCAAACTATATTTCAATCTCCATTGTGACCTTTGAACTCGACATGATAAATGTATTATCTGCAGAAAAACCTACAGATATTACATTTATCATGTCGAGTTCACATGATATCAGGGGTTGGCTAAAGGCTCTCGGCCAATCAGACGCGAGATAGTGAATAAAATGTATAATAATCACCGATATTCACTTCACCTTCGGCGAATAATTGTTAAGTATACTACAGTAGGCTATTTACATTTATTATATATATATATTTAACTGATATTAGCGATGTTTTAACTTGTAATTACTTATGAAAAGCCCTGTAAAGAGATTAAGCTAATAAAGCATGTATGTATTGAGTAAGAAAATAAAATTTAAAAAATAACCATTTCTTGAGTAGCTGGACTACTAAGGGCACCTCAGTTTTGCAAATATTTTCTCGATTCTGATTGGCTAATATTTTTTCTCAAATCGGTTGGTTGAGCATGTCATCATTGGAATTAAAACTAAAAATTCTGAACCTTGGTTTCCGAGGCAACGGCTCGGCTGTTTAATCAACATTTAAACTACTTACCGATTTTGCCAAAACCATGCATTATTTCATGAGCAGCATATGAACCAAGGCTGCCCAAGCTATAAGCTCTGTAAGTAATAAGAATAATGTAAATTACTAATTTTGAAGAAGAGGGTCTTTATATAAAGAACACTAACAAGGACGACTTAATCAGAGATGGAAGGTCCATCTAGGTTTAGATGAAAAATATATTTATATGTATATATTTATAATTTTCCCCATTGTTCCTGTTCTCCATTTTGTATATATATCTCCATATCTCGCATTGTTGTTCCAATATCAACCTCCTACAGGTATTACCAGTTTATCTAATTACAGGGCCTAGTCATCATATATTGAATTCCTTAACTAGCCCTTCACATTATATTACATTCTTGTTATACAGCCCTACACGACCTTTTCTGTAGCTCCATGTTATTTTACATATATATCATATATATCATACATTTTATTTATCATATTTATTATATTCTATACTCTTATCTAATTCCTTTATCACACTTGTTCCAGTTCCCATAATTTTACTACTATTTTCAAACATTATGTGCATTTAAATGTACCCTCCAATGCACTTTCTCTAGGTTTACTATTTTCTTAATTATATAACCTCTATTATACCTTATATTATATTTACAATAATTTCTACTTTAAT
The DNA here is from genome assembly GCA_964019055.1 of Anthopleura xanthogrammica. Lineage (NCBI taxonomy): Eukaryota > Metazoa > Cnidaria > Anthozoa > Actiniaria > Actiniidae > Anthopleura > Anthopleura xanthogrammica. The sequence goes on along the minus strand of OZ025208.1, from coordinate 5,889,488 downwards.
TCAAGCTTGTTCACACACATACTCACTGCATACACCATACTTAAACACAGTGACAAACACCACTCCAGCTCCCAAGCTACATCCAAGAAGGACCGACTCATCACAACAGCCAATCTTACAGCCACCCACAACTAAATATACAGATCTACGTCAACGTCCAACAAGAAAAAATACAAACTACTACTTCAATGGTCAGTTAACAGTTAAGTTTCATTTGTCAGTTAACAGTTAAACATTTCGTCCTTTGTCAGTTAACAGTTATTTTTAAAGCCGTTTGTCAGTTGTCAGTTAACCGCATACAGACCCTCTCATTCACTAGCCTGCGTAGTAGCGGTTGGGATTCGGAGGGGGACTGGGGAGGGAGGAAGGTTAACTCTGGTACAATTTGACAGTGATGAACAACAGAAAGATTATGTTAATTAGTTTAGTCAAATAAGTGGGAGATTCTTGCAGTCCTCCCTTCTTCCTTTCATCCTTTTTAAACTGCACGAAGTTGAAAATAGTGGTAAAGCAAAAAGGTCTGTTCTATTATGTGAAAACTTGTGATTTCAGCTGATGAACATTCCGTACGAAACACGGAGTGATATCTAGTGAATTGAAGAGGTTCCGGCAAAATTATAAAAGCTTTTAAGCTTTTTTATTCTTAAAATAATAGAAATAATACATACATTTGTGGCACAAATAGATTAAAAAAACTATGTAACACAAAAAGCATCAACGAATGAACTTGTTAGCTTACCTTAGGGTTTCGTTAAGAAAGGCAATTGGTGGCTGCAGAATGACTGCTGGAAGAGCTTAATTCAACAACAACATAAAAAAGACTTGAATCAGTTGGTATCCGTATGTGTAACCACATGGTCAGATGAAGTGAAATTAAGGATAAATTTCACGTGTGCTTGGCAAAATTCGAGTTCTTTTTAATATACGTGTTATTAAAAGGAAAATGTCACCTTAGTTCTCGAAGAGTGAATGAAAAATACCACTTTTATTTAATGAAAATGGCTTACTACTCGTAGTATTTATCGTTAATTCTTTTCGAACGGTGGTGTTTCCTATACATTTATAAAATAGTTCAGATATAACGCGCGCTCTGATTTTACACAACAGCTCTCGACTTCTCCCAAACTACCCTCGTGTTTATATCAGGCTATGTAAACACGGCAAACCTTTTCTATTTGTTAAATATCACTCATAATATATATTTCTAAAAACAAAATGATCTGGCGATGTAAGGAAGGTCAAGTTGATAATTTACGAATTATCTGCTGCTCTTCCTTGAGACTCATTACTCCCGCATCCTACAACCTTAAGCTCACAAAGTTATGTGCCCATGCCAACTTTGGAGAGTTTTGAGTAAAAAATGAAAAAATAAGAAAAATACAATGATTCTAGTCATAATTGGCCTTCAACCCAGGCTTTAACATACTTGAGTTCATAGAAAACAAGTGGCAATCTTCTTTTTAGGGGTGATACACCCCTATAGACCTATAGACTGCAGTGGCATCGCAAAGAAGAGGTGATAATCCTCTCTCGATCTAGAGCTCGAGGTTATAATCCCCTTGGCCACCGAAGAGTGATAAAACCATTGCCACTTCGTTCACTGTCTCTTGGGAGGCCTCAATATTTGAACCCTCTGGTTGAAGTCCACTGCTATATCTTTATGGCTGCATGCTAGTGATAACGGCAATATATCTTTAGCATGATCGACCCAAGATGTCAATCAATGGTTAAATAGGCTTTACAAGTATTACTCATTCTACTGCAGTCAGTAACCTATAGCTCTACATAAGAATGTTCAAGCCGGGGGAATTCCTGCGTGTTATTTTCGTGTTGACTTGGCGCTTCGCTGTTTTCCCCGTTGTTCGCATTCCCAGAATCGAGATGGCTTCTAAATCTTCTCTTCAATGCATTTCGCTTCTTAGCTGATAGAGAAACCGTTCTGACGGCAAAGATTACGTGAGTCCTCATGTCCATTTTGCACCTACGGCGGCAAGTAGGCGGTGTCTAGGGATTTCGCTGGTAGTTAGTTTTGCTTTGATTCTTGAGTTGTGGTGGTATTAAAGTCAGTGAACGATTATAGGTAGAAGCTTTTTTGTAGATTTTGGCTTTATGAATGAAATTCGTGTTGCACAATGTTTTCGTACGCGTGTAGCTTTCCTTGCAAAGCCATAAAACACAGTACCATCGATAACATGCTGTTGTCTTGATTTGGAATTGAACGACATGTTGGCGGCATTCTAAATCTCTTTCCAGCACTAGATAAGAATGATTGTTATCTTATAGAATTATTGAAAAAAAGATAACGCAGATGATTAAACCAGAAGTCACTAAATTTGCAGTCGTAGCGAAAAGCTTGAACCGGCATCAAGCTGAAAACTGAACAATGGAGTATACGAACGGCTGCACAGTAAAGGCATGCTATCCTGTGATTGGATTGTTTTATTTAGATCTAGAGACACGTGGACATTAAATGGTTAAGTGACCTTTGCACTAACTGTCATTCCTACAGTCGATTTTGAGATTAATATTTGTCTTCCTCCCTCGTATGATGCTTAGTGGATATTACCCTTTTCTTTCAAATAACGTTCATTTTAAAATAACTATATTACAAATCTCGCATTCTGGTTGGATGTTTACTGTTTACCAATAGAGATCGCGCTTTGGTTAAACAGTAAACATTGCAGACATTGCAGGCATTGCAGGTGTTCACAGTTTTGTTAGTTTGACTACAACACATGCAGTCCAAGACTCAATAACCTAGTGGCCCTGTAACTATAAAACTAAGTACAAAGCAATAAAAACTATACAATGTTAAAAATAATAAAAACTTCATCACGTGTAAGGATTTGAATGGGCAAAATGTTCAATGTTCAATGTTTCGTTCTCATATTGGCTGAGAAAAGATAACATTTAGAGCCAAAATAGTGCGATTTTGAAATATATCGCACTGCTAAGAATAGCATTTGCTACAATTTCCAGGTAAAGAATTGGGATCAGTTGCTATCTATACTAACACAAATGAATGTAAATTTAGGTAAAGTAAACGTTCATGTAATTGTATGACTTACTGAGTGTATTATACGAATGATAGAAAGCGGCATCTCCTTCAAAAGGAGACATAGTCCATCTGAAAAAAGCATAACGAAAAAATACTTTTTTTTACAAAGCATACTATTGATATTGATCGGGCTGCCTAAATTTTATGAATATACAAAAAAGAAATATATCTGGGGCTTGGCGAAAGTCCTGGTGGAGATGGGGCAGGAAGGCGAGATGCACGCGTTTTGGTGCCAAAACTTTATCAAAACCCGAGGAACTTTATTAGCAAATGTAAGTCATTGAGAAAGCACTTTAGTCTTCGGTGAACGGAACCCCCTTCTACTGTCATGCGGCTTTGGATGAAAGAGTTGCTAAATGACCTGCTGTACTTACATTGATCTATCCACGGGCTTACTGAAGTCTTTAAGTATGTTTTTCTGTACTTCCTTCAAGATGGATACTTTGTTTTTAAAATATGTTTCAGGTCTGATGGATATCTGGATATAGAAGATGGTCGGAGTTTTAGATGAAAAACACACCCCAATAACATCAAAAGTATGTACTTACGTCTCTGTACTTCTCGAGTAATTCGGCGATTTTTGTGCTGTTCGGCAACATGTAATCAGGAAAGCCAACATTAATACCCAAGGCGTCAATCTACAAAAAAAATCCTTGAATTTTATCGAACACTGAAACAACCTTTTTAAAATAGGGCTGATCTAAGTCAGGGCACAGCACACTCACATATCAAACTCTAAAACAACCTCAGGGCCGATCTAAGTCAGGGCATGGCTCACTGCCAAATCGAGGAAGTAAGACGGGGAAAGTAAACTATGCTGGATATCATCATGTTCTACGGTAGATGGTAGAACATATTTAAAACAAGACCCAGTGATTAGGGTAGACTGGGTTGTTGGAAGTTGAATGCCAGGAGGTGGCATTTGCACACATGTTTGTGCAGTGAAAGACAACCTTGCAGTATGCTTAGCCGCGACAAAAAAAACATGTACAAAACGGCAAATAATTGTGATACAAATGAAAGTCCCTTAATGAAGTTAAGAAAGTGGAAGGTGAAGTGTTTCAAAGAGCGCTCCGCGTCTTAAGTATACTTTGAAATATTTTTAAACTTTTTACGACGGGATACCAGTGTCCTGTCACGTGAGTCGCTTGCCTGGTCATGTTTAATGTTGTGTACACACGAGGAAGATTCATTCACGTTGAAATAAGCCCGATTCTTCTTCAAGATTCCTCCAGAATTATTCTTCTCTTTGTCCTTATTGTTCTAGGCGAATTTATTGTATCACTGGCGACCTTTTTTCAACCAATATCCTTTATAATAGCATGATTACCTCGGGATCCATTGTTTCAAGAGGGATGTTTAGATGTCTAAATATCCCTCATCTATATTCATGGGTCATGGTCCCTCATATGACAATCACCGGGACCATGGCTGGGTCACATCGACGCAATCGAAAATTTTGCGCAATGACTCTGCACTACACACTATTCAACACCCCAGCACTTGTGGGACCCATTGAGTAGTATGCGTTGAGTAGCCAATAATTTTTCTTACTATTTGTAACGTAATCAAGACGGTTTGAAAACACTTCATTAATACCGCTCTAGGTCAACCAAAGTGAATTAGAATAAAGCCCCACGAATGGATGAATGCTGGTTCAATTCGCCATTGTCGCATTTAACAAAGGCAAATTCCCTTAGGTATGTCGCATTTGCAACGACGACTTTTCGCGCAACGTCATTTTGAGTTGCGAGGTTTTAATTTCAGATCAGAAACTCGGAATGCGTTGTCTGAAGTAGAAATTACTCTAAAAATCTTTACATTTGACATGTTACATGGTTTAAACCTTTCGCGCAATAGCGTTGCGAGAAGAAACAATCGCTTTGTATGGTGAAAGCTATCTTTCTTAAGTATATTGCACCAGAATTGTTTGTCTTCGATTCTTGTTCCGGCTTCCGAAAATTATTTGTTTGTTTGCCCATCATTTCTTTAATGGTTTTAAACAAAGAATTCGAACATGAATATATAGCTTTATACTTGTATACTAGATTAAATATTAAGACATTGTGAGTCAAATGGCGTGCTCACAAGAAACATCATTACTAATCACCCCAATAAAAAGAATTAAGCATATTATGTTTTCATTTCATATATTTATAGCGGAGCACCTTACTTTGTAACCCATCGAGTTGATTTTTCATGGCTTGCTTGCGTTATCACCTTATCCATACGACAACGTCCCTGTACCACCACAGGGTTCCCGCGCGCTTTGCTAACTCGCAAATGCACAGAAACTGAATCGAAGTCATGTCTGTCTTAAAGTGAACAAAAACAATTTTTCGACTTTTACGACTAGCTAAAGAAGATTTAAGTAAGTTAAGCTTAAGCTTACGATAAATTTTCGTGAGTGAAACCTCAGTGAGAGAAAAAGTGACCTGTAGACCAGATAAACTTGATTACAGTGCAAGAATAATATTTCGGTTCCGTAGAAAACACTTCATAGAAGGTAAATTCGTTGATGTCGGTTAACTAAGATTTCGTAAAACGTCGACAAAATATGTGTCAACTAGCAAGGCCGTTGCTTCGGCAAACCTGATTGACTGACCGAAAAACTTGGATAGTTTTTACTGCATTTTACATTTTTATTATATTTTTTTCATTACTTGAAGAAACAGGAAAAGCGATATTTGAAGCTTTGAATTTTTTGTTTTTGATCTCATTTCAAGAAAAAAGGCAAAATTTGCAAAAGACCGCTTAGTTTTAAGCTTATTTGAAACAAATTGACGGCCATCGAGCCTCATGCGAGAGATTCTGATGTAAAACAAGATTTCATATTGCATGATCATAGAAAGTTTTGATATTTCTATAGACAATTTATTTCAATGTCGAATGAAACATGAAAAAGGAATACATATTACACCAAATATTCGCTATTTATCGGGCTCATCCAACTAGTATTATTACACAATCGCAAAATGAGCTTAGTTGTGTTTTATGGATAAGCTTACGTTCTAAGCTCGTGGCTTATGGGGTCAAAGGAAATTCACTGAATCTACTCAGTTCTTACTTAAAAGATCGAAAGCAAACATGTCAGGTAAATGGGAGTTATTCTAATCAGGGACGAATATGTTGTGGAATTCCACACGGTTCCATCCTGGGTCCGCTTTTCTTCTTACTATACATTAATGATTTGCCAAATTGTCTAAGTTTCACAACACCTAGAATGTTTGCTGACGATACTAATATTACAGTAGCGGGAAAGTCATTAATCGAAGCACAAATCATTTTAAACCACGATCTGAACAGTATCAAAACCTGGCTCGCAGCAAATAAACTAAGCCTGAACATAGCTAAAACAGAATATGTCCTGGTAGGATCTAGAGGTATTTGGGAGCTCCGCTTTTAGGCAGTGCCTAAATTTATATATTAGCATTATTTGAGGCATTTTACGACTGGGCTGCGACAGGCCAAACATCATCATCATCATCATCATCATCATCATCATCATCATCATCATCATCATCATCATCATCATCATCATCATCATCATCATCATCATCATCATCATCATCATCATCATTTACAATTAAGTAATGATTCAAATTAAGCTGGTCTTTAGTTACCTACCTTATGAAGTATTTCACTTCTAGTGACTTCATCTAACCACGTCAAGGAGTTGATGTTTTCTTTAAAAGCTTGAATTCCTTGACTCACTATTTGTTTTGCCTGCATACAAAGAGTGAAATATATTATACATGGATAATTGTCCATACGACGACGACGTCCCTGTACCACCACATGGTTCCTGCGCGCTTTGCTTACTCCCAAGTGCACAGAAAACATTGCAAATCTTTAGTCAAAGATTGATCAAGAAGTATTTTTTCTTATTTTTGCAAAGCGAAAAGTACGTTTAATCGAAGTAATGTCTTTCCGTAAAATAGTAAAAAATGTTGAATTTGCAACCAGGATTCATAATTTTAAATCAATTAGTTGACTCTGGTTTGTTTTAAAGTATCTGCTCGCGATAGTATTATAACGAATTCACTTGTAACGATAACTGAAGAAGATCTGAGTCCAGATCGAAACGTCTTGAAAAAACATACTTTAAAACAAACCAGAGTCAACTAATTGATTTAAAAAAAGAAGTAATGTCTGTCTTAAAGTGAACAAAAACAATTTTTCGACTTTAGCGACTTCAAGTCTTTTGGCTAAAGAAGACTTAGCGAAAGAAGATTTAAGCCTAAGCTTACGATAAATTTTCATCACTGAAACGGCCCCTCAGTGAGAGAAAAAGTGGCCTGTAGAACCGCAGGAAAACCTGATTACACTGCAAGAATAATCTTTCAGTTCCGTAGAAAACACTTCATAGAAAGTAATTAATTTTATTGATATTAACTAGGATTTCGTAAAAGAGTCGACAATGCATGTGTAAACTAGCTGCAGAACTTCTCGACTAGGCCGTTGCTTCGGCATTGACAGAAAAACTCGAATAGTTGTTTGTTATTTTTACAACATTTTACATTTTTATCATTTTTTTAGCTTCATTACTTATGAACCAGAAAAGCGATATCTGAAGGTTTGAATATTTGTTTTTGATCTCATTTTAAGAAAAGAGGCAAAATTTGCAAAAGAGTTAGTTTTATTTGAAAATAATATTTGACGGCCGGCGAGCCTCAGGCGAAAGATTCTGATGTCAAAACAAGATTCCATATTTCATGCATGATCACATTAAAAGTTCTGATATTTCTATAGAAAATTTATTTTAATGTTGAATGGAATATGAAAAAGAAATACATGTTAAACCAAATATTCACTATTTTTCTGGCTTTTCCAGTTAACACAATCGCAAAATGAGCTTGTTTGTGTTTATGGATAAGCTTATGTCTTTCTAAGATATTTCACTGGATAAGTTAAGAATAAATTCTGAAGAACATTTTCAAAGACCAATTACAAACAAAAAAATATATTATCTTGCATTAAATCTGTCTCTTGTTGAATGTGAAGTTCAACTGAATGTGAGCTTTACAATAATATTTCTCGACATTTTATTTTTGATGTATTTCACTTTCCAACTCAAAAAATATTTTAACTTAACATTTGCTGAATAAAATCCTTTTCTCTATACATATACTCATATGTTCTATAATCTATAGTTATTTTTATTGCTATTGAATAAGTTTTCTGATGCTTTTGAAGGTTTAAGATATTGATTTTTCTTTCCGTTTTGGCTTCTTGAAAAATTTTAAGAAGAGTTTGTCAGAAATTTAAATACCTAGCATAACTGTTGGCCAACATATAGTACCTTCTAATAAAGAAGCTCGTAATTCTTGTAATTTTGTTCCTTATTTCTTTCATGTAAGAGGAGTCTATGCCTGGAGTCTCTCGGCATGGCGAGAAATTTTGGACATCAGCGGAGATTATTATTCATGACAAAATCAGCCGCCAATCATGTTCACAGAATCGTGGCTTCTGATTGGCTGCTGTCATTTTGCTTCTTAGTAAACAAAGATGTCTAGTTCGGACTTCCAACTAGTTCAGTGCCAATTTTTGCTCAACTTTTTTCTCTCTCGCTGAGCAAAACTATACTGCTAAACTGCTAAATCCTAAATTCTATCAGTGTAGTTTATTTTTATATTTTCTGAGTGGATAATCTCTGACGGCGGAAATTCAAACAATTATATATTTAGTCCTTGGCTTTTTTCTCCTCATCCTCGTGTACGAAGTTTCAGAATCTTATCATCCATTACAGCTACTGCCAAGAGAGCATAAATAAGAGAGGGAAACTTCATAATACCAGGCGCGCCATGTGCATTCCCGGTTGGACTATTTTTAGCATCCAAAGTCGTTTGGTTTAAAAAAATTTTTGTTGAATTTTTTGATGGCGTGGACGTGTGCGCGCGCGCTCAAAAACAACATACTTTTCGTCGTATTTTCTTACTTTTTTCGACAAAATCTATTAGATAAAGCAAAAATATCAGGATTGGCTATGTTCTGTTCTCTGATAAAACACGACTGATGCTGTTGAACCCTCAAAAAGACACAAAATTTGCGTTTTTCCCAATAATCTTTACATGTTTTCGCTACTTCCAGGTTTGGATAAAGCACACAATTTTTGACGCACTGGAGTAAGGTGAGGCCATACAAAGTCTATACGCTTATCGACCATTTTGTTTTGCAAACTCAGGGTATCTACTGCGAGTGCGTGTTCAAGTTTTCTCGCCATGACCTCCTTCGTTACAACCAGCCATCAACCGTCAAACTTCAACCGCCGTCACCACTACAATTTGATATCAAAGCTGCGTTGCCAGCATTGTTGTCCTGATCGTGTAGTTGGTAATACAGCGTACTAGAATTCCAGGAAGTCATCCCCAGGAGTTTCCCCTCATATCTAGGCAATATTGTCGATGTAATAGCATTATTTGCATCTGCTAACAATATGTGTTTGCATTCGACCAAATGTAAGACCATGTGTATAAACTTCTTGAATTATAACAGTTACACGTGCCCACCCCTTGCCGTCGGTGGCTCCTTTATTGATTACGTCAAGTCCTTTTTAAATTCCTAGCTAGGTGTGTACGTCTCGCATGACTAGACCTGGAGCGTGCACTGTGATTATATAATCAAGAAGACTAACCGTAGGCTATACGTACTTAGAGGGTTTAAATGTTGCGGTGTAGACACGGTAGATATTGTTGCAGTATATTATTCTTTGGTTAGTCCCATACTAGAATATGCCTCTGTTACGCTTCCTAGTCTACCTAATTAATTGTCACAATCTATAGAAAGAGTGCAGATACGTGCGCTTGGTATAATGTTTCCTAGCTTCAGATACAGTCTGTCTATTTTTCTATCTATCTATCTATCTATCTATATATATATCTATCTATCTATCTATTCATCTATTTATCTATTTATCTATCTATCTATCTATCTATCTATCTTTCTATCTATCTATCTATCTGGGGAAAATTAGCTGTTACTCCGGTTTTTGTCTCAGTCGCTGTCGACTGGATTTTCCTTAGACGCCCTTATTGGTTTCTTCTCTGTCTGGGTTCTCCTCATTCGTTTGGTTCGCGACTGGAAATACTTTTTTCAATCGTTATCGACTAGAAACTTACCTTCATTTTGTAGAATATCTAAGAAAGGCACACTTTTGGTATCATTGTAACGAATGTGATTAAAGGAAAGAGTGACGATAATTTATACACCACAAATAATTGTGGGATACCTACTGATTATGTTAATTTATTGTTTCTATATTCGGTACTGAGAATAGACTATATTATATTTTTACGTCAAATTAATGTTACCGTTAGTGCAATGGGAATATCTGGAATATTGGGAATATCTGCTGCCATTGGGCTAAAACATTGTCCTTCGTAATACCCGACTTCTAACCACTTACCATTTTTATTGATCCTGCGATTTTTTCATAACATTCATTGGCATATCCAGCTTCTATCACATCACTAAAAGATGCAAAAGCTGAAGCAACACACGTTTCCCAGCGATCACCGTTCACGGAAGGGACAGAAAGCAAATTGGTCTCGCCCTGTATTGTGTACCATACCAAATAATTGGCCAATATGCTAAAAAAATCAAAATCGATGATTTTAGTAAGCTACTTTCATGGCGCTGTTTTCTACGAAAAGAATCATTGAGGATCCAAAATTTCGATGCGGTTCCAAACGTTTATCAGGGGGCTTGCATGGTCATTAGTCTGGAAATAGCTCAGGAATTAAGGGATAAGGTTCAGAACAATTGTCATCTTACGGTTCCCGATTCTGGGGGAGGGTTGGGGTTACCCGGTACCCACCACCTCTGGAAGTGAAATCCTGGATTTGGTACTCAAATATCTCCAAAAGTCAAAGTCAAAGTCAAGTCAAATCACAGAAACGAATGTACTGTCTGTTTACATGTATGCTAAACAACGTATTTGTGGATAGAAATAGTCACTACGAACACCAAGTATCGAGCATTTCAACAGGTCTCTGAGAGGAAAGGGGGTATCTACCGGCACCCACAACCTAAATCAATAAAATCGGGTCCCTATTTTGGACACTTGTTTTGACCTTGTCCCTAAGGTACTGAAGCCTGGTACTGATGTCAAATCTGACTTTTCAATGAAATGAAATCCGGGGGGTTGGGGGGAGGGGAGCAAGGGCTGCAACCCTGGATCCGTTTCTGATTTATTATCAAAATAGAACATTTTTTACTTCACCTCTTTGTCGTGTTGTTTATTATTTTCATAGCCTTGTTTAGGTAGGACTGCACAGGCGGCGCGGTAGTGAATCCAGTTTTCTTAATTTTAGAAGATGATGGTGCATATAGTTTATGGAAGTAATGAATCCAGTCGAACTAAAAACAAAAAGTAACAAAGAGATATTTAATTATGAAGTTACCCCCAAGATAATGAGGTATTTTGACAACTTAAGGTGTTCCCCTCCGGATTTCAAACAACCGTACCGAACATTTTTGAACAACCGTTACACTAATAATTCGTAGTTCCATTATTAAGAAATTCACACAAAATATTCTATATTTTACTTTAACTTGAGTTTATAGCGGAGTGCACGCAGGAGTCCAAAGCCTGCGTGAGCTGAGCCCGTACCATACTTAAGAAAATTTCGTACGTGACAACGCCATGAATCCATCTGTGCATGTACACCACAGGGTACCCGCTTTGCTATATATATATATATATATATATATATATATATATATCTGGATGTGTCTATTTTGACGGTAAAGTGCTCAATACATTGACATGTAGAGCGTTATACATTATAGATTGTAGATAGATCAAAGACAAGACATAACTTTTGCTGTTACTCGGAGTTTCACGCTTACGCGATCTTCAGACAGTCTTTAATAAAGAATGATCCATACTGTAGTCTATATATACCTGAGGCGCTATAATCTATAATTGGAGTATTGTTATGTATTTACAATAGTGTTATTGTTCTATCAAGGTGCGATAATTTATGTTATCCGGCTTAAGTAATATTTGTTTTCGTGGCGGCATTTTGAAATAAGTTCTGATCTTTTGTTGAGAAGGTTGGCTTTATCTGCTTCAATAATGTTCAATTTTTCTGCTAAGCAGAGATTGCATTTCTTAGAAATATTATTGTAGGCTTTTGCTGAGGTGATGATTGACCATTTGATGTTGTAAATTTTCTTGTTGTCTTGAAGTGTCCAGATGTGTTTTGATAGTTCAGTGCTGTTGGCGTATTTTCTGTTTCGGAAAGATAGCTTGTGTTGCGTATACCGTTGTTTAAATGTTCCTTCTGTTAGTCCGATGTAGTTCTTTGCGGGTATGTCGTCTTCTGTGGTTACTCGTGCGTTGTACACTATGCTGGTTGTGAGGCAGTTGTTTTCTAGTGGGCATTGGTCTTTTTTTCGGCAGTTGCAGTCGTTCTGTGAAGAGGTTGCGGGGCTGTTGCTAGTTATTTTCTTGTTGTGTTTGTTGATTATGCTTGTCATATTTTCCATGCAACTGTAGCAGCCTTTAACGTTGTTCTTGTTTAAGATGCAGTGGAACTTGTGATTTTTAGGGAAGTGCTTCTGAATAAAGTTAAGGAAGGTTTTTCCTACGTTAGTTTGTACGTTTTTGCTGAATGGAGGGTTAAACCATATAATATTTCTCTTTCTGTTTCTTCTTTGTGGTGCAGATGTGTTATGGTTATTATATGTGAGGGTTTCTGTGAATCCGCTGTTTTTTAGTGCTGTTTCGAAGAAAGTGGCTTAGCTGCGTTGAATGCTTCTTCGTTGCATGAAATGTCGGTTATTCTGCGGTTGATAGCTGCGGGTAGCTGTTTGATTATGGAAGGTGGGTGGTTAGATTTCGTGTTGATATACAGTGGCTCGTCGTTTGGCTTTCTGTAGGGGTAGTAGGATTCGTTTGTTAAGTTGAATGTGACGTCAAGGTAGTTTAATGCTTTCAGGTTGGTTTGTATGGTGATATTAAGGCCGTGTTTCTTAAACTGTCTCGTTATGTCCTTTCTTATTCTTTCTGCTTGTGGTCCAGTCGTGTTCTTAAAGATGGCAAGTCCGTCGTCCCTGTACAGTCCTATGCTGCCCTTTCCGTATTTGTCGCATAAGTTGTTGAGAATAAATAGTCCAACTAGTTCGCATACTTCTGCTCCGTCGTAGCTTCCCATCGTGACGTCGAACATGTTGTTGTTGTCTTTCTTTATCCAGGCGTTACCGTTGTCAAATAGGAGGGATTTTCTAGCGTGCATGATAATGTCAATGTCTTGGCTGGTTATATTAGTGTGTTTCTTGGCGAAGTGGATTGCATTAGTTAAAAGTTCTTCGGTTATGGAGGGGTAGAAGCTTTCGATGTCAAATATGGCGAACGCGTGTTGTTGTTTGTTAGGGATGTTTGTGAACCAGTTGATTACGGATGACGAGTTTTTCCATTGGTTAAGTGCTGTTTTGTTTCTTACGTCAGTGTTGATTCTCTCGAGGATTTGTTTGCTTACTCGTCCTATTTCACTCTTGGCTGGGTTAATTAGTCTGCAGGTTGGGTTGTTTAAGAAATTATCTTTGTGATCTTTTAATGATATGGAGGCTTGTCGTTCTGCTATGCGCTCTGTTCTGTCTTGGATGTGAAGTTCGGTTGCTATGTTCTTTGCTTCGTGGTTAATGGTGTTGGTGGTGTTCTGATTTGCTTTCTTGTATGTTGCGGTTATGCTGTTCTTTAGTAGTTTATCGTGTTGAGTTTTGTCAAGTTCGTAAAGATTTGTTGTTTTGTCGGCTGGGATAAAGGCTTTCGTTGAGTTTTTTATTCTGTTGATGTCGCTATTTAGTTGGTTCTGGAACTCGTCGTGTGTTTTTCTGAATTGAGCGTTCTTTACCATATCAAGTAAATCTGCTTCGAACTTGTCCAGGTCTTCATGTTGAGGCGGGCATTTCCTAGATTTAAATCCGAATTTGTTGTCAGTGGGCTGGTCTTTATCGTCGGTTTTTTTGTCAAAAAAGAAGGCTTTCCATCTCATTCGTTTGATAACGCTTTCGATTTTTTCGATTAAGCTTTTCAGGTAAGTATTTCTTGACGGTATAGGAATATTCTTCATAGAGTAGTTAAATCTTATCGGTTCCATCTTTGCTTGCTGCAGTTTCGACGAAAGTGCTCAACTGGTGTTGCACAGGAGCGGGTTATATATATCTGGATGTGTCTATTCTGACGGTAAAGTGCTCAATACATTGACATGTAGAGCGTTATAGATTATGGTTTGTAGATAGATCAAAGACAAGACATAACTTTTGCTGTTACTCGGAGTTTCACGCTATATATATATTTAAGTGGAGTCATTTAAGATTGGAAAAAAACCTCTGTCTTTATCTGTTTAACAACCCTAATAAAGATTGATGATTATTATTATTGTCGATGTGAGCAAAAAATATTTTTAAAGTTTTGCCTCGCGAAATTTGCTTTTTAAAATAGATACATATTGAATGAAGGATCTCGAAAAGAAGCTGTAATTCAAGTATAAGTTCAAGAGAAAGACCCTTCTAACGAATTTTTTAACTTCTACTTCAACTGACTCACTGAACATGGCGGAAGCCAGGATCAGATCTAGCGATAATTGCCCTATTCATTTATAACTTTTTATACATTGTTTCATATATCACGACATTTTTTCATTTCAAAAGTAATGTTTACTAAGAACAAGAAAATAACTAAAAAAAACACTTTGACAAATTTCAAAAATCATCCGAAGTTCTGACGTCACACCGTGTTTACATAGCCTCATGCAAACATGGCTATCAGCCAATCAGAGCGTGCGTACTATCTACTTTATTTTATAGAATGAAATAGGTCAATCCAGCTCGCTATATTTCCAAGTGAATCAAGTTTTAAAATTAGAGCAAACAAGACGCTGGTGGCAGCTTGCACTGGGTTACCTGGACCGGGTGGGACCAGGGACAGGGGGAGGGTCCTAGGGTACCCTTGACCCACCCTTTGTGGAAAAAGAGTGATCAGTTATAAAAAAGGCTGACTGTAAATTGGTTTTTAATATTTCTGATGTATCGTACTGTCGAGGCCCTCGTTTTCTTTTTTCGTCGTTTTTCAAAAGACAGTCAGAGACTGCCTACTATAAATGTACAGTAAAAGCCATTTTGGAAAAAAAAGTTAAATCAAAACCTAAATCATCGAAAATACCCATGTTGGTGAAGTCCAACTTCCATATCCTTCCGATTCCAGTCCGAGTTTTATCATACGTAATTAAGTCGCAGACAGAAAGTCGGCAAAGCGAGCTCACCGAGACACATTTGCTTGAGGTGAGCATTATTTGTTTACTACATGAATCCTTCGTTTAGAACGGTAAGATGAGCAAATAATTGCTCAAAACTACCCTCAGGATTGTTTTACATTTTATAATTTTCTATGTTGGTATATATTTGTAAATCAATCGACAGTTCGTAAATGTTTAACAAGTGAGCCGTGAGTTGAATGACTTTATAAGAGATCGATCTGAGAATCAAAATGCATGCGTTCGATTTAACAATATTTCTCATTACTCTTCAGTTCTTAATATCAAAATGAAAGCCCCAATAAACTTCTTTGTACCTCATGTTTATTTGTAGTAGTCTTGTTGAGTCAAACCATTAAATAAAGCATCCGAAAATCGTGTCGGTAAAACTCGAATGAAGTCAGGACGTCCCATCGGTTTGATTTAGCTTGGAGCGCGTAGAAATTCTTTAACACAAGAATTAAAAATTGGCCATGGCTAGCTTTTTCCTTTTGTACTGATACTACAGATAATACAGCTTTAAATAGCTGATTCAAAGCACGAGTAGTTAATCAAAGTTAGCCATTTGCCGTGAGCTATGAAAATTCTTCAGAATTGCTGGCTCGATTAGAATTACCCTTGTTTACGAATAAATTAAAATTTCTGACTCGGCTCACTCTTTAATTACAGCAGTGAACGAATTAGAGCATGCGTAGACATTAAATTATGTCACGTGATAAGCTAGCTCCGCCCTCTCTTAATCACTTAGCAACGTAGTGACATTGATTGACAGTTGGCACATGCTAATTGATCGGACTATAGACGGGAACCCTGTATCAACATGCCCGCTAAGGACTGTTGGGTAAGGCCGCAATGACCCTATGGGTAGTATTGCGCAACTTTGCCATTTTGTCGCGAAGGAATCATAAAAAAAAAAAAAAAGAAGTTATTTCATGACTGGTTTACCACAGGTAACCCAGTAAAAAATGCTTTTCTAAAAATAATTATTCAAAAGAAGTAGATGAATGATAACTAACTAGACGCTGGTTGCAGCGTGCACTGGGATACCTGGACCGGGTGGGACCATGGGCAGGGGAAGGGGGAAGGTCCTAGGGTGCCCTTGACCCACACTTTGTGGAAAAAGAGTGATCAATTATGAAATAAGTATGATGTATCGTACTCTCGAGGCCCTCGTTTTCTTTTTTCGTCGTTTTTCAAAAGACAGTGAGAGACTGCCTACTATAAATGTACAATGAAGCTATTTTGGGGAAAAAAAGTTAAATCAAAAACTAAATCATCGAAAATACCCATTTTGTTGAAGTCCAACTTCCATATCCTTCCGATTCCAGTCCGAGTTTTATCATACTTAATTAAGTCGCAGACAGAAAGTCGGCAAAGCGAGCTGACGGAGACACGTTTTCTTTAGCTCAGCATTTTGTTTACTAGTGGAGTCCTTCATTTAGAACGGTAAGACGAGCAAATAATTGCTCAAAACGTCCCTCAGAATTGCATTACATTTTATAATTTTGTATTCGTATATATTTGTAAATCAGTCGACAGTTCGTAAATATTTAACGAGTGACGTGAGTTGAATGAATCTGAGGGTCAAAAGGCATGCGTTCGATTTTTAAAACATGGAATATGTTACAATTATTCGCCGATTTAACATGGAATAATTATCATTACTCTTTCTTAATATCAAAATGAAAGTCCTAATAAACTTCTTTGTACCTCATGTTTATTTGTAGTAGTGTTGTTGAGTGAAAACATTAAATATAGCATCCGAGAATCGGGTCGCTAAAACTCAAATGAAGTCATGACGTCCTATCTGTTTGAATTTAGCTTGGAGATCTTTAACACAAGAATTATTTGCTAATTTGTACCTTGGTACTGATACTACAGACAATATTGCGTTGAATAGCTGAGTTAAAGCACGAGTAGTCAATTAAAGTTAGATATTTGCCAAGATAAATGAAAATTCTTTAGAAATCTTGGTTTGATTAGAATTATCCTTGTTTACGAATAAATTAAAAATTCTGACTCAGCTCAGTCTTGAATTACAGCAGTCAACGAAATAGAACATGCGTAGACATTAAATTATGTCACGTGATAAGCTAGCTCCGCCCTCTGTTAATTACTTGGCAACATAGTGGCATTGATTGACAGGTGACATATATTAATTAGTCGGATTCATAGACGGGAACCCTGTGGCAGATGCCCGCTAAGGACTCTTGGGTAAGGGCGCAATGACCCTCTGGGTAGTATTGCGCAATTTGTTCATTTTGTCGCGGAGAAGACACAAAAAAAAAAAAAAAAAAAAAAAACCAAAGACATTTTATGACTGTGATACCACAGGTATCCCAGTAATTATCATTCGAAGAAGATTGATTTTCAAAATGGCAGGATCGTCTAGCTAAATTATTTAGAGGTAACTAGCCAATCAGCGCGAAGTGAACATGCACAACTTGTTACCGCCACCCCGAGAGGAAAAAGTTAGTGCGTCAATACTAGCCTGACCGGGATAGGGTACTGTCTATGTTTTTTAATCCAACGAAAATAAAATGATGTGGAAAACATCTTTAATAACTTAACACTGAATATGAAATGAAGCTGATTGAAAATAAATAATAGCTAAAAGTTAATGTTCTTAAAACTTTGAGGCTCAAAAACAGCTAGGTAAAGTATTTGCGACCAGGCCTGCATGCAATCCCTCCAAAGTTGTTAGCCTTTTGTAAGCCTTTAGCCCGTGCATTTTTAGAATGCGTCATTGTGCGAGAAAATAAACAAACCGAAGGGAAACCCAACAACTCACGTTCGTTTCTTCAGTAAATTTAAAAGAATTTAAAAGAAGACAAGTGTTGAAAAGCTTGCAGCTACTGAAACATTCGCATTATGTATTTCTACACGTATCAAGATATTCGCAAGCTTTCTATTTCTAGAATTAAAGTGATAACTGTTAAAAAATACTGTTTGAATATGTTAATTCATGGAACATGTTATAAAGCGGCCGCGGTCAGAATAAGGCATACCGTATAATATTCACAGAATAAAAGCTTAGCATGTATACGAACATGTAACTTGTATAAGAATTTAGGTAAGTTCCCTTCCAATGTAAAGGGAGTTCGCTGCGTCGAATACGACTCTCCAAAATTCAGTTTTTATTATTGAGTATTATGAGAATTCATATCAGCTGAATTATTTGTCAGCAACTCAAACTTACTCGATTAGAGCAGCACAACTCGCGTCGCTAGAACTCTTAGAGGAATCCAAAGCCTGTCAAAATGATTTAACATGGCTAATATTGAGATGCTACGGCGAAAACTTCGAGTTTTAGTTTTTCTATAAACTTCGTGTTCACGAGCTTCTTTGACAAAGTAACACCCGCATCCAATTATCAAATCAAGGGAGGGGAGCCTGAACATTTTCTCGAAGCTCGTTCTAGCTCTCGAATTTGAAAGAAAAAATAATTTTATTGATAATAACTTTTCAGTATTTTAGAAACACTGGATCCTGCGTTTGTAATGAGAGAAATTTGAATTCTAGTTCCAATTTTGTTTATACCGAAAAACATTTGCCGTGTCCTACCCTACTAAGGCAGTCATTGGTGCGCAATTTTTTCCCGTCATGGGTTATGCTAACAACTTGAGCTTGTTAGCTTCGCGCTGATTGGCTAGTTACATTTTCTTGTATCACCTAGCTAGATTAATGAAAAAGTACAAGGTAGCCTTCCCTGCTTTCTCTGCGTCGTTCCTTCGAAGAAGGTCGTTGAAACGAACTTCTATCCCATAATATTGCGGTATTATCTACTTCAACTCCTGGCTTTTGGCTTTTGCTTCCTCTAGAAGCGCAATTGAAGCAAGTTGAGCTGATATTTTTAGTATAAATAAATCGCATATTTCAGACGCAGAGATACTATCAGCAAATTTCTTTAAGCGGGCCTGACAAAAATATCCACGGGCTCAATGCTAACCCTAATTTTTGAGGTTTTAAAAAAAAAGTAACTAGGTAGTAAGCCTTGAAAAAACTAGGTGGAGGGGGGGGGTCACAAAGCTACTTCGGAACACGTGATCACAAAAAAAAAAAAAAGAATATTCAAGTCCATGCATAGTTTTATTTTTCTGGGGTAAAATTGCGGGAGTCGGGGGTGAGTGGTACGAAATACCTTGAAAAACAAAACTATTCTGTTTAGCTATGACCATGTTAAAATGTTTTTAAAGTTTTATTCATATAATGACAAAATATCCATGAAAACTTTAAAATATATATCTCGCAGTTTTTGAAATATCAAGAAAAGCGCTAGAACTACGTAATAACTCAGTCTAAAAAAATTGGTTTCCTATAACAAATTCAACCTAAGAAATGAAAAGGATAACTAAAAAAACCGCTGGGCTCGGTGTCGTATGTGAGTAGAGTTGTTTGTTGGTTCTCTCCTGTGCTTCGAGGGTTTTTCCGGGCTCTCCGGTTTTTCCTCCCTCCTCCAAAATCAACTTCTAAATTCCAATTGGAATGCCGCGACTGGATGCTGATGTTTGGAAAAGGTTGACGGCTGCTGGAATTGCTGCTGAAAGTCTACTTCTCGACGTGGATGGCCACTAGTTTATTAGTTATTATAAGTATTCCGTGTTACCCTCTTTTTAAAAATAAAGAGTTTATTATTTTTATTATTTTTATTATTATTATTATTATTATTATTATTGTTATCATCATTATCATTATTATTATTATTATTATTATTATTATTATTATTATTATTATCATAAATATTATTATTTTAACGTTAGCTCAAAATTGAAGCTGAATAACTTTTTAACCACTTAAGGGATGGTTAAGAAAGTTCATGACTTTCCCTAAAATTTATCAGAAATTATTTTGGTGGTCATGACTTAACCATCAGATGATTGAAGTTGACATGGCCACGGTTTTTCAATGGTAAGTTTTCTTTATTTTGTAAAAAGTACATTTTTTGTGCTTTATTAGTGAACGCCGACGGTTGCTGACGTGCCGCAAACTTTGCAAAAAAAGTGTAAAAAAACAGCATTGAAAATTATAACAGATATTTTCTGTCTTTATAATAAAACAGATAAAAACAGCTGTTTTATTTGTTAAAGGAAATAGCATGGCTTGTAGTGATATTTGGCATGCTACCACGAGTGATATTTCAAAATCGTTTAAAATAATTCCACGAACCGTAGGCGAAAATGAGTGGTATTTATGCCAAATATCACGTACAAACCATGCTATTATTTGTTTATATCATGACCTGAGAAATTTACCGAAAAATAAAAGCTTACCGGCTTGTGCAATCAGTTGAATAAAGCTGAATCAAGAAATTCAACAGGTTTGTCTGCACGTAGATTCCTTGAGTCCCCTTACGCTAGTGCTGTATACATGTAAAACTATCGCTTTTGTTAAGCAGAAATAGCTTTCTGGATAATTTTGGCCTAAGCAATTCGTCTGTTTTCCCGGTCTTGTACTCGTAAGCGAAATTTTTGAATGTCTTTTTCGGTTCATAAGTCATTTTTGTTGGTCTAGCCAATCCACAAACTGATTCTTCAAATGTTTTTTATTGATGTGTACAGTTATTTCTTTTTTTTCTAAACACTTTAAATTTAAGAAAAGCGACGATTTTCCAACCAAACAAAGATGACGGATAGATGATGTTTTCATATTTTATCTGTACCACATAAACATATATGGGAATCCTGTGGCGCGCGCTGATTGGATTAGGAAAGGTGTTTTTTTTTTCAATCAGAAAAGATCATTTTGAAATACCTACATGTAAGTATTTCAAATTACGTTGAAGTACCACTGCTCTCAGCCAATCAAATTGCAGAAATTTCTTAGATCATGATATAAAATATTGAAAATGATAATATAAGACTATTACAACTTCTCTCGACAGTCTTCCTCAAGTTTTTTTTCCCTCCTTTTATCCGTTCACTTGTTTTATTTAAGCTTAACTTTGATAAATTTATTTAAGTTTTAAATTTGCTTGTTATATACAGTCATTGTCAAAAAGGATGTCCTATGATGTCACGTGATACCAGTTCATAATTATTACTCTTTGTTCATTGTTACTCATTATAAAGTTTAAAACCAGAATCTATATCGTTTAAAATGAATAAACAAATAATCACGTGATACTTATTTTGGTAAGTTTTTTTTCATAGGACAGTTATTTTGACAATGACTGTTTATACCAAACCGTAGTAACTACAAAACTCCTAGTCAGAACCCAAATTTGCATTTTAGCTTTTCAGTTTAGTTTTAGATTTCATTAACAACACTAGTATTTTTGTCATCGTTTTATATGGTTGCAATATATGTGACGTAATAGATTCACGGACAGTGAATAATAGAAAGTTTATGAATCACGTTTACGGCAAACGTGAAACGTCAGTTGACCAGTGAAAAGTTCTTTAAAATTAGTAAAAAGGAATAGAAAAAAATATCGAAGTCGTAGATAAACAAAATAATATTTCTTTTTCTTAAGAAAGTTTGCAAAGGTAAAGTGAATTACAGGAAAACGAAGAAAACTTGGTCCCGTTTGCCGTTTGCGGGAGAAAAAAAAGCGAATCTTAAGCTCTTTAATAATGGGGTCACAATTTACCTCTGGCACTTCTCGTTGAAGTTCTTCAAGAGGCCCAGTTCTCAATCGATCCAACGAGTTACCTACTTCTACAGTAGTTGGAGATACCTAAAAGCATGAAACAGATGATATTCAACTACAAACACCGTATCGCATTTTTTCTTCTTTTTTAGGAATGATTATTAGAAAAAAAATATTAGGAATGATTAAACGTCACCCACTTTTGCAAGTTTCGCTTCAAAGCCAATTATCTCGTCTGCTTTCTTGGCAGTGGTGTTGGGATTACCACCCAACCGTACCACAAGATCAATGATCCGCTGTCTGTACTTTAATATTGTCTAGGAATAAAGAAAAGAAACAACTGATTGTAGAATATGAAAGAAAATTAAGTTACTCAAATTAAGTTAATGTGTTGTTTTTATGTGATTCACCTCTGATGATAGATCCCGATACGATTCCTTCGCAAGAACTGTTCCAGCATCCCAAATCTATAGGATCAAAGTAATAAACTGCTAATCAAATATTAGACTAGTCATAAGAAAAGTTACAATTACTGAATTAAAAGGTATTTTTTCGTCAAAAGGTTTCTTGATACTTTATTGTTCAACTCATTGATATCCTCTTAAGTAGTGGTAATTTTAGTGAATCTCCCCCCACTCCCCCCCCCCCCCCCCCCCCCGCCTACTCCCAATGCGAAAATGGAAAAGGTCATTATTTCTTACAGCAGAGTGGCTGAAAAATTATTGTGGCGGAAGGGTAGGTTTGAAATTTATATTGTCATTGAAGTAGGTTACACCAATTAGTTTTAAATTGTAATAACTTAGTAATGATCAATATTACAGTGCCAATCATTTTCAAGTATACCCATTTTGGAAAAAAACAATTTTATTGAAATAATATGTTAACCACCATAGCAATTGCAAATCTTAATTACCTTACTAGAAAAAACCTGGTTAAGATACGGGAAATTAGATACTTGACGCCTTATCAGTCTTATCAATGTAGACAGAATATCGTCCGAATATCACTTGTTGTTGACGATATTGGTGTTAATTGTATAGTATTAAGTTATGGAATTTAAACAATGTTAACCGCCATAGTTATATAGAAAAATGTGAAAGCCTTTTACCAAAAGATTCTTTTCAGAGCAGTAAGATGCGTTTCAAGCAGGCTTCTTAAAGGCGCTGAGTGTGACAGCGGATCAAGGGGCAAAGCCGGCCCCGAGCGCTAGCAGACTTTTAACGCCTTAAAAGCGTTTTTAGGCATGACAATTTCGTGATTTTCGTATTAGGCATGAAAAACTATGGTGAAAAACTAATTTAACAAAAAGCGTTGGAATGACAAATTATTGAAAACTGAGACCGATGCAGGGCCTGGCGTAACCAGAGGCAATCCACCGCTGAAGGCGGGATCAACTAGTGGGGTTGGGGCAAGCTCCCATCTGCGACATATTAATTGCATTAAAGATATAACAATTTTGCACATTCTGCCAAAGAAAAAGAAGAGAAAAGGCATATCTGATATGAGATGGTATAAAAATGTCTTAAATGTCTAATCCTTGCAAAAAATCCTTTGTTGTCAAAGTTCTGAATTTGTTTTGTGTTGGTCGTTTCTCGATACACACTCGTTTGTGACATCAAGTATAGTCTATCTGTCCATTCACCCTCGCTTCGCAGGGCATGACTAGGAAACATATAAAGGAGTATAGCGTATTAGACTTATAGAAAATGCGCTATAAATAAAGTAATTATAAATATAATATCTGAATAATATCTGAAATTTTACCAAGGCGACTGCCTCGCTTGCCTCATGGTAGCTATAGGCCCTGCGATGTCAAACTAGTGTTAATTTGATAATGATCCCACAAAAAAAGAACTATTGACGATTAAGCTGAAAATGCTTTACTCCACCTGATTACTAGCGGTTTGCTACTAGACACACCAAATTTGTTCAAAAAATCATGCAGCTTTTCAGTGATTCTCCCTTTTATAACTACGATTTTTGACTGATCCCCCATTTCAGCTCTTCTAAAACCAAGTGAACACCCCCACCCGACCCAAAAACGTTTCGACCCCCCTCCTCCCAAAGGCGATAAATAATGACCGGTCCCTAAGGTACTTACAATGAGACCTTTCTTTGTCGTAACCTTGGGATCTGGTACGACTGTCGCCCGAAACACAGGCCCTTTCACATCAGGATATTGTTTGGGATTGGTTGTAACTTTATGGATCAAAATAAGGGTATCTTCATAATTCCACTTTTCCTCGTCCCAATTTCCGCTCAAGTCCCAACCTCCTAAATCTCTAATACGTTCCTTCAGAGGTGCATCACCAAGATTTTTGATGGCAGTTAGGTCCATGCACGATTTGTACAAATCTGATGGCATTTGCAGTATTTTTCTGCTCACACCGTTGACTTTTATTGTTGCCGTTTCTAATTTCATTTGTTTATAATCCTTTGTTTTCGATGCAGCTAGACGAAAGGGATTATGACTTGAGTAGCCGGGCGGTCTAGGATTATTTTCATGCCATCTCCCACAAGCGTACTCGTAAAAGTCATCGCAAGGGTCCACGGTGAGGTTCATCGAACTTTTGATTTGATTGGCAACATCAGCACATTCAGTGGTATTACAAACCCTGCTAGATTGAGTCTTGGGTTTCCCTGTTTTCTTGGCATATCTTGGAGATCGAATCTCTTGATCATGAGTACTCATTTTGCTCTGACTTGTTGCTACGTGGATCATGGATATTACCAGTAAGACTGTCAGAAAACGAGGACCATGGATTAACGACCATCGCTTGTTTTCTTGTTTCCCACCACTGTCACCATTCGCCTGTCTTCCCATCACGACTAGAGTATTTCTTTGCTGCCTGTTTGTTATAATACTAGCTGCCTTTCTCAACCAATAATGCTACCAGTACTGTATGATATTCGATTCAGTTGATATCGTATCACTTCACTGATATGGTTTTTAATCACGGCTTTATTTCACGGATATTGACCCTTAATGTGTAATAAACTTTTTTTTAATTAGTTATGTGATTTTCTCTACGGGTATCTACCTGTTAAAAAAAAAATTACTGACTTTTCATTTTGAATCCATTCATTGCAACAAAAAATGTGTTTTTTTACGTTCATGTGAATTTAATTACTTGCGGTTGTCTTCTTGAACAATAGCTTTTAGTTTATATTCCTTGAATTTTCTTCTCTTCATGAGAAAGTTTCGGTTTATTTCACTCTATAACTGTAATTTTTAAGTAATATTTTGCTACAATTGTAACCATTGCATGAAACATAGGTAGCCAAGACTCACAGTTAGTGAGGATCTCAGTGAATTTATAACGAGATAAGGTTAGAATTTCGAAGGCTCCGAAAATCTGCTATCAGAAAAGCGTCGAAGTTTATCTTGTCCACAAATATGCCATAATAAAGTTATAGTATGATAGTTAAGGAATACTTTGATGCTAAGATTTGAGTCAGAAATCGTGTTTTAGTGGGGTTAATTTCGGGATGTCCGAAAATCTGCTTTCACTGCCAAGTGTATAATAAGTGGAGATTGATCTCCGGTTGAGGGTCGTTGTGACTCTTTGGCAGCCGGAGTTACACACTTTTCCAATTATTATACACTCGGCAGTGAAAGCAGATTTTCGAACAGCACAAAACCCCACAAAAACACGATGTCTGACTCAAATCTTAGCACCAAACTGTTCCTTAACTATCACACTAAAAAAATATGGCATATCAAACTATAACTATTATGGCATTTGACGATCATAATTATGCATAATTAAGATTCTGTTCAGAGCAGTGCATGGAAAGCACTAATTGAGGTGATTCTAGCATACTTGTGTAAGGCTCTGAGTTCACAGCGGGTGCCGGATAGAGCCCTGGTGGGGGAGCAAGGGGCAAAGCCCCCGAGCGCTATCAGACTTTTAACGCTTTAAAAGCGTTTTAAGGCAAGAAAAAATTATGGTTTTCGTATTAAACATGAAAAAGTCGTATAGTGAAAAACTAATTCAATAACGAGTATTATAAAGACAAATTATTGAAAAACTAAGACCGATGCAGGCCCGTAGCCAGAGGTAATCCACCGCTGAAGGCTGGATTAACAACATTTTGAAATTCAGACCCTCTGAAATGCCATTTTCAGCGTTTTGAGAGGCATTTGCGACATATTTATTGAAATACAGTTATGACAATTTTGCACATTCTGCCAAAGAAAAAGAAAAGAAAAGGCATATCTGATATGTTGAAAATCTTTTAATGTCTAATCCTTACTAAAAGTCCTTCGTTTTGAAAGTTCTGAATTTGTTTTGTGGCGGTCGATTCTAGACACAACCTCGTTGGCAACACCAGCACATTCAGTGGTATTACAAACCCTGCTAGATTGAGTCTTGGGTTTGTCTGTTTTCTTGGCATATCTTGAAGATCGAATCTCTTGATCTTGAGTACTCATTGTCGCGTTGCGTCATATATTTTTGTTTGTTTTGTATCTTGTTCTGACTTGTTGCTAAGTGGATCATATATATTACCATCTAGTAAGACTGTCAGAAAACGAGGACCATGGATTAACGACCATCGCTTGTTTTCTTGTTTCCCACCACTGTCACCATTCGCCTGTCTTCCCATCACGACTAGAGTGATTATTGCTGCCTGTCTGTTATGATATTAGCTGCCTTTCTCAACCAATAATGCTACCAGAACTGTATGATATTCGATTCAGTTGATGTTTAATAAACGTTTTTATCAGTTATGTGATTTTCTCTACGGGTATCTACCTGTTCCGGTAAAAAAAAACTTTTCATTTTTCTTCAATTCATCCATCGCAACATATCATGTTTTTTACGTTCATGTGAATTTAATTACTTGCGGTTGTCTTCTTCAACAATAGATTTTGGTTTATATTGTTTGACTTTTCTTCTCTTCATGAGAAAGTTTCTGTTTATTTCACTCTATAACTGTATTATATAAGTAATATTTTGCTACAATTTTAACCATTGCGTCAAACATAGATAGCCCTGACTCACAGTTAGTGAGAATCTCAGTGAATTTATAATGCGATGAGATTAGAATTTCGAAGGCTCCGAAAATATGCTTCCAGAAAAGCATCGAAGTTTATCTTGTCCACAAATATACCATAATATAATTATAGTATGATAGTTAAGGAATACTTTGGTGCCTATATTTGAGTCAGAAATCATGTTTTAGTGGGGTTAATTTCGAGATGTCCGAAACTCTGCTTTAACTACCAAGTGTATAATAAGTGGAGATTGATCTCCAGTTGAGTTGAGGGTCGTTGTGACTCTTTGGCAGCCAGAGTTACACACCTTTCCACTTATTCTACACTTGACAGTGAAAGCAGATTTTCGAACAGCACAAAGCCCCACAAAAACACGATGTCTGACTCAAATGTTATCACCAAACTGTTCCTTACCTATCACACTAAAAAAATATGGCATATCAAACTATAACTATTATGGCATTTGACGATCATAATTATGCACGAACCGTGACGAGTGGCCACGTTTGAGTTGCTCCTCGAGCTTCAAACTTAAATCCTAGAATTTCACTACTACAGTTGTAACTGATTAGAAATATTAGTTTGTCAATATAAAATGTAACTTGTTGTATGTAGAAGCTTTAACTTTGGAAATCATTCTATTATTTTTTGCACAAATCCAGACTAGACTAGGTGTATAGAGATTATCACATTTTAAGAGCCTGATATCGTTTTTTATAAGGAAAACGAGTGAATAAAAATGCTATCAGCTCTTAACATGTGATAATTTGTTTATTACACATTTAGGATCGATGTTTTATTATTATATGTCGCAAGATTTTATTGGACAGTTTGCCATGAAGTGATATCGTATCACTTAACTGATATGGTTTTTATTCACGGCTTTATTTCACGGATATCGACTCGAAATGTGTAATAAATAGAGGATATTACATGGTCGTGCGGAGATACGAATTTTATCTTCGAGTGTTGATATGATCTCTCACGAGTGAGCGCAGCGAACGAGTGAGAGATAGTATCAGCACGAGAAGATAAAATTCGTATCTCCAAGCGGCCATGTAATGTTCTGTTTATTATATGAAATCTTCAATGAAAAATAATGGAGAATTTGAGGCTTGCTGAGCAAAAAGTCGAAATTTGACACCACCAGTGTTGATATAAATCGTATCCCCACTGGCCACTGGTGGGAGTGGGGATATCAATTTTATCATTTTGATGTCACTCAATAACACACTCTATTTCATATAATAAACAGTTATATG
Organism: Anthopleura xanthogrammica; assembly: GCA_964019055.1. Classification (NCBI taxonomy): domain Eukaryota; kingdom Metazoa; phylum Cnidaria; class Anthozoa; order Actiniaria; family Actiniidae; genus Anthopleura; species Anthopleura xanthogrammica. The sequence continues at coordinate 5,861,320 of OZ025208.1, read as the reverse complement.
CGGGTAGTATCACATTGTAATCGTTTTTTCCCCCTTAAATTACTTGGGGGAAAAACAAAACGTATTGTTGACAAAATAATAAACTTCGAAGCTTGTCTGAAATCATATTTTCGAAGCATTCGAAATTCTAACCTTATCCTATTATAAATTCAGTGAAATATTTACTACCTGAGAGCTTTGACTACCCGTGCGTGAACATTACGAACACCGACGAGGTTACTTATGCCGTTTGATTCAAAGCGCTTTCTAAGAAATTGTCGTACGCCAGTCATGTACCTTTCATGTCATTTCATTTGTCATCTATCATTTTTCATCGGCCATCTGTCATCTTATCATTTGTTTTTAAATACGACAGAAAAATATTACCCATCGTAAGACTTGCTTAGATCCCTCGGTTTAATGGGCCAAATAAATTTAAAAGATCTACAAGATATTTCACAAACTTTTTAATCGATATATTATTTCAGTTATAATTTTCGTTGCGAGTGAGACGAACAGAAGGATTTCATCCTATAGCTGTTAAATAGTTAATGGCTAATGATAACAAGTTAATCAGCGTTTTTGGATCATACTCTTTAGCACTACATTGTCCGAGCTACGTTTGCTGAGGCTACGTAGCAGAAAAACACGCACTAGGTTTGGCATACTTTGGCCTTCAACTGAGCGTTAATTAACTAACGTATTACAAGCTTCAAAATTATGTAAAAGTTCTAAGCAAAGGTGGGCTTACCTTCGCTATAGGATCTTTTAAAATAACGGTTATATACAACATCAATATCCCGGTGAAAGAAGACATTCGTATACTGTATAAGGTACCAGCTGTACGAAAAACTAAGCGCGAAAAGGATTGTTGTTGTAATTCAAGCGGCCCTCGCCCGAGTCTTAAAAGTCATATATCTCACAGAATTTGAGGAAATGGATCGCAAAGATTTACTTTAATTTTTTAAACAACATGTATACTTCAACTTTTTTTCTCTAAATTCTTTGAAACGTGTGTTTTTGTATTGGGAAGAGACTTGGAGCAAGGGCCGCTTGGCTAAGCATTGAAGCGCGCTGTGATTGGACAGTTCGTGCGTGCTCCGGACACCTGGTATAAGTGATGTTCTGTGTAGGATGGAGGCGGGTGGGAGGCCGGGAAAAACTCGGTTAAAGTTCGAAAAACGGCTGACTTCCTAGTGGGGGAAAATTATTCAAGTAATACCATGATCTCCTCGGAGTTCATTGTTTTTGGAGGGACGTTTAATGGCTAACATCCCTCCTTCATGAATAGGATGAGGGAAATTTAGAAACTAAATTTCCCTCATCCATATGAATGAGGGAAATTCAGAGACTAAATTTCCCTCATCTTATTCATGAGGTTTTCCCTCATGCAACCCAATCATCGGGACACCGAGTCTGAAACACCCGGTTCGAAATCAGATCCATTTTTAATCAGGATGTATGTGGTCCTTCTACAAGCTTTATTCAATGTGGGATAGAGAAATTTGTCTTTGGGCCTGAGTGAACACGCTAACACGATATTCGCGCATGCGTAAACGATGTTGTTGGTCACCATTTGATTTCAAACAAAACGTTTCCCATGAGACGCATTATAGATTAGACACATATCAGTTTATTGTGCTAACAATGAACATTCCTCAGCGTTCCCCAGAGTAGGGAGTCATCAAGGCTCTTTCAACGAAATCTCTTTAATATATTCTGATTTAAAGCTCATTTAGATCATAATTCTTAATGTTTTCCTCGGAAATCATGGTATTACAAACTAATACCATGGCAATTTCGGGATATTAGTGATTAAATGTCCCTCTGCCTCGGGAGATTTAGTAAAAGTCCCTCGGCCTACGGGCTTCCACTAAACCTCCCTCGGCTTCGGGGACATTTAATCACTAATAACCCTCATTGCCATGGTATTACTTATAAGAAAAACCTTATCTGAAAGCTTATTTTCGAAGCCTTAGAAATTCTTGCCATTTTTATAGTTATATAGTGCGATAAGCTGCCTAATTTTCTAATCATCAGTCTTCTGGATGCTTTTTCTCCCCAGGAAAAAAATTATAAAAGACTTTCTAAGTTTGACCAAGAATCTTTTCTCGGTGACTACACCTCTATTGATTGGTCTAACCTTTTTTTTTATGGCAGCAAAGATACAAATGATTTTTTTTAATAGGTTTTATTCCAAAACAATAGAGGTTGTCAAAAAACATGTTCCCTTTTAAGAAGTCTATATCTAAGAAAGATCTTAATTTCTTGACTAAGCCCTGGATCACGCCAGGACCTACAGTCAAAACAACTCAAGAGTACCCCCCCTAGAATCCATTAATGAATTTATTATTCGAATACTAAGTTTATTATTAACTCTGACTCCAAACTTGAAAATAATTTATCTACTTGAGTTTTGATTGGATTCTTCAACAATTGCCATGCCAAGGTAGAAAAACTCCCCGAAAAAACCATCACTTAGAATTTTAGTTGTAAAATGAATGTGACGTTTGGAGTCAACCCCATATTCGAACTAGACGCTCTTGGAGCGTTCACTGGGTTGCCTTTGCAAGTATTCTAGAGCTCGATGATGAACATTTCAAGACTCGCCAAATCTCCAAGCTAATCGCGCTTACTTATTTCGCGCAGGAGTTTTTCTTTCTTGTGGACTGAACAACCTTTTAACGAGTATTAAGAGCGACTGTCTGTAAAAATCGAGAATCGTTCGACAGTCGTAAAAATTTGGATTTCTTTATACTTTGCCCAAAAGACCCTTAGGGTAAACTATTTTCGAAAAAAATATTTAAAGGTTTGGCCGATTTTTATTTTTGGCGAAATCGAGAAAAGTTTAAATTCCCGTACGAGCGTGTCTGGCGGCCTTCGAAATGCGTGAAAAATGGTGCATCTTTGATAACCGCTCACGACCGATTGAAACCCCGTTCGAAATTGAAAAACTCACAACTGATTTATCGATTATTAATCTATGAACAGACGTAATTTAAACTTTACAGACATTTTATTTATTTTTATTTTCTTACTAAGGTAAGGGCACTTTGGAGCTGCTAGAGAAAACATCGAATTACGGGCAAATCCAATGCATTCGTTCTCCAATGCGCTATACAATATTACAAAAAAAAAAAAATTTTCCTTAAAGCTCAACTATCATAGTAAGTCAACACAAAATATCTTACTTGGCCCTCAAAAAGCCCGACTTCTAGAGAAAGAGTTCTAAGCACTACTTTGACCCGTCGTAACGCAATCTAACACTTGAGCGTTACCAAGATGATAGGACTAAACTGCTCCTAAAATATATTCTATGCCTCTAAATGACTGTTTTTCAATTTTTGGTCGTAATTCGACTGCAGAAGTATAAGTTTTGTAAACATTGAGATGATAATATTCAAGAAACTATGTACTGAACTACAACAATGACTTCCGGTTACATTCCCGCAGTAACACAACAACAACAACAAAGGCCTAATGTGATAATTTTGCAAAAATTACCAATTTGAGAGTGGTAATACTAAACAAAACGGAATAAATCAATGAATTCAACTCTGCATATGTGTAAATTTGAATAAATGAGCGAATATAAGCGTTATTAAAGGCAATGATACTTTTAAGGAACGCTCTGCCAGACTATAAAACGCATGTCGGTTGTACAAACATCATTAATGCCGGTACTGGCTTCAACCAACTTACGATTGTAACGTTGTTTGCCTTGTTTAACAAAATCCAGTTTAAACTCAAAATTATATAAAAAAAAATGCTGTGTTAATTAATAAAAAAGCTTAAATTCAATCCGTTATTTTCAAAAATACATTAATTTACTTACAAGTCCGGGTACATTAGTACTTGTTTCAGTTGTTAGCTTTTCTTATGTCCGTCCTGATTTGTCAAATGTTCTGATTTGGTGAACCAAATCACCTTGAATTTGACTTCAATTTAAATTAAAATGTTTTGAGTTGGTCAGCCAATCCTCTAAATATTTAATGTCCTTGCTTGTGACATAGTTAGTTCACGGACAGTACCATAAACTGCATAAACAACCTTAGCGATAAGACCGACAGTAATCAAAGACTGGCGGCTAGTTAACAAGAATAACACATGAAACCGTTGGGGGTGGGGATAGGGGTGGGGAGAGTCTATATATATTTATGAATTTGAACACTGACAGGCAGCATCCATTTCTCTCAATAGCAGGGACGGCGGAACAGTTTTTAAAGTGGGGGGGGGGGGGGGGGGCTAGCGTTCTCACCACAGGTAATCCAATCTCATCTCGGGGTGAGAATTATGTTATGTTTGCTTTTTTTTCTTATTCTTAGACAAAATAGAAATGTCATTCTCGTAAAAAGTGTGTGCTAAACCCAACCAGTCCCCCTGTCTCCGCCGTCCATAGGGCAATGTAAGGCGCTTTCTTCCGGCAGTTCTTTGAATCAGCAAGGTGCAAATCAAAGTTGGTGTAACCTCGAATTCAGTCGCAAACACGTTACATTGGAAATTTATTGCCTTGAATACTAATAACGGTTTCTAAAACAAATAAATATAACAAGATACTAAGTAAGTGAACTGCTAAATGCGACATTGCAAAGTAGCGACTAAATACGGAGAAAATACTAAGAAATGTACTTACGGAACAAAAAATGAGGTACAAGAAAAAACCAAAGACCTTGTCTGTATCGTATAATACTGAGAACTGAATACTTAGAAAACGGGCTGAACTAAAAGTACTAGGAATTAGCATACGAGACAAAGAAACTAAGAAACTGAAGTGACAAAAACTGGAAGCGTGACCGGAACGAAAAATAAAACAAAGACTAATAATGTTAACTCAGAGCCTAATCTAAATTCCGGCATGCGGCACTTACAGTTAGTGCAAATCAAAGTTGGTGCAAATCAAAGTTGGTGCAAATCAAAGTTGTAGCAAAGTGACTTGAGAACGGGCAGCTTCAATTTAACCATTGTGTATACGTCGTACTGCGCAAAGACATATAACAAAGTCATCACTCACTAATTTACAGGACTTGAGGTGCTGCGCCGGATACGTCTCTCTTACACTCACTCAATGCGATACACTGTATGTTGTCAGGATTTCTCCAGCTTGCTCCACAAGGTGTAGGATTTTCAAGCAAGAGCGAAAAGCCGCACGAGGCCTTCTCAGCGCAGCAACAAGCACATTCCCATAATGCTTTGCATTCAGTGGGGGCAACAACGAAACAAAATCGTTAAAGTATTACCATGAAGATTAATAAGAAATGAAGAAAAAACATCTAAAAACACTTATGCATTGATGATAGATTCTATCAGAATTCACAAAAACCAGAAAGAAAGAAATTTGGACAGGTTTACGAGTCATGACATTTCTTGGTAAGTCCATACATTGTCTGTAACACCAAACCCTTCATGCGTGTGGAATTAACTCTGATTAAACTGATACTGGATTTTTCAATATTAATGGCAAATATACTCAGCATCTGCATGAAAAGTTTTGAATTTTCAAATATTTGTTTGCCTATTGTTGCCCCCACAAAGTATTATGGGAATGTGAAAGTGGTGATATAACTTAATTCTATTGTCGTTGCATCGGTAACTAAGTTCTATATTTGGCAACATTCGTAAGATGGAGCCGTCAAACTTGATATGATCATTGTCTAAACGTTATTTCTAACGAAACAAACGCGGTCGCTTGTAGCTCATGCTTGATAATAACACACGAGATAAGCTTATTGAAATATACTTGTTTAAATTTGACTAAATCAACCAATGTAAATATATGCATCGTGACAAGCCACAAGCAACTGGCGTTCATGTAATAAAGTGTTCTTTACAAAATAATTATTCACTGTGCGTCACTCGACTTTGCGCATGCTCCCTCACCCCCACGGGATTTATATCTTTGCCATGTGTTTTTATCATTGACCTAATCATTATCAATATCACTATGTACTGTCATTACCAAGTATCGCTTCGCCTTTAACTCTAAGGTCGGGCTACACAAGACTACGTGTACTGAGGCCTAAATCTTTCAAAAGAATATGAGAATTCAGGGATTGTTTGAATCGTGACAGATAAATATAATAGGCGCCGGCTGACAACTTGTAACAAGCACGAATGTAGATGAGTGTGACTTTTGAATAAATGTAAGTAACTGAATTTTCGAGCTACTGATCTGACCAATCGCATTGAATTTAAGCTTATTTCAAGAATGAACGCAGCATTATTTTTTATATAATTTTGAGTTTAAACTGGATTTTGTTAACGTTAACGTTACAATCGTTAGTTGGTTGAAGCCAGTACAACCGACATGCGTTTTATAGTCTGGCCATAGTTAATGGAGTGGAATGGTTTGGAAACCTATTGTTCTAGGTTTTTGTTTGGCGAGCGATGTTGAAGCGTACCATTGACGCACGTGATATTGACCGTGTACAATGAACCAAAGCAAGTATGGCTGAAAATACTAGTTTCTGTACTATTTTCATGTACGAACATTTTGAAAGTGTAAAATTTTCATTCTAAGATTACAAAGAAGAGGATGAATAATTCCGCGCAGATACAGTTAAGTTACAAGATGATAAATAAGAAAGCGTTCAAAAAGGTGATTACCCTTTTCAGTAAACAATTAATTTTTATCATATAGAGTTAATTAAGAAATATCTCCTATTTTATAACATTTTTGAGGAAAAAACGTCTAGCTATGTTCTCTAATTTACGATGAACAAACGCTGCAACTTTTTCTTCTCTGTGCACGGTCAACGTCATATAACAATAGAAAAGGTTGAACAAAAACCTAGAACAATAGGTTTCCAAACCATTCCACACTATTTTCACTACCGGAAATAAAGCGTGAAATTTACATAACAATGAGTATCCCACAATCCTCTGCGTTGTATATATTATCGGGCACCGCCCGCTTTGTCCACTCTCGTCCAAACCACGGAAAGAGCACTTCGAGACTGTCAACCAGTTTCAATATCCACGTCATGTCGAACCAACCTCCAAAAGACGCAACAATATGTACTGAAGACGTCAAACAGCACTAATAATGCGAGAGACAAGCTAGAGGCGGCTATCACTCCACAGATAAACGCAGGCGAAGAACCACGTGCACCGATACTGAAGCGACGCTCGGTCAAGCAGACCAACAACTAACAACAAGGTATCTGAAATAGGATCCCTAAAATGTGACATTTACGAAGTGAAATAGGCCAGTAATTTATCAGTCCATGAGAGACTGCATGACTTGAGGAATACGGCCCAGGAGAGGCCAGAACTAAACTAACCGTGTGGAATACGGCCCGGTAGAGGCCAGAATTAAAGTAACCGTGTGGAATACGGTCCATGAGAGAGCAAAAATTTAACAGTCCAGGAGAGACTGACTTGTGGAATACGGCCCGGTAGAGGTCAGAAAATGTATCAGTCCAGGATAACTAACTTGTGGAATACTGCTCAGCCGAGGCCAGAACATAGAATTTACGTAGTCTAGCAAGACAAAAGTGCATACTTGCTTATTTTCTCTAGATCTTTCATTATTATGATCATTTCCAAGCGCACCGACACGCTGGGATGGGCTGCAAATTGCATCACTTGTTATGCAATTACACGGTTTCAATAGAGAGCTTCCCAACCAAGTTCATAGGCTAATTGCGTTCACAGAATCTAAGCTTTCTTTTCCCACAGGGGATTAAAACCTCGCAATTAACGTTACACGCTGAATAATAGCCATTGTTGAATACGGCCTAGGCGAGGCCAGAAATTTAGCAGTCCAGGAGAGACTGACTTATTTGTGGAATACGGCCCAGGAGAGGCCAGAAATTGAACTGTCCAGGAGAGACTTACTTATTTGTGGAATACGGCCCAGGAGAGGCCAGAAATTTAACAGTCCAGGAGAGACTGACTTATTTGTGGAATACGGACCAGGAGAGGCCAGAAATTTAACAGTACAGGAGAGACTTACTTATTTGTGGAATACGGCCCAGGGGAGGCCAGAAATTTAACAGTCCAGGAGAGACTGACTTATTTGTGGAATACGGCCCAGGAGAGGCCAGAAATTTAACAGTCCAGGAGAGACTGACTTATTTGTGGAATACGGCCCAGGAGAGGCCAGAAATTTAACAGTCCAGGAGAGACTGACTTATTCGTGGAATACGGCTCAGGCGAGGCCAGCAAATAAAATTCTACGTAGTTTAGCAAGACAAAAGTGTATACTTGTTTATTTTCTCTTTCATTATTATTATCATTTTCAAGCGCACCGACACGCTAGTATGGGCTGCAAATTTTATCACTTGATATGCAATTCCACGGTTTCAATAGATAGCTTTCCAACCAAGTTCACAGGCTAATTGCGTTCATAGAATCTAAGCTTTCTTTTCCCACAGGGGATTAAAACCTCGCAATTAACGTTACACGCTGAATAATAGTCATTGTTCTTAATATGCATGTTACAAAAAAGCTCGATCACAGGGCGCAGGGTTTTGACTCACAGAACAATCGATTTGTTGTCCTAGCCCGGACAACAAGATCACCAATTAAGGAAAGACAACCAGCAAGCGGCACTGGACAGTTGAGGGAAGGGGCAGCTTGAAACAGGGGTACAACTCTCCTCCCGGTTTAACTGGGTCGGGCTGCCGTTTTTCTTTTCACCTGCCAGTGGCCGCAACGTCCGTGTTTTCCGGATAAACAAAAACACAACATTAAGATATTTATACTAGTCCTACCATTATTGCCAAAAAAAAAAAAAAAAAACCACACACAACGCCAAAGTTGGATCCGACCTCACAAGTACCGAGAACAATCAAATAGGTAAACACGGATATGCGACCACTGGGGGTGAAGAGAAAATGGTAGCCCTCGCCTTCAAACCCAAGCCATAGGATCGGATGTAGAATGGGAGAGTAAAACCCCTAATGCACGACTTGACGTGATTTTGTTGCGAGCGCAGGGCCTTTAGCAGCCCAGTGTGGGGACTGGACGAGCCGTTCCGTTCTTCCCATATCTCATTGTGTATTCATGTGTATTGTAGGAAGTGGAAATATACTACTATTTTCACTACCGGAAATAAAGCGTGAAATTTACATAACAATGAGTATCCCACAATCCTCTGCGTTGTATATATTATTGGGCACCGCCCGCTTTGTCCACTCTCGTCCAAACCACGGAAAGAGCACTTCGAGACTACCCACCCACCCAGCCCCCGACATGACGTGGCAAAAATTATGGTACACATGGATATACCAGCCTTTTCCGTTCTTCCCATATCTCATTGTGTATTCATGTGTATTGTAGGAAGTGGAAATATACTACTATTAACTATGGTCTGGCAGAGCGTTCCTTAAAAGTATCATTGCCTTTAATAACGCTTATATTCGCTCATTTATTCAAATTTACACATATGCAGAGTTGAATTCATTGATTTATTCCGTTTTGTTTAGTATTACCACTCTCAAATTGGTAATTTTTGCAAAATTATCACATTAGGCCTTTGTTGTTGTTGTTGTGTTACTGCGGGAATGTAACCGGAAGTCATTGTTGTAGTTCAGTACATAGTTTCTTGAATATTATCATCTCAATGTTTACAAAACTTATACTTCTGCAGTCGAATTACGACCAAAAATTGAAAAACAGTCATTTAGAGGCATAGAATATATTTTAGGAGCAGTTTAGTCCTATCATCTTGGTAACGCTCAAGTGTTAGATTGCGTTACGACGGGTCAAAGTAGTGCTTAGAACTCTTTCTCTAGAAGTCGGGCTTTTTGAGGGCCAAGTAAGATATTTTGTGTTGACTTACTATAATAGTTGAGCTTTAAGGAAAAAATATTTTGTTTGTAATATTGTATAGCGCATTGGAGAATGAATGCATTGGATTTGCCTGTAATTCGATGTTTTCTCTAGCAGCTCCAAAGTGCCCTTACCTTAGTAAGAAAATAAAAATAAATAAAATGTCTGTAAAGTTTAAATTACGTCTGTTCATAGATTAATAATCGATAGATCAGTTGTGAGTTTTTCAATTTCGAACGGGGTTTCAATCGGTCGTTATCAAAGATGCACCATTTTTCACGCATTTCGAAGGCCGCCTGACACGCTCAAACGGGAATTTAAACTTTTCTCGATTTCGCCAAAAATAAAAATCGGCCACACCTTTAAATGTTTTTTTTTTTTCGAAAATAGTTTACCCTATTAAAGGGTCTTTTAGTAGGTATGGACTGCCGGTTCTGGACCCCCCTCACCGTTCCCCTCCCCCCAACATCAGACACGGTCAAAATCACGCCTAAGCTTCCGCACACGCCCACTCTCGCCTTCCCCCTTCTCCAAACATCACCTCTGGCTTCACTGATCCTCCAACGATTCCACTCTCGCCTTCCCCCTTCTCCAAAGATCACCCCCGGCCTCACTAGCCCTCCAGGGACTTAACCCTCGCCTTCCCCCTTCCCCAAGATGTGATCAAGCGTGCGCAAAAAATAAGCACGGAGATATGGGAGAAGAGGGAAGGGGTGAGCTATTTTTGGGAGAGAGGGGAGGAAGGGAAGTGAAGGGAAGTGAAGGGAAATGAAGGGAAGTGAAGAAGAAAGGAGAAGGGAAGTGAAGGGAAGTGAGCACGGGGGTGGGGGAGAAGAGGGAAGAGGTGAGCTATTTTGGGGGAGAGGGGGAAGAAGGGAAGTGAAGGGAAGTGAAGGGAAGTGAAGAAGAAAGAAGAAAGAAGGGAAAAAGTAAATAAAAGTGCTTTAAGAAAGATGCAGATACATAATAAAGGAAAGATGGGAAAGAAGAATAAGAAAAGTCGTCAGAGAGAAGTCAAGAAGGAAGAAGAGATCCACATCACTGAAAAAGCGCTTGAACAGGTCATGAGAGCGTACCGCAAGTCCATGACCACATCACCCCAAGTGATCGAAACCACTCCGGAAGAAGAACCTCCAACACCACCACCACGAAATTATCCCCAAGTGATCAAAATCCCTCCGGAAAAAGAACCCCCCGCGCCCCTCCCACCATAGAAAATAGACTATTCCTTCCTAAAGAACAACTGGGAGAATAGGAAATGCGTCGTAGCTACGAACCTACTTACCAAAGAAAAGAACTACTTTCGGAGCATGTACGCGACGGGTAAGCGCTTAGGAATAAACCCAGGCCTCATAATTGGGTGTTGTGAGGGAAAAGCTTCTGCAAAGACCGGAAAGTCAAAGATCGATGGTCAAAAATATGAGTTCGCTTACTTCAAAGAAGAGGAGTTACCCGAGGGGTGCGTGTTATTAAAGGCTAAGTAACGTAAGATATCAAAGAAGGACTTTGACATCTAATACTAAGAAAAAAGATGGTTTAAGAATATCTAGCCTATCATAAAGAGAACAAAGAAGAAAGGAAAAATGTCACTAACAGGACCAAGGCTAACAAGTATGATAGATTATGATGCAAGTAACCTACGATTCTCTAGACCAATACAAAAAGAAGTGCTAGGAAAGAAGATAAAGTACAAGATAATCGAGATAAACACGAAGTACGACGATATGGAAACACAAGGAAAGCTAATAGTACCATCTGGGTGGGTGTTCTCGTTTGGTCCTTCAGAAAGCTTATTCGAAGGATCAAGGAAGGACTATAGCCTACCACTATGCATGTGGAACCGCGAGGGACCAACCGAGGACCAGGAAAAATGGGTAAGATCCTTCGACGAGGTCGTAGATATGTGCATCGGAGCCGTACTACACTATAAGGAAGAACTAGGACTAATAGAACTAACTAGATCGGACCTAAGAAAGATCAAAGGCGGACTAAATCCCTTATACTGGAAACTAGAACCGGTAACAGGAGAAGATGGGAAAGTTAGGTTAGAAAAAGTAGAGGGAAGAGGACCCACGTTATACCCAAAAATACCAACGAACAGGGCTATGGGTAAGCTAGGAGGAAGATTTTACGACGCGTCCGGAAAAAGAATAGATCCAGAAGAACTTATTGATAAGAAAATGGACGTAGACGTTGCGTTACACATCAGTAACATATACGTAGGATCTTCAGGTAAAGTAACCTTAGTCATAAGAGTATGGGAAGCAAACACCAAAGATCCTAAGGAGTACGAGAGACTACTAAAGCCAATTCCAGAAATAGAGGAGTCAGATTCAGAGATAGATGAAGAATATCCCTCTACCTAAACAACATCCAACCTACTCCCACAGATACCACGGCGATTACCACTAAGTTCACGTCATGCGGACTATCACCAGTAGGGTTAAGATTCCCCTTAGGACTCTTAACAGCGTTATTGGTTTTCTCAGTCTTACCAGTCGTTTTATGAGCCTCCTCCACCTCCTCCTTCTCCTTCTCCTTCTCCTCCTCCTCCCTCAGGTGACGCTCTTTCGCGGTCTCCTTATTAACCTCATTTACCCCAAACTTCATCCAAGTATGTACTTTCCTGAGCTTATCGTTGTACCCCGCCACGAGGTCATCATTTATGATAAGCTTACTTGGCATCAACCAACAACCAGGAGTCAATGCATAATCCAACGTTGCGTTTGAATCGTTAACAGCAGTCTGATATCTCCGAATTCCATCACTAACGCTGTCTAGAATGATACTGCTTTCTAGGAGCCGTAAGAAAACCAGCTGTGTTTCCAATGAAGAACCACTTCCTTCTTCGTCATAAATCGGAGAATATGTCCTAACCTGAGCCCCAAGAATGCAATACACGAACGTTTCGATGCTACGATTAATCCTAACCAAGTTCTTTACGCCCAAACCCTTTGCAGCAAAAAACGGCCTCCAGGGCTTCCTCTCTGTGCTCCTTACCCAATAAATTTCACCATGTGGGGTTTCTGGAAACCCATACTTATATTTAAAGTAATCCAACCCAGGTTGCTTAATATAGAGACCTTTCCTCCCCCATATGTATATTTCCCCAAGACCATTAGACGCCCCCTCCTTATTCCTAAAGTCCGGGTTTCTCGGTAACTCGAACTCATCCATCAGAGCTTCCCACCTAATCTCATTGTACTCATTATCCATCCTATTAAACGAGTCATCCCTGGGAAGCGGACACCCTAACTCGTACAATATCCTACGTATCGTAAAATACACGTGGAATCGGAAAAACGGAATCTCCTTCATCATATCGAGTCCGACTCCACACCCCTTAGTAGCGGCCCAAACAGCAAAGTTTAACTGTTGAGGCCAATACTTCATCTTGGGACCCGCCGCCCAGGCACGGCATTCCTTATCGTGGAGGTGCGTTATTAGCGTGTCCTCAAAGAGGTTATAAACTTTTGTCATGAAGAAGAATTTCGGATCAACGGGGATCTTAAGATTGGTTATTAGGTCGGAAAAGCCGCCCTCGGGTTTGTTGTCGTAAAGGGGGTATGGCTCTCCAGTTCTCGTGAGGTTTTTGGGGAAGTTGGGCTTTGGTCTTTTGATCTTAGGCTTAGGCTTGGGGTTAGGAACGGATTTTTCGTATAATTTGTGTACTTCTGTAGGTGTCATATCACCAATATCGTTACCAAATACATCATACATCTTTCTTCTTTTATATGATGTATTTCTTTCCCATTAAACCTCTATTCTATCCTCGCGATGAATCCTATACTCAAAGCCTCCCAGTCGGAACACTATTTCCTTGGTTGTGTGAGTTGTTGAATAAATTCCTCTTTCACCTCCTTCCTTAAACCCTCGATGTCGAATACTTTTTTTTGCGAAAATTCTTCATTCTTCTTCATCCTAATTTCTCCCCTAAGTTTCTCGTACTTCTTCATTTCACCAAGAATAAGAGTAAATTCTTCCTCACTAATCCTGTTATCCTTCAAAGTTTTCGAGACAAGATCGTTAATACTATTAAGCTTAGAACGAATGAGCTGAACCGTCTTCTCGTGCTTGCTTACTTTCACAGTCAGCTTCTTAACACTCATTCCACACAAAGCAGAAACAACCCCCATAAAACCCCCCAGCGCGGACAGTGGTATTCCTATTGCCAATCCGGGGCCCGTGAGTGAGGTACCAATGCCTCCCATCGTAAACAAGACAGAAAAACCTCCCGAGGTCATTGAGAAAGTATGGAAAAACAACCTCCATCGTGAATATTTCTTTCGCACTTTTTCGTATCGATCGCGCTCACTTTCTAACTTCGTAAGTACACCATCTACCTTATGTAGTCTAAAATCCTCACCATCAGTGAATTCTGGAGCTGTTGGATAGAGTCTTGTTGTCTTTTTAATGTCGTTATCCACCATTCTTTTGTATATTACGTTACTATTCTTATGTGATTTCTACTGCAATCATCATTGGATATATTCCAGCACGAATGATGTTATTATCAGTATCCGTAACCCAAAATCTGATACTACTGATCTTTTCTCCCAAAATGGGGGTAGTGGGGGTTTTGTTGAAGACACGTGATACGTTCTCACCAAGATCCCCCGCACCTATCGTGGAAAGCATCTGGGAAGGAGCGAATGTCTTGTATGATAACGAGTCACGTTGTTCGTCGATTAGGGTATGAAAGGAATTCACGAGGCTACAATGAAGACAAAGAACGGTAGGGGATTCCTTAAGAGTTATCGGGTGTGCTTTCTTTTTCTCTCCATCCCAAGGTAGATCCTTAGGTACCCCCAGGAAAGAGGCTAAGTTTGGACTTAGGGTCGTGCCCTTCTTGGAGGTACTTACAACCCATTTCTTCTCATCATTTTCTTTCACCTTCAAGGGAAAGCTTTGTTCTCCCTCAAGGAAAGATACGAGGGTATCCATGTGATAATTCCCCCGAGGAATCCTAAGACTAACCTTTCCACTAGCAGCATACACGAGCCCTTCTTCCATAAGATCATAGAGTCCATTCTTAAACATGTAACTCAACAACGTCATCTTAGTCTTCCTGCTTATGGGATACTCCAACCAAAACGTCTCATCCGGCTTCCTTAATACCACGTAAAATCTTGTCATTTATATCCTTTATCCCTATCTCTTATATTCTTATCTTTTCTTCTTCTTCTTAAATTCTTCAACAACATACACCACCACGGCCATGATCAACAACCACGCATTCTTAGCCAAAAACCCCACGACCTCTCCCGCCATCTTGAATAGGAACGAAGCGATAGAGCCTATCATCCCAGGTAGCATTCCCGCGACCTTCTTACCTAGATCTTTTAGCCCCCTCCCCATAGCGGATAACCCTGCCTTAAGTTTGGAAAGAATGAATCCAACTACGACGAGGGTGGCTGCTACTACAGAAGCTACGGTGATTCCCCCTGCTTTTTTGAAGATCTCTTTGATGCGCTCTTTAACGGGAACTTTTTCTGTTATCGCTTCGTTTTCTCTCTCTAGTTGTTCATCCTCTCTCTCTAATTCTCCTATTCGTTCCACGTTATCAGGATCGTTCTCCTCGTTCAACCTCTCGATCTCTTCTTCGTTTCGTTCTATGATTCTATCGTTCCCTTCCACGGCTTCAACCCATCGATCACCCAAGGTTTTCTTCATCGTCTTGGGAAAAGTCTCAGGTTCGTCTAAGAAGCGTGGCTTAGAGTTATCTTTTCCCAGTTTCACCGCCACCCTACCAAATTCATCTACTTCGACTAGTACCCTCTCGTCCTTCCCTACTTTTTTCTTAGGATCCCACTTTGGATAAAGCTTCTTCACCTTTTCCACAGCAGCCGCTATTCTATCTTCCCTTTCCTTAAGTTTACTCATCCTACCTTTCCTTTCCCTTATGTTACTCATCTCGAACTCTTCGACCTTCTGTTTGAGTCTACTACGATATGCGTTATTATCCTCGTTCTCTAACCTCTCATACCCCCCTAATTCCCTATCACTCATGTCCCTCCCCCTCTTCGAAAAGAACTCCCTAAATCTCTTCATCCAACTCTTTTCACCTATATCCTCACGCTCCAATAAGGGGTCTAAGTCATCATCATTAATGTCGGCTTTCCCATCTTCTCCTAATGGGTGAAAGTCTATATCTTCTCCACCTTCTGCCATCTTTTATTTTACTCTAGAAATAACATATATTAAAGCCAAGATTCCCCCTATCCACAAGAAATTCCTCATGTACTTCTTTTGCTCGTTTGCTTCGTAAGCCCCTCCACAACCACCATTACGAAGCCTATCAATATATGAGTCATCATCCTCACTAGGTAATCTCATACACCTATTTAGATCTTCTTCAGTCATCTTGATTGCCCTAGTTATAAAGAAGTTCTTGAGCCTCTCATACTGAGACCCCTTGCTCATGTTCTTACCCCGCAATAACCATTCTCTCTCATCATCATTGATGCTAAGATGTAACTCTTCTTCACGTCCTACTATTCTTTTATATTACTCTAGTAATAACGTACGTTAAAACCAACATTCCCCCACCCACGAAGATCATCTCGTACTTCTTCTGTTGCTTGCTTGGTCTGTAATAATCTGAGAACTTAGGTTTCGGTTGCGTGAATGGGGGAGGTATGAGCTTGGGATGAGTCTTAGCATAGAGGAAGACATCTTCATCTGTTTGCTTCATCATCATTTGTGCTTTCCTTAATTTCTCATATCGTAACTCCATTGCATCTCTATGCTCTTGCCTCTTCTTTTCCCACTCCCCCATATCCCTCTGATACTTCTCCAAGGCCTTATCATGACGAATCTTCTCCTTCATCGGATCTCCCCCACCCAAGTAAGACCCTCCTATGAATGCCGCAGCGTTAAGCACGGCTCCGAATACCGACGATCCCATTCTAGAAGCTGCACTTGCTCCAGCACCTGCTTCTGCCGCACCTGCTTCTGCCGCACCTGCTATTGCTACTGATGCCATTTTATCTTTCATTGAGAAAGATAAGTGTTTAGACATTTTTTTGGTGGTTTTTAGACGCCCACGGGTAAGATCTTCTTCTCTTCTAGGTAGTCCTTCAAGTACGTGGAACCCGCGAGCACGGCCACCCACTTACCATAATTCGTCAAGCTATTGGATGGATCGTTAATGAATGACTCTTTCGTCATCTTCTTCCCTAGGAAACCTATTCCCGCAGCGATTCCTACGATCACTGCGGATTCCATGATCTTTTTCACGAGGTCATTTTCTACTTTCTTTGCCATAGCTTTTATTTGATGGGTATATCATTGCTTATATGAATTTTCCTTAAGGCATGCCTTCCCACGTGATTAGAGGGGTTAAGGACCTTCCATTCCTATCGTGTGCTTGGGCTTCGCCCTACTTGGAGTTGGAGAAGGCGCGTGAAGGCTTGGGGAAGGCAGGGGGGTGTTATCCGCTGGAGTGGGAGTACTTTGGTAAGGCAGAGGGGTACTTTGGGAAGGAGCGGGATTACTCTTTCTCCACTTAAAGTATAGATCAGTAGCCGTTAGCCCGAGTCCTATTATCGTTAATACGCTAGTGAAGTCGAGTCCAGGCATCCACGTTCCCTCCGATTCTTCTTCTTCCTCCTTAGCATTCTTTTCCGCAGCTTTCTTTTCCGCAGCTTCCTTTTCTAGCAATGCCTTCTTAGCTTTCCTATTATATTCCACCAACTTCTTTCCGGCAGCAACCTTCTTAGGATCTTTTTCTCGAACGATCCTTTGTGGTTCTTTCGTGATTCGTTCTTCATCAACACCTCCGCCTCCGCCACCAGCATTTTCTTCTTTTGACGTTTCCATCTTTATTACTTATCAACAAATGCTTAAGTCTTGCTTAAGTATGCTTAATTCTTGCTTAAGTCTTGCCCGTATTCCCTAACGAGTTGTTCCGCGGGCTCCAAAAATTCCGGAGCTGCGCCAAAAAAATCCATCTTCACGTGCTTTTCGACTTGGAAAAGAAAATCTGCTAATGCTATGAACCTTCCTCCTTTCAGCGCAACGAATCCGATGTCGTTGGTTAAACTTTCTCTCAGGAACTTATCCTTCTCCAAATCTTTGTTAAGTTCTTTTTTATCATCAATCGGAAGGACGCGCGAGATGATTTCTACTGCTATTCCCTGAAGTATGTCCATTAATCCGCTCGCCATCTTAGCCCCCGTGGCGGCTTGATATCTGTTATAGTATTTCTTAACATCCTTTTTAGCTAATCTTTTAACATCTCCTAGACTTAGTTTGGTTCCCGTATATTCACTAATCGTTCCTAACGTGGTAAGTATGCAAAGTTGTTCGCGCTTTTCCGCTAACTCTTCATCATCCTCCTCAGGTTTTAACTTTGACTTCTTTGGGGGAGTTGTTTCCTTTACTTCTTCTGTCTTTGAGGGCGTGGATTTATCATCGTATTGTTCCATGATGGATGCCATGTTACTTTATCATCATCAATATATGCTTAGATCAGGCATTTCTAGATCCAAGACTTCTCCTTCTTCTTCTTCTTCCTCCTCCATCGGGAGTACGCGCGAGATGATTTCCGCTAGGAATCTATGAGCTACGTTCATGAACCCAGTCGTGGGGTGATACATCTTATGATATTCCTTAACGTCCCTTGGTGGTAACTTTATGATATCTTCTATATTTAGTTCACATCCAACATGTTCGCTAATGGTTCCTAACAAAGCAAGTAGGCAAAGTTGTTCGCGCTTTTTCCTTAATTCTTCCACCTTAGACTTTAGTTCTTTTAGAGGGGAATCCGTGACAGGTATCATCCTTACTTTATCATAATCAAGATACACTTAAGCCGGGTATTTCTACGTAAGATGGATGTGGGTGTATTAAGCAAAGACATATTCTGGAGTACCTTTCCTTCTTCAGTATTTTCATCAAGGCATTCCTCTCTTCGATATCCATGCCCCCTCCGAATTCTTCAAAGAGTACCTTATTCGCTGATTTACTTGGAGTGTAGAAGGATATGATGCACGCAACGTTCTCGCGGAAGGGTCTCGCGATGGAGGTAATCTGCTGAGTTAAGACCCAAATGGAGATCTTATCGTGTCTTCCCGAAAGTCCCATTCTAATGAAGTGATTCGACCTTTGCTTTAACTCTTTCGAGAAAGCACAATCATCCAAGATAATCAGAGTGTTCTGCCCCGAGAATATGATCTTACAGATGGAAAGTAGATCACAGATCTCGTTCACATCATCTGCCTTGGGCGACACGACGATGAATCTAGGATCATCTTTAGCGAAGCCTCGGTAAGTAAGATTCTCCACGTAAGTGGGACAGATAAGTACGATGTATTCGAACACGTATCGGAAACTATTCCTTAGCGTATTCACTAGGTAGTGAGTCTTTCCGCAATTCGTAGGACCAGTTATGATACAGTGAAAGGGAGTTTTATCTTTTAGTTCCTCCATTCTTATTTATTGTATCATAACTATCTTTTAGTACCTATTCGCGTGAAGTTCTTAGTACCAGTTTTGCTTGAAAGTTCTTTTATCGAACTCCACCAATCCGTCCGCCACGACGAACAAGTAACACGTCATTTCCGCATCTTCCGTTCCAGCAGTTCTCTTAATATACAACTTCACCCCTCCCTTCGTAGCGTCCGAAACGAGTCCGCTACCATGAATATTTCCATCAGGATGAGTTCTCAAGTCAATCCACAAAGCAAACTTGTCCTCGTAAAACTCCTTTGGAGTCATGTTATCCGTTATTCCATATCGCATTACGATGGACTCCCAAAAGTCCGTTGGTATCATCCCATCGGAATACAACTTATGGGGCACGCTATTCACGTTGATGTCTACTTTGGTAATATTGGGGTTCGTGAACTTTTCTGAGTCCCTTTCGCCAGCCGTATATGGCTCTATGAATAGGATTAGGATCCCAGACATGGATCGTAGGGGTAAGTTGATCTGTTCGTTGATCACGGTGGTGTTCTTCTTGTTGATGGGGAAACTCTTGTGCATCAATACGTTCTCGTAGTAGAATCCCCTACCATTCTCGTAGCTGCTTAATGCTTCGTTTGCTAGGTATTCGCTGGTAATGGTCTCGTACTCTAGTTCTAGATTGGATAGGGTATACTTTGCGTCCTCTTGGGTTGAGGTTACGATCTTTGCGTTCGTTGAAAAGGTAACCTGGAAGAGTAAAGTATCTACTAATCCGTTGGAATAATATACTCCATGAGAGTCGAGAATGGTGTGGGAAATGGGGATTCTGTATCGTGTTCCGTATACTTTCGCTAAGGCAACTTCTGCGGAATCACTCGAAGTCTTATCTCCCCGCTGCTGTTCTTAGTTTCCGCATGTTTTCCGACGAGATCCCTTCTCTTAGTCTATTCTTTCGTTCTTCTTTCCTGAGGAATAAGTCACCGTAAGTTTGATAGAGATCATATCGAACCAAATCTTCTATTGGTCTTCCGCCAAAGGTAACTCTCATCTCTTCGATAAGGTTCTTACCCAGGTTATTAACCACAGTCTTATTTGCATCAGAGGTGCTCCCATCCTTCAAAGTGAGATCGACCAAGAGTGCCACGCTTCCGGGAACAATAACAACGTTCTCCGGTAACTTGGGTATGTGAACATCCAACGTTCGTCCAGGATCCACCGTGGCTGGACTAAAGCTCACGCGATGAATGTTCTTCTCTGCTTTGAGTCCGTAGGGCTGCTTAAAGACCCTATCTACATCAAGCTTTTCTGGAATTGCTCTTGACATCTTTCTTATTTATGTAATAACTAGTTACTCTCTTAGATACTATGGACCAAAAGAAACTTTCAAACGTTTATTACTCAACCGAAGGATATTGGAAGGGATATTCAGCGATTTCGAGACTATCCGAAGCTACAGGGATTTCCGAAGAGATTACGAGAAAGTGGCTTATTAAGCAAGCTTTGTGGCAAATATACCTCCCTCCCCCCACGTACGTTCCCAGATTCCATTGGGACATTTCTAAGCCCGATCAGATCCATCAAGCAGACTTACTCTTTATGCCCCACGATACCGTGAAGAAAAAGACGTATAAGTACGCTCTCGTCGTAGTGGATGTTGCTTCTAGGTACGTGGACGCGGAAGCTCTGACTACGAAGTACTCTAAGGAAGTATCTGAGGCTTTGGATAGTATTTATTCTAGAAGATTATATTGGCCTGAGACTTTGATGGTTGATCCAGGAACAGAATTCAAGGGAGCTTTTACGAAGGTTATGAAGAAAAGTGACGTAGAAATCCAAAGATCAGATCCTGGAAATCATAGAGCACAATCCCTCGTGGAGCGCGCTAATCGAACGATAGCTGAGAAGCTGTTTAGTCATCAGTATGCACAAGAGATGCTTATGGAAGTCTCTAAAGCCCACCTTGGAGACACGAGGTCACGAGAATGGGTGGAACGACTTCCTAGCGTGATAAAGTCTATTAACAACGAAGTTAAGAGGATTACTGGAAAGAAAGCAAGAGAGGCATTAAACTTAAAGTCCGTTGAGCTAAAAGATCCCATCTACAAGAGACCAGTGGGACCAAAGGAAAATAGGATCCCTGCAGGGGTTTTTGTTCGATACTTATATGCCGCTGGGGAAGAGGAGGGAGGTCGACAGCGCGCTACTGATCCCATTTGGTCTATAGAAGTTTATGAGATATCGCGCGCGACCATTAGTCCTAATCAACCTGTGCTTTACTATCTTTCTGAAAGTTACGTAAATCCTTTGACTGATATAGGAAGGCATGGGAGAAAGACTCCCAAGCGTTCTTTTGTTAGAGAGGAGTTACAGGTTATTCCTGAGGACACGGAACTGCCGCCTGATGGTGTCTTAGACTAAAGATTGTTCATGTAGTGACCGTGGGCTAAGGTCGTGATGGGATCTTCTCGTGAAATTTCTCGCTTGTCGTCCCTTGAGGAAAGAGCGATCTTATTAACCTTTTCTGAAGTTATTTCGTGTGATCAGCTTCTGAAGACTCTCATTGTTCTCATAAGTTCTTCTCCATTAAATAAGCAATATTTGTAGTGGGGGAAGCGAAGGCTGTTTTCTACGACGCATCTTTTGACTCCCTTGCACTTCTTTTCCTCTCTTCCTTCTTCTGTTCTGAAGCAATAGAGCTTCGCTCTTAGCGTAACGAATTCCGTGACTTGCTTTCCGGCTGTCTCGTCCTTCATCATTCCTCTTACTTTCTTGTTAACTCTCTTCTTTATTCCCGCGTGATCTTTGGGATAGTTACTCGTGTCGAATAACCTCTCGATGTCCCCTTCCATGTCTTTGTAAAGATCGTGCGTCTGGATTTCGTAGATTAGACTATCCGTATCAGTGTAAAGAAGGGTTACTTTGTACTTGTACTTCTTCTTGACGTAGTTATAGTGAAAGTCATACATGAATTTCTTAGATAAGTCTAAGATGGACATTCCTAGGTAAATGGGCTTGTTGTACTCTAAGTGCGTTCTTCTCATGTGAATGGCGGCTAACTTTTCAGAGAAGGATTTGGCTCCAATGAAGTTCGGCTTACGAGTTAGCTTATTCGCTTGCTTCTCGTTTGTGACTAAGCGTATGTCTCGTCGATTACGGATGTTCTCCATGGTCTTTCCGAAGACAGAGTTGTTCATAAGCTTGAAGAAATCTTTCTCGAAATCGTTCGTCGCGTTGGTTCTTAAGTCCGTATTTAGATCAATGTACTTCTTTAACCAAGGGGATTCTTCAAAGGAAATTCCCCTATGGATCTTCGTGATTCTTAGTCCCTGGCTTTCGTAAAATTTTAGAGTATCGTGATGTACCACATAGTGTGACTTATCGTAGAAGTTCGGAATAAGCTTCATTACTCCACTTTTCGCTTTAAGGTGCTCTGGGGCAAGGGGATAGTCGTTATGGAGATTATGTAATTCTTGAGGATACTCTAGATCAACGTCCAAAATACAGGGAATTCTTCTCCACTTCTCCAGCTTCTTTTCGTTCATCCACTTGAACCCTTTCGTTGGAAGGGATTGGGACATTGCCCATCCGTAGAGGTTATTCGCGTCCCAATAGGGAATGTAAGTGCTGTTTTCGTTAGGATCGTAGTTCTTCATGTACTTATTATTAGCCTTTGCGTAACGCTTACTTCCCACAGAGGAAATTCCTCCTCGGATTCCGCTTTCCATCATTAAGATCATATCTATGTCGCTGAGGAGTTCTAGTCGGATGTTCGTTATTTTTAACATGGCGTCCCAAGCAAGTCCAGGAGCAGTGTAATACTAAGCGGGATCTAAGTCATAGTATCTTCTACAAACGATTCTGAAGTTCTCGAATACGTCCGCTAGGAGAAGTACGTCCGTTTGGAGATATAGATCGTGATAGTCTTTCATCGTCTTCATATCAAAGGTTTTCCATACTTTCCGCGCGTGTTCGTAATCTTCTTTCGTGATATCGTTATCGTTAAGATCTGAATGAAAGGCTTCCCTTGGGGCTAAGTGGCGTTCCTCTAACTTCGTAAGGGAATCCACGTACTCGTAGGGGTACACTCCTTTTCTCATCAATAAGTTAAGATGTTCGCCTCCGTAAAAGGAACTGATGACTTCGAACTGGTCTTTCGTTAGATTATTAATAAGGTTACTCAAGCTGGAGGACATGAACTTGTAGCTGTCAAGGAATCTTGCTTCTAAGTAAAGATCATGGATTTTCCCCTCTTTATCCGCGTAGTGATCTACGACGATTCTTTTACTAAAAGAGATGTACTGTTCCTCGTTCTTCGCGATGCACTTAATCTTACCTTTAATTTGCTGATTCCTAAGGCTTTTACGAACAGATGGGCGTCGTATCCCGAAAGATTGTGGAAAAAGATGGGAATGAAGTCCGGAAGTTTATAACGAAGATTACACTTATTATGTGCCGCCCCTCGGAATTTCCCTGTGAGATGATCGTGATCTCTTACTTTGTCATTCTCCAGTTCTTCCTTACAGATATGGCAGTGTGTCGCTTCTTCGTATTCCTTTCGATCCAGGTCGGTCATTACCATCTTTTTCTTCTCGGAAAGTTTTTCGTATAAGGAAAGAACATCTTCTTCTATTGATCTCATAAAGTGTTCTCCCAAGTCTTCTTCCTCTCTTTGAGCCGTGTACTTCACGATCTTTGGAGGAAGCGCGTTCTCATCGTACTTGATTACGTAACAGTATCCCGAGGGCTTGTGCTTTTGGTAAGCTTCCGTAGAAGATCTCTTTGGGTTCGAAGAACAAGAAGCGACTTTTTCTAGAATGCACTCAAAGTCGGCGTAGATGACGAAGGGAACTTTCATAGAATGAGGGTGGTTCTTGAAGTGAAGTAGAGTTCCTTTCTTGGGAACGGTTACTTTTACGGATTTGTGTTGTCCACACCATTCGGAATGGTC
Organism: Anthopleura xanthogrammica; assembly: GCA_964019055.1. Lineage (NCBI taxonomy): Eukaryota > Metazoa > Cnidaria > Anthozoa > Actiniaria > Actiniidae > Anthopleura > Anthopleura xanthogrammica. Next base: position 5,837,211 of record OZ025208.1, on the reverse strand, counting down.
TTGGAGAACGTTTTTGGCGCTAAAGGAGTTAAAACATCTTAAGCAGAAGTGTCTCTTATGTTGATGATTCGATAGTTGGGAGGATAAAAGTCTCGATAAGTCCTTAATCCAACAATAGTGCTTTGTTTTCTCGTTGGAGATTAGTAGAAGGATGATGTTGTGCTCCCTGATTTCGCCTTCGTAAATTCTAAGGGGCTCGAATCCCCTCTTTTCGTAACCTAAGACACTAATTGCGTAGTCCTTGTTATTTTTCTCGAAGATTTTGATGTCTCGTAGCTCTAAGGGGAAGCGAAGTCCATCCCAGTTTAGCTTTTCCGCGTTCTTCCTTAGCACCCCTGATATCCTATGAGGATGATCTTTTGGCGTAAATCGGGCAGTGGTTACCGCCCACTTAAAGCATTGATCGTCTTCGTTCTTGGGATTAATAATGGTCTTTCTTGTTACTAATTCTTGAGGAAGGGGAATGTACGTGCTACCTCTTAGGGGTTCGTATTTCGCGAAATGAATGCTTAAGGATACTACTTTCCGTATGGCCCAGCCAGAACCCTCGTTCTGGAATTCAGCTACTCTTTCTAGGATATCCTCGGAAAGTTTCTCGTATAGGTTTATTAAGTTCGTGCTTTTTGTCACGATTTCTAGTACCGTGTGGAAATGTCCTTCACTACTGACTTCTTGTCCATCATTTCCGATCTTATGAAATTCGCAGGTTAGGTAAAGCTTAATCTTCGTGGGTTTCTCAGCTATCCAGATTGTCTCTAAGATGCGTTTTTCCTGCTTCTTCATAAACACGCGGGGATCCACGTCACGATTACGCCCAAGAATCCTATGTTCCTTGAGATACGAATCGAACGAGGATTTTTCCACTCTATTCTTTTTTTCCGTTCTACGATAAATAGCCTTTATTCTCTTCTTCAGCTTCGCGATCTTCACCTCAGCGCGATTCCTAATCTTCGAGCGAACCAGTGGTAATAACCACTCTGAAAAATCTTTTAACTCCTCCTGAATTTTCTCGATGATACGTGGCTTTGGATTTGAACTTGACTTTGTCGGCCTTATTGGTGGGACTAGTGGTATTCTAGTCTCAGGAATAGGGCTGTCCAAAATATTCGTCATTTTTGCCTTTATGATAGCCTAGATATTCTTTGGAAACAATTTCCGTTTTCCACAGATCTCAAAGTTTGTCTTTGAGATCTTAATCACCTTTAATTACTAGGATTAGGTTGAGGCTGACTAGTATGATCAGACTCCTTAGGTCGAGGATACTGGTTGTATCGTACGGAATGATACGGATTGTTATGAGGGTTGTTCCAGTGCGGATCTATGTTCGGAACAGAACACCTGTCCTTGACCCTACTATTTATCTTTCTTGACTTTGGCATCTTTCTTTATGATAAGCAATATTTTTTTTTCAACTTTTATTTACTTTAGTCATTTAGAAAAATCTTCTTCTTCTTCTTCTTCTTCTTCTTCTTCTTCTTCTTCTTCACTTCCCTTCACTTCCCTTCTCCCCCCTCTCCCCCAAAATAGCTCACCCCTTCCCTCTTCTCCCCCACCCCCGTGCTCACTTCCCTTCACTTCCCTTCTCCTTTCTTCTTCACTTCCCTTCACTTCCCTTCACTTCCCTTCCTCCCCTCTTCTCCCAAAAATAGCTCACCCCTTACCTCTTCTCCCCCATCTCCGTGCTTATTTTTTGCGCACGCTTGATCACATCTTGGGGAAGGGGGAAGGCGAGGGGTAAGTCCCTGGAGGGCTAGTGAGGCCGGGGGGGATCTTTGGAGAAGGGGGAAGGCGAGAGTGGAATCGTTGGAGGATCAGTGAAGCCAGAGGTGATGTTTGGAGAAGGGGGAAGGCGAGAGTGGGCGTGTGCGGAAGCTTAGGCGTGATTTTGACCGTGTCTGATGTTGGGGGGAGGGGAACGGTGAGGGGGGTCCAGAACCGGCAGTCCATACCTACTCTTTTGGGCAAAGTATAAAGAAATCAAAATTTGTCGAACGATTCTCGATTTTTACAGACAGTCGCTCTTAAGTTACTTGTTTACCTATACTACGTTAAGGTACTGAAACTAGCATGTCTGATGAAATAACTATATCTATTTCAGGATCGAAACTGCTCCCCCCCCCCCTCTCGGGAACTGCTCACTGCCAAATAAGCTATTTTATATCAAAACTAGGGCTCAATGATGAACATTCCAAGACTCGCCAAATCACAATGCTAATCCTTACTTATTTCGCACAAAAGTTTTCCTTTCCTGTGGAGAACAACCTTTTATCCTACTTTACTGGTGCGACAACACCTTTGATTACGTTACTAACGCGTTTTAACGCCGGAGTATTAAGTTACTTGTTGACCTACACTATGACCTTAAAGACTAGCATGTCTGATGAAATAGCTAGCTATGTTTATTTCAGGATCGAAACTGCTCACTGCCAAACAAATGTTTTATCAATGTAAATACTCTTAGCCAAAATGTGTTTAACTGGTCATTTGATTTTCCCTCAATTTTTGTTTGCTGTATTTTCATAAATGGAAATATTCAACAAGGAGTCTTGGCAGTTCGCTTTTCGTAGATCACTATCAGCTCGTCTGACTTCTATAAGTTCTTTGAGTCAGTTTTCATCAAAGCTTTGTTTGTCATTCGTTTTGTAGTTTGTCTAAGTATATTTTTTTGTATCTGAGATCTGGTAAGATCTAGTTTGATCATAGCTAGATATTTCATAGATTCTCTTAGTCTATTTTGACTAGTTTGTCTAGTTCTATGATTATCATAGTTTGCTCATAGATTCTAAAAGATAGCTCATAGATACTCAGACTTCTCTCTTTGAGAACGTGGACCAACCCGTTCCAAAATCGCGCAATAACATCGTTTAGTGTGGGTCTACCACGTACGGCTTGTGCGTTTGTAAGTAGTTTAAGCGTACCGTTAAAAAAGCTTAAGACAATGGTAGGCCACAGATTCAAACACCGAAAGCTATAAATACCTCGTGCTCGATATCATGTGGCAAATTCTATTAAATTGTCGATCATATTTGTATACAGTAAATCGGATAGGGCGGTTTTGGCCCCAAAAATGGGGCCAAAATTTTGACCCTATAGTGGCCCCCTTAAAGTAGGGCTATTTTGGCACTATCGGTAGGAGCCATTTTTTTAGCTCTGATTTTGGGGCTGTTTTAGCCCCTTATTTAGGGCTAAATTCTGACCCTAAAATGGCCCCTTGTGAAAAGGGCCATTTTGGCACTTTGGAAATTGGAGCTATTTTAGCTCTGATGTTTGGGGCTATTTTAGCCCTTATTTGGGGTTAAATTCTGACCCTAAAATGGCCCCTTGTGAAAAGGGCTATTTTGGCACTTTGGAAATTGGAACTATTTCAGCTTTGATGTTGGGGCCGTTTTAGCCCTTAATATTAGGACCGTTTTTTGGCCCAATTTTAAAGGGGCCAATTTATCCCATGTCTAGAGCCACTAAATGATCCTGAAACCGCCTTTTTTGCTTTATAATCGGTGTAGTCATTTTCATTCATATTAAAATAACTGTTGAAAACTTGTTTACAGTGTAACCATGATTAAATAAAAATAGCAATCACGATCAGAGACAAAAGCGAATTTTCAATTTAGTTAAAAACCTAAAAAAACCTAATTATCTGAAAACTTTGTACATTCTTTATATTATGAGTATATCAGTTTATACTTGCAAGTAGCTGCTACTCCTTTACTCTACATGAATGTATGTAGTCAATTGCTGCTCCATATATAATGTGTAATCTCCATCTCTAAGTAGAAGCAAACAAAACCATGAGCTTAAAAAGTATTGAAAAAGCGAAACCACAGATATTTATAGGCAATTCTACACAATTCACCGGCTTCTATTATCAAAAATTAACCCTAAAAAAGCATTTGAAGCTCCATGAAGTTTATTATTACAGTTGTAAACTTGTAAAGGCAAAGGACAAAGGTTCGGCTAAAATAATCTACTCACCGATAATTCAGCCTTCTTCAAGGAAAAAAACTGATCCAAAATGATCTTGAACATCTTTAGTGCCGTTCTTCTGAGTTTCAGTCAATATTCTTACCCAAAAGGGTTTAAAAGAATCACATAAAGAAGCTACTGTTCGCCATGTCGTTGGCCATGCTTCCTGAAAATGGCGGGCTTTGAAATGCCTTCCCCGCTGAGAATCATGGTCTTTCGGGACGCAATGAATTATGGGATCATTTTTTCGGGCAGGTTTGCATTTCATATACGTTATTGGCTATACAATCAAATGATATTTACTCAAATTGCTTTTTCGCTACGGCAAAGTTTGTAATTTATCTATTTCAAAAAAATATTTGCACGATCGGTTCAAAATAAAAAACAAATTTAGACAAGATATGTATGGAGCCAAAATGGCCCCCTGGATTCTAAAATAGCACCTTGGTTTCCATTTTACAGATTTTAGCCTATGATAGAACGAGAACAGCTTTATATATAGGATATAATATTATAATTAACCTTTTCTTTTATATGGTATCCCGATTAGCAAATAGTAAACTTAAACAGCCCTTTGGGCCAAAACAGCCCTAAATGTAATAGGGCCAAAATGGCTCCCGCAAACTGAAATAGCCCCTCGTCCCATTTTGGCCAGCCTTTGGGCCAAAACAGCCCTAAATGTAATAGTAAAGATATGAATAACCTCGTTTCTCTTAGCACTATAACTTTAACTTATTTCCTTTCTAAATGTAATAGGGCCAAAATGGCTCCCGCAAACTGAAATAGCCCCTCGTCCCGTTTTGGCCAGCCTTTGGGCCAAAACAGCACTAAATGTTATGAGGCCAAAATGGCTCCTTCAAACTGAAATAGCCCCTCGTCCCGTTTTGGCCAGCCTTTGGGCCAAAACAGCACTAAATGTTATGAGGCCAAAATGGCTCCTTCAAACTAAAATAGCCCCTCGTCCCGTTTTGGCCAGCCTTTGGGCCAAAACAGCACTAAATGTTATGAGGCCAAAATGGCTCCTTCAAACTAAAATAGCCCCTCCTCCCGTTTTGGCCAGCCTTTGGGCCAAAACAGCACTAAATGTAATAGAGCTAAAATCGCTGTGGCAGAGCCAAGATAGCTTCTTATTCTGTTTTGGCCTACCCTTGGGCCAAATCAACACTAAATGTCAGAAGGCCAAAATAGCTCTTGTAATCGAAATTGGCCCCTTATACCATTTTGGCCTTCCATGGGGCCAAAACAGCACTTGATGTCAGAGGGCCAAAATAGCTCTTGTAATCGAAATTGGCCCCTTATACCATTTTGGCCTTCCATGGGGCCAAAACAGCACTTGATGTCAGAGGGCCAAAATAGCTCTTGTAATTTAGATTGGCCCCTTATACCATTTTGGCCTTCCATGGAGCCAAAATGACACTAGATGTAATTCTATCAAATTTACACTTGGACAGCCAAGATAGATTTTCCCCTTGATTTGGCCTAGTTGAGGGGGCCAAAATAGTACGGATAGACCCATACCAAAATAGCTTTTGTAGGGCCATAATGGTATTTTGTTCCATTTTACTCTCTTCAGGGCCAAAATAGCACTAGTCTAAAAAAGCCAAAATGGCTCTCTGGGGCCAAATTGGTCCTCTCAAATTTACTGTGTACACAAATACATAACACAACACAACTTCATTGGACAGACTATTGCTATGGTTACAAGTTCTCGACCAATCATGACGTGTGATGTCACAATAGACATTATGGTCTACCTGACGCCCGAAAAACGGATCTCATTTTAAGACTGGTTTGCCACCATGGCAACCCAGTAATAATGAAATCTTTAATGGAGACTAGTGGGTTACGCTTGAGCCGTTTTGACATAATGATCTTGAAATAATCTTATCCCTGCACCTCATAATTTTGTACACTGTCATTATCCTGAAGGCCTTGAATTGATCCAGAGAAAGTAGGCTTCTGATGAACACCGGTATTCTTAGACTGATTCGCAAAATGTGTCTGGTCTTTGGATGTGCTGGCCGACACTGACTCTAACTCCATATCTACTGTTTTAATTACCGACTACAGTGATGTCCATTCATCCAACGTCAAAGACATTCCTGAATGAGTTAGAACAGTTTTCCCGCTTGATAGATCTTGCTTTCGCTTGCGAATATATATATTTTTTCTGGCCACGAAATTCTTTCACGTACGCGTTCTCCTAATTTTACTGCTTTTCCAGATGCCAAGCTGGTCTTACTCTTTGGTTCTTCTGGTTTATGGACGAGCTTTTAAACTCTCGGCAAATGGTAATGCATCGAATTTCAAATAGTTTATTTTCCCGCTAGAATGTTTGGAATTCAGTCTGTTCGTTTTTTCACCCCACTATCATATTTCCCATTCCTTTCATCCCCCTAAAGTATTTCTCATTTTCAAGACCAACCCTCCCCTCGCAAGTGCGCTGGTTGGGGGGTCATAACTACTCACAATGACCCACATCCGGAGATCAATCTCCACTTATTATACACTTGGCAGTGAAAGCAGATTTTCGGACATCCCGAAATTAACCCCACTAAAACACGATTTCTGACTCAAATCTTAGCACCAGAAAGTATTCCTTAAATATCATACTATAACTATATTATGGCATATATGTCGACAAGATAAACTTCCACGCTTTTCTGAAAGCAGATTTTCGGAGCCTTCGAAATTCTAACCTTATCTCTTTATAAATTCTCTGAGATCCTCACTAACTGTGAGCCTGGGCTACCTATGTTTTACGCAATGGTTAAAATTGTAGCAAAATATTATTTAGAAATTACAGTTATAGAGTGAAATAAACAGGAACTTTCTCATGAAGAGAAGAAAAGTCAAAAAATATAAACTAAAAGCTATTGTTCAAGAAGACAACCGCAAGTAATTAAATTCACATGAACGTAAAAAATTACATGTTTTGTTGCAATGAATGGATTCAAAATGAAAATTTAGTAATTTTTTTTTGAACAGGTAGATACCCGTAGAGAAAATCAAATAACTAATAACAAGTTTGTTAAACATCAACTCAATCGAATATCATACAGTTCTGGTAGCATTTTTGGTTGAGAAAAGCAGTTAGTATTATAACAGACAGGCAGCAAGAATCACTGTAGTCGTGATGGGAAGACAGGCGAATGGTGATAGCAGTGGGAAACAAGAAAACAAGCGATGGTCGTTAACCATGGTCCTCGTTTTCTGACAGTCTTACTGGTAATATCCATGATCCACGTAGCAACAAGTCAGAACAAGATGAGTACCACGATCAAGAGATTCGATCTCAAAGATATGCCAATACAACAGGGAAACCCAAGACTCAATCTACCAGGGCTTGAATGTGCTGATGTTGCCAATCAAATCAAAAGTTCGATGAACCTCACCGTGGACCCTTGCAATAACTTTTATGAGTACACTTGTGGGAGATGGCATGAAAGTAATCCCAGACCGCCCGGCTACTGATTATAACCCCCTCAGTTTACTCTAGCTGCGATGAAAACAGAAGATTATGAACAAAAGAAATTAGAAACGGCAAAAATAAAAGTCAACGGAACGAGCACATGGCGAGAAATTATGGCAAGCAAGCGCAGTAGATGCCCTGAGCTTGCAAAACAATATGGTCGATCAGCGTATAGACTTTGTATGGGATAAAAGTCAAAAAGGATATTATCCCATATGTTTCCAGAAATTTCCAAAATGTTCTATCTGATCTTGCTTGTAGACACCGAGAGCAAACTGTGAAACTCATAGATAGGATATGTCTTTGTATATTCTTTGCGGTACGAGCACAATTTCTACGAACTTGAATCGAGAAAGCATCATAGGGCGATGATCCACACCAGCACCATTGAAGAAGTAAATAATGCCATTTTTCAAGAAAACACGAACAGATTTGAAAGATGTTCTATCTTCTCCAACTTGCATTGACAAGTCGTTGCACTTCTTAGTTTAATGTACCAAGAACTCCAAAAATAAATATACGTTGCTGTATAAGGCTTTACTTTTGAAGGATTTTGAAGAACGCGCATCGCCAAAGATAATTAATTCAATATAAAAAATACTTTTAACAATACAAAATTTTCTCCAGCAATGTGCGATGCGTTAATTTAAAAATATATATCTCAAAAGTTTGGATAGGATAAGTTGTAGAAATTTCCTTTCATTCTAGATAAAGCTATGATCTATTGATGTAGGAAGTTTAAAGAAAAAACTTGGGGCTTTTTTGGGAAAAACTCTCAATTCGATGCATCTAACGGCTTCAGTAAATATATATTCATTCAATGATGGATTAAGATTTGACGCTGATTTTTCGTGGGTTATACACGCAATACCTAAAAATAGATATTTCAAAAGTCTAAGGCAATTTATTAAATGATGATCTTTCTACAGCCCAATATTTTGTATGCCTCACATTTTCGATTTCATTTTAGATGGTCGTCATAACTTTTTTCCCGTCCAAAATTTGCCATTCAAATTTGTACACAAGCTGCATGTACCCGAAATAGGTGATAAGATCCTGAGACTTCCAGAAAAATCGTACATGAGGATGTGAAGAAAAAAGCCAAAGACTAAAAATACACTTGTTTGAATTTCCGTACACGACGGGATGTGGAAAAAAAAGCCAAGGACTAAAAATACATTTGTTTGAATTTCCGCCGTCATAGGTCATCCACTTAGAAAATATAAAAATAAAGTACACTCATAAAGTTTAGGATAATCTAATTACAATATATGAAAAATTTCCGTTAAATACCTTAGATAAAATATATACGATTTAGAATTAGATAAGATTTACAATATAAAGAAATTTGGAAAATTTTATATAGAAAATGTACATATAGTTATAGTTCTGCTAAGCGAGAGAGAGAATAAAGTTGAGCAGAATTGGCACTGAATAAGTTGGAAGTCTGAACTAGACTTTTTGATTTACTAAGGAGCATAATGTCAGCAGGGAATCAGAAGGCACAATTCTGTAAACATGATTGACGGCTAATGTTGTCATGAATAATAATCTCCGCCCATTGATGTCCAAAATTTCTCGCCATGGTAAAATACTGCAAATGCCATCAGATTTGTACAAATCGTGCATGAACCTAACTGCCATCAAAAATCTTGGTGATGCACCTCTGAAGGAACGTATTAGAGATTTAGGAGGTTGGAACGTGAGCGGAAGCTGGGACGAGGATAAGTGGGATTATAAAAATACCCTTATTCGATCCACAAAGTTATACCTGATGATACAATATTTCCTAAAGTGAGCGGGCCTTTGTTACGAGCGAGAGTTATCCCAGATCCCACAGATACGACAAAGAAACGTCTCGTTGTAAGTAGCTTAGGGACCAGTCATTATTTATAACGGGGGGGGGGGGGGGGGGAGGGCGACGGTTATGGGAGGTGGGTACTTGGTTTTAGAAGAGCTGAAATGGGGGATTAGTCGAAAATCGTAACTATAAAAGGGGGGATCACTTAAAAGCTGGATGTTTTCCTAAACAATTTTTGTTTGTCTTATAGCTTAATTTCGAAAAAAAAAATATGCATATCATTTTCTTCCTGCTGGCGCCCTCGGGCCAAACCACTGGCAATCAGGAAGAGTAAAGCATTTTCAACTTGATTGTCAACAGGTTTATTTATGTTGGATAATTCTACATAAGCTTTCCTATACTCGTTGATCTGAAAAAGTAGATGACTGGATCAATAAACGTCGAAGCTTTTCTGAAAGCGTATTTTTGAAGCATTCGAAATTCTAACCTGAGCTCATTATAAATTCAGTGAGAACTCTACTACCTGTGAGCTTTGACTACCCGTGCGTCAACATCACAAACACCGACGAGGTTACTTATGCCGCTTGATTCAAAGCGCTTCATAAGAATTTCTCGTACGCCAGTCATGTACCATATTGTAGGAAGTTAAAGAAAAAACTTGGGGCTTTTTGGGAAAAACTCTCAATTCGATGCATCTAACGGCTTCAGTAAATATATATTCATTCAATGATGGATTAAGATTTGACGCTGATTTTTCGTGGGTTATACACGCAATACCTAAAAATAGATATTTCAAAAGCCTAAGGCAATTTATTAAATGATGATCTTTCTACAGCCCAATATTTTGTATGCCTCACATTTTCGATTTCATTTTAGATGGTCGTCATAACTTTTTTTCCCGTCCAAAATTTGCCATTCAAATTTGTACACAAGCTGCATGTACCCGAAATAGGTGATAAGATTCTGAGACTTCCAGAAAAATCGTACATGAGGATGTGAAGAAAAAAGCCAAAGACTAAAAATGCACTTGTTTGAATTTCCGTACACGACGGGATGTGGAAAAAAAAGCCAAGGACTAAAAATACATCTGTTTGAATTTCCGCCGTCATAGGTCATCCACTTAGAAAATATAAAAATAAAGTACACTCATAAAGTTTAGAATAATCTAATTACAATATATGAAAAATTTCCGTTAAATACCTTAGATAAAATATATACGATTTAGAATTAGATAAGATTTACAATATAAAGAAATTTGGAAAATTTTATATAGAAAATGTACATATAGTTATAGTTCTGCTAAGCGAGAGAGAGAATAAAGTTGAGCAGAATTGGCACTGAATAAGTTGGAAGTCTGAACTAGACTTTTTGATTTACTAAGGAGCATAATGTCAGCAGGGAATCAGAAGGCACAATTCTGTAAACATGATTGACGGCTAATGTTGTCATGAATAATAATCTCCGCCCATTGATGTCCAAAATTTCTCGCCATGGTAAAATACTGCAAATGCCATCAGATTTGTACAAATCGTGCATGAACCTAACTGCCATCAAAAATCTTGGTGATGCACCTCTGAAGGAACGTATTAGAGATTTAGGAGGTTGGAACATGAGCGGAAGCTGGGACGAGGATAAGTGGGATTATAAAAATACCCTTATTCGATCCACAAAGTTATACCTGATGATACAATATTTCCTAAAGTGAGCGGACCTTTGTTACGAGCGAGAGTTATCCCAGATCCCACAGATACGACAAAGAAACGTCTCGTTGTAAGTAGCTTAGGGACCAGTCATTATTTATAACGAGGGGGGGGGGGGGGGGAGGGCGACGGTTATGGGAGGTGGGTACTTGGTTTTAGAAGAGCTGAAATGGGGGATTAGTCGAAAATCGTAACTATAAAAGGGGGGATCACTTAAAAGCTGGATGTTTTCCTAAACAATTTTTGTTTGTCTTATAGCTTAATTTCGAAAAAAAAAATATGCATATCATTTTCTTCCAGCTGGCGCCCTCGGGCCAAACCACTGGCAATCAGGAAGAGTAAAGCATTTTCAACTTGATTGTCAACAGTTTTATTTATGTTGGATAATTCTACATAAGCTTTCCTATACTCGTTGGTCTGAAAAAGTAGATGACTGGATCAATAAACGTCGAAGCTTTTCTGAAAGCGTATTTTTGAAGCATTCGAAATTCTAACCTTAGCTCATTATAAATTCAGTGAGAACTCTACTACCTGTGAGCTTTGACTACCCGTGCGTCAACATCACAAACACCGACGAGGTTACTTATGACGCTTGATTCAAAGCGCTTCATAAGAATTTCTCGTACGCCAGTCATGTACCAGTCATGTCATTTCATTTGTCATGTATCATTTGTCATCGGTCATCTGTCATCTTATCAATTGTTTTTCCAATGCGACAGAAAAAATATTACCCATCGTAAGACTTGCTTAGACCCCTCGGTTTAATGGGCCAAATAATTTTAAAAGATCAACAAGATATTTCACAAACTTTTTAATCGATGTATTATTTCAGTTAATTTTCGTGGCAAGTGAGACTAACAGAAGGATTTCATCCTATAGCTGTTAAATAGTTAATGGCTAATGATAACAAGCTAATCAGCGTTTTTGGATCATACTCTTTAGTACTACATTGTCCGAGCTACGTTTACTGAGGCTACTTAGCAGAAAAACACGCACTAGGTTTGGTATACTTTGGCCATCAACTGACCGTTAATTAACTAACGTATTACATGCTTCAAAAAATGTAAATGTTTTCAGCAAAGGTGGGCTTACCTCCGCCATAGGACCTTTTAAAATAACGCCGGTTAAATATAACTCCAATACAATACAATACAATACTCCCCATGGTTATGTGATTTTCTCTACGGGTAAATCGGACGGGTATACCTGTTCAAAAACTTTTTACGAACGTTTTTCTCGAATTCCATTCATTGCAACTTGTCATCTGTTTTTTACGTTCATGTGCATGTGGACTTAATTACTTGCTGTTGTCTTCTTGAACAATAGCGTTTTGTTTATATTCCTTGACTTTTCTTTTCTTAATAAAAATAGTTTACGAAGTTACTTTTTCTTCATGAGAAAGGTTCTGTTTCTTTCACACTATAACTGTAATTTGTAAGTAAAATTTTGCTACAATTTTAACCATTGCGTAAAGCATAGGTATCCCAGGCTCATAGTAAGTGAGGATCTCAGTGAATTTATAAAGAGATAAGGTTAGAATTTCGAAAGCTCCGAAAATCTGCTTTCAGAAAAGCGTGGAAGTTTATCTTGTCGACATATATGCCATAATATAGTTACAGTATGATAGTTAAGGAATACTTTGGTGCTAAGATTTGAGTCAGAAATCGTGTTTTAGTAGGGTTAATTCCGATATTCGGTTCAGGGTCGTGACTTGACGCCGTTTCAAAGAGTTTGGCGAAATTGTAATTTTGGAAAAACCTCTCATTTCGATGTATAACGGCCTTTACTTAAAAAATCTTTATTCAATGAGTGACTAGGATTTGACGCTTATTTTTCGTGAATTATACTCGTAAGTGATACCTAAAAATAGATATATCAAAAATTCAAGGCAGTCTATTAAATGGTGATATTTGTACAGCCCAATATTTTTTATGCATCAAAATTTAGGTTCCACTTTAGATGGTCGTAATAACTTTTTTCCTACCCAAATTTTTCCCATTCAAATTTGTACTCAAACTGTACCTGTAATATATGATAAGATTCTGAAATTTTAAAAAAAATCCTGCACGAGGAAGAGGGGAAAATGGCAAGGACTAAAAATGTAATTATTTGAATTTCCGCCGTCATAGGTCATCCACTCAGAAAATATCAAAATAAAGTACATTTATGGAATTTAAGATAATCAAATTACAATATATGAAAAATTCAGTTACATTGACGCTATAGTTTTGCTAAGCGAGCGAGAATAAAATTGAGCCAAATTCGCACGCAATTAGTTGGAAGTCCGCAGTAGACTTTTTACTAAGCAGCATAATGGCAGCAGCCAATCAGAAGCCACGATTCTGTGAACATGATTGGCGGCTGATTGTGTAATGAAAAATAATCTCCACCCATTGATGTGCAACATTTCACGCCACGTATTAAAAAAAATATTAAACATCAAGTGGATCGAACACCATACAGTTCTGGTAGCATTATTAGTTGAGAAAGGCAGCTAATATCATATCAGAAAGGCAGCAAGAATCACTGTAGTCATGATGTGAAGACAGGCGAATGGTGATAGCGGTAGGAGACAAGAAAACAAGCGATGGTCATTAATTCATGGTCCTCGCGATCGTTTTCTGACAGTCTTACTGGTAATATCCATGATCCACGTAGCAACAAGTCAGAACAAGATGAGTACTCATGATCAAGAAATTCGATCTCCAAGATATGCCAAGACAACAGGGAAACCCAAGACTCAATCTAGCAGGGTTTGTAATACCACTGAATGTGCTGATGCTGCCAATCAAATCAAAAGTTGGATGAACCTCACCGTGGACCCTTGCGATGACTTTTATGAGTACGCTTGTGGGAGATGGCATGAAAATAATCCGTCCCACTACTCAAGTTATAATGCCTTTGATCTAGCTGGATTGAAAACAAAGGATTATAAACAAATGAAATTAGAAACGGCAACAATAAAAATCAATGGAGTGAGCAAAAAAATACTGCAAATGCCATCAGATTTGTACAAATCGTGCATGAACCTAACTGCCATCAAAAATCTTGGTGATGCTCCTCTAAAGGAACGTATTAGAGATTTAGGAGGTTGGAACATGAGCGGAAGCTGGGACGAGGATAAGTGGGATTATGAAGATACCCTTATTTTGATCCATAAAGTTACAACCAATCCTAAACTATATCCTGATGTGAAAGGGCCTGTGTTTCGGGCGAATGTCGTACCAGATCTCAAGGATGGGACAAAGAAAGGCATGGCTGTAAGTACCTTATACATAAGTTGAACAATAAAATATCGAGAAACCTTTAACAAAAAACTCTTTTAATCTAGTTATTGTAAATTTTCTAATGACTAATAACTATCCTAATGATTGATTGGAAGTTTTTACTTTGATCCTGTAGATTTGGAATGCTGGAACAGTGCTTAACAAGGAATATTATCGAAATCTATCATCAAAGGTGAACCACATAAAAATATCACTGTAACTTAATTGAGTAAATTAATTTTCTTTCATATTCTACAATCAGTTGTTTGTTTTCTTTATTCCTAGAAAATATTAAAGTACAGACAGCGGATCATTGATCTTGTGGTACGGTTGGGTGGTAATCCCAACACCACTGCCAAGAAAGCAGACGAGATTATTGGTTTTGAAGCAAAACTTGCAAAAGTGGGTGACGTTTTATCATTCCTAATAATTGTCTAAGCAAAAAAGGGGTTTGACACGGGGTTTCTGTCGTTGAATCTCATCTGTTTCATGCTTTTTAGGTTTCTCCAACTGCTGCAGAAGTATACAACTCGTTTGATGGATTGAGAACTTGGACTCTTGAAGAACTTCAACGTAAAGTGCCAGAGGTAAATTTTGACTCCATTATTATTCACTGTGAATCTATTACGTCACATGCATTGCAACCATACAAAACAATGACAAAAATTTGTATGGTTGTTAAAGAAATCTAAGACTAAAATGGAAAGCTACATGCAAATTTGGGTTTTGACTAAAAGTTTTGTAGTTAATAAGGTATGGTAGATATAACAAGCAAATTTAGGAGAAATTTATCAAAGTTAAGCTTAAATAAAACAAGTGAACTGATAAAAGGAAAAAAAAAACTTGAGAAGGACTTTCGACAGAAATTCATATAATATTACATTATTATTTTTAATATTTCATAATATTTCTGCAATTTTATTGGCTGATATATTGTCAATACACAGTCAAAGCCAAATTGTAAAATATTGAAGTTGAACATAAAAACATATTTCTGTTAATGACGTCACAACTCTTGGAAACGTGGCTCCCTGGCTATCGCGCGCTTTTGCTGTGGGATCTGATTTACGAATGCCACGGACACTCACAGTAAACAAGACCTTATTTCTCGATTTATTCCAAGCTTGTTTCTCTGAGTTACGTACAGCTTGTTACATTCTCCCTTTTTATTCTTCCTTGCGTTCACACGTATTTACATACGACTTACCCAAGGTTCTAAGACATTGACCTATCAAAGTTATTTATATCACTGACCTATCAGCAGCTTTTGATAGTGTTGATCTTAGTCTTTTGCTAAATAGACTCTCCACTAGGTATGGCATCATAGACGTAACTCTTCAATGGTTCAAATGTTATCTCTCTGATAGATCTTTTCGTGTCAAAGTACAAAATGGCACATCTGCATCTCGAACTTTTTATTGTGGTGTTCTTCAAGGTTCTATTTTGGGCCCCATACTTTTTTCTGCTGTATACTTCACCTCTTGGTGATATAGTGACAAGGCATAACATTAATTTTCATTTATATTCAGACGATACACAGTTATACTTTACTTTTCCAACATCTTCTTCCAAAGAACTTGAAATTGCCAAGGGTAAAATGGAGGCTTGTGCAGCTGACATTGACAAATGGATGACTGCCAATAAATTAAAATTAAACAATGAAAAAACTGAAATTCTAATATTATCGAATGCTCATCGTCCTCGACCACCAATTGATTCTCTCAAAATAGCAGAGTCCAGTATTTCCCCATCTCACTCTGTAAGGAATATTGGAGTGATTTTTGATGAGAAGTTTTCTTTCGATGAACATATAATTGCTGTGTGCAAATCTTGTTTTTTCCATATACACAATCTTTGGAAAATTCGGAGGTACCTGAGTTGCAGTGCATGTGAGACTCTTGTCCATGCCTTCATTACATATAATTTTGATTTTTGCAACTCTCTCTTGTATGGGCTTCCAAAATCTTCTCTACAAAAACTGCACTTTGCTCAAAATGCAGCGGCGAGGCTTGTAACCTTCACTCGTAAGCAAGATCATATAACACCTATCTTGTATGGCTTACATTGGCTGCCAGTGGAACACCAACTTGTTTTCAAACTTATTTTACTTACTTCTAAAATTTTGAACAAAACAGCTCCCTTCTACTTATGTGATCTAGTCAAACATTTTGTTCCCTCTCGTGTTTTACGATCTTCCTCTTTAAATCTATTAGCCAAGAAACACTTCAACCTTAAGAGCGGATGCCCGTAACAGTCGAGAATCTCAAGTCAGATGAATAAATTCGAATTTTTTTTTATTTCACCAAATGATCCCATTTAGTGTTCCTATCATGGGAAAAATACTAAAAAGTTGATGCGAATTTTTTTTCTGGCGATCTTTACGAAATTTTGGTTTGGCGGTAAATTAGCCGATTTTCACACCCGAACTGACTGATTTATAAGCTTACTTTGTGGTACTGCTGACGGCTAAATATAAAACCGATTAATCTAATATTTCTCTCACATATTAAGACACTCTTAAAGTTTGATTTTGCATTAGAAGTTTGTTTTTAAGTTGGCTATTTATTTTTTTATAGTTTTTTTTGTGAACCCCATTTTCGTGGTCTTGAAAAACATGCGAAAATTGGCTAAGTTTAACGGCCAAAAACCTTTCCTGGTACCTAAAACTTCGAGACAAAAATTACAGTCAGCCAAAGCCTGGTTATTGTTTGTCATCTCACAGAAGTTTCATGCTTGGACTCGAAGTGGTTTGGTGTTGACAAACCAAAGTTTGAAGTGAAGTGTATCCGGCTAAAGGGTCACGCCAACCGAAGCGTTACGCTTAACGCGTCTATAGTACATCGAAGAAATTACATTCAAAAGGTTCCCTCGACTTGAATTTTATTGGTTCATGATCTAAAATACAAAGAATGTATTTTGAAATGCATATACGGCATTTCCGCTTTTTAAAGTGAGTCGGAAACCGGAGTAATATTAAAAGCCGATTAGACGAATTTCATGTCAAACTAGTACAGATGTAAACAAATAAGCCGACATGTACAATAGTTGAATGGTAACTATTTTTTGTGGATTTAACATTAGCACTCTTCTAAAATTGATCGTATCTGTCTTTTATAGAGGTTTTAATTCTGTATGCACTCAAATAATTAGAACTGAAGCAATTATTAGTATACCATATGATAATATTGTGTGACATCCATTGTCGTCTATATATAGTACATGTGTACAAGGTAATGGTCTGTATTGGTCTGTAATGCTACTTGTTAATAATGTCACTTTAACTATGAATCTTGTATGATTCATTCAATGCATTCATTCAAGATTGCATATGATATCCGTGTTAATATCTGATAATCTGCTGACCAAGTAGCTGTTGGTTTCATTGTGTGTTCAAGGTTCAACACTAGCACTCAGCATGACAAATCACAAATGTGCCATATCACGTGAACATTGTAATAAAATGTTAAACTTGAAAAATCTCAATTTACTTTTATAACTGTTTTGTTATTATTTTTAAATAAATTTTTTTTTGCGATGACATATACGGTGGTTTATAAAGGACATGAGATAATTTTCTAAAAAGTGAGAAAATTTTTCTTAAAGAGTGAGATAATTTTCTAAAAAGTGAGATAATTTTTCTTAAAGAGTGAGATAATTTTTCTTAAAAAGTGGCAAAGTGTTGTGTTTTTCGCACTTGACGTCATATTTATCTTGAGTTTGAAAGAAATGGAACTGTGACGTTAAGTGCGGAAAACACTTCAGGCCTTTTTGGGTCTATAGAATCAGTGACAGGTTGTGGCAATTCTACTTTTTTGTAAAATCGTGAATTCAGAAACTAAAAATCCCAATAAATTCAGGTTTTAGAATTTTTTCTCTTTTTCACAACGCCAATATTCCTACCTTTTTTAAAGATTTTAAGAATAAATTCCAATGATGGGAAAAGGTACCTTTTTATTCCATAAAAAGATAGGAAACTTAATGCATAATCTCTTTAATGGATGTGATGAAATTTCCCACCTTTTTTTAAGTTTCACCTTTTGAAAGAAATCCGAAAAGCGGATAAAAAGGTACCTTTATTGCCCTTGTGCGAGGTGAAAAACCTGAGTAACAAAAGCTACCCTTTTCTATCGTACTAGCCACTTACTATATTAATATTAATTGATTAATTCAATAAATTGACAAACTATGCCGAAAGATGTCATCATATGTTTATTACTAATCAATATTAATATTAATAGGCTAACCGTTTTATTTCCCGCCGATTCTAAATTATCATTTCCCGCCTAAATGTCACGTGACTGTGAGAAAAATTCTAAAATCTGAATTTATTGGGATTTTTAGTTTCTGAATTCACAATTTTACAAAAAAGTAGAATTGCCACAACCTGTCACTGATTCTATAGGTAAATTCATTGGAGGACGAGGGAATTCCACGTTGAATTTCACGAGAGAAATCAATATCGCACGAATCGCGGAGTCCGCGGAGCGATGATTATAAACAGGAGACAATACCCTGGACATTTTGTTGCAGTTGCTACAAATAATCCCGCTTCCGACACCTATATCTACGGTGGCTTATAAAGGACTTCTTAAAGAGTGAGATAATTTTCTAAAAAGTGAATTTTCTGAGAAGCGAAGTTCATGGAAATCCATTGAAATGTCTTTGATTGACGGCCCACTAAGTCCACGTCTAGAGGCGAGACGTTTTGTCTCGAACTGATCACAGTTTAAGATAAAAATTATCTCACTTTTTAGAAAAAATATCTTACTCTTTAAGAAAAATTATCTCGTAGTTTTACAAAAATTATCTCACTTTTTAGAAAAATTATCTCACTTTTTAAGAAAAATTATCTCACTTTTTAGAAAATTATCTCACTCTTTAAGAAAAATTTTCTCACTTTTTAGAAAATTATCTCACTCTTTAAGAAAAATTATCTCACTTTTTAGAAAATTATCTCACTCTTTAAGAAAAATTATCTCACTTTTTAGAAAATTATCTCACTCTTTAAGAAAAATTTTCTCACTTTTTAGAAAATTATCTCATGTCCTTTATAAACCACCGTATATGTCATCGCAAAAAAAAATTTATTTAAAAATAATAACAAAACAGTTATAAAAGTAAATTGAGATTTTTCAAGTTTAACATTTTATTACAATGTTCACGTGATATGGCACATTTGTGATTTGTCATGCTGAGTGCTAGTGTTGAACCTTGAACACACAATGAAACCAACAGCTACTTGGTCAGCAGATTATCAGATATTAACACGGATATCATATGCAATCTTGAATGAATGCATTGAATGAATCATACAAGATTCATAGTTAAAGTGACATTATTAACAAGTAGCATTACAGACCAATACAGACCATTACCTTGTACACATGTACTATATATAGACGACAATGGATGTCACACAATATTATCATATGGTATACTAATAATTGCTTCAGTTCTAATTATTTGAGTGCATACAGAATTAAAACCTCTATAAAAGACAGATACGATCAATTTTAGAAGAGTGCTAATGTTAAATCCACAAAAAATAGTTACCATTCAACTATTGTACATGTCGGCTTATTTGTTTACATCTGTACTAGTTTGACATGAAATTCGTCTAATCGGCTTTTAATATTACTCCGGTTTCCGACTCACTTTAAAAAGCGGAAATGCCGTATATGCATTTCAAAATACATTCTTTGTATTTTAGATCATGAACCAATAAAATTCAAGTCGAGGGAACCTTTTGAATGTAATTTCTTCGATGTACTATAGACGCGTTAAGCGTAACGCTTCGGTTGGCGTGACCCTTTAGCCGGATACACTTCACTTCAAACTTTGGTTTGTCAACACCAAACCACTTCGAGTCCAAGCATGAAACTTCTGTGAGATGACAAACAATAACCAGGCTTTGGCTGACTGTAATTTTTGTCTCGAAGTTTTAGGTACCAGGAAAGGTTTTTGGCCGTTAAACTTAGCCAATTTTCGCATGTTTTTCAAGACCACGAAAATGGGGTTCACAAAAAAAACTATAAAAAAATAAATAGCCAACTTAAAAACAAACTTCTAATGCAAAATCAAACTTTAAGAGTGTCTTAATATGTGAGAGAAATATTAGATTAATCGGTTTTATATTTAGCCGTCAGCAGTACCACAAAGTAAGCTTATAAATCAGTCAGTTCGGGTGTGAAAATCGGCTAATTTACCGCCAAACCAAAATTTCGTAAAGATCGCCAGAAAAAAAATTCGCATCAACTTTTTAGTATTTTTCCCATGATAGGAACACTAAATGGGATCATTTGGTGAAATAAAAAAAAATTCGAATTTATTCATCTGACTTGAGATTCTCGACTGTTACAGGCATCCGCTCTTAAAACGTATGGAAGGAGATCCTTTTCTTGTGCTGCCTCTGAACTGTGGAATTCTCTTCCTCCAAGCATAAGATATTGCAGTACTTCAATTTCAGCTTTTGAAAAGGGAGTAAAAACCTGGCTTTTTAAACAAGCTTTTAATTAAATTATTAATTTTCGTTGATATATATTTATACACCGATTCCGAACATGGCGGACACAAACGGACGGCCTGGATCGAGGGGGCGAATACGAGGCTAGTCAGTAATACATTATCTGTGTGCAAGCTTCATCTTTGTTACTGGTGTTACATGGTGTTTACATCCATTAAGAATCGTTTTTAGTGATGTCTAAGGGAAAAGCCAGCTTTCCACAGATCACGGACGACTGACTAGTCTTGTTTTCGCCTCCTCGATCCAGGAAAACTGCGTATGTCCGCCATGTTCGGAATCGGTGTATAGTTATTATCGAATTGTGTGTAATTTATCAAATATTGATAAAAAATGTTAAATAAAAGTTAAATATGATTGCTGTTGTATTGAAGTAAATTATAAAAATGCTAAATCTAGTAAATGAAGGTGCAATGTTTTAATCATGTTAATTTAGATAATTCACTTTTATTATAACATCTAATATTATGTTATATATGTATACGTTGAAGTTTGTAGTTGAATTTTTAGTCTTAAAGTAGTAATCTTACTATTTTTTTAGTATAAATATTTGTAAAGCGCTATTGAACTCCAAGGAATTGGCGCTAAACAAATTATAACTTATTATTATTATCATATACAAACCCTTGTTACAAGAAAAGCCTAACTAAACATGATGAATTTAACTCTTAAATCTACTTTGTGGTAACCCTCTCAGATCCCATGAAAAACGAATTTAAAAACAACAACATACCATAATATTATCTCTATCCATCGGGGGAAACCCGCTGACCTATACTGAATCGGATCTTACACTTGCTTCCATCCATGAACTTTGAGTTCAGGGGAAATTCAAGAATATATAAAGCAGCATTAAGGTAAAAGTGTTGTATTTTAGATTTACTACAATAGAGCCGATAACCGACCAAATTTAAGATATCAAAAATTTCCACCGGACGCTAAAACTTCTAAACAATGAGAAAAGCTAGCTACCAGATGAGGAGTAAAAAAAAAGTTCTTTTCAGAATAAAACATCGCCACTCAAGGACGTTCGTAGCCAAATGAAGTTGTGATGTCATTTTTATGAAACTTGGCACACAGTTACTTCATCATTTTAGAGTTCCAAAAATGAAACAAAAAATTGGCGTCACCGTCTTCATTTTAGAGCTACAACTCAAGCAAAATCACCTATTTTCAAGAAAACAGCGCGCATTCTATTGCATCTTACCGCGTTAATTAAAAGATAAAACAAACTAAGAAAACAAGGTTCAAATTTCATGAAACTTTTTCTGACTTCAGATTTGTTTCTTTATGACATCAGCACAATAAAATAATTATGAAAAAAGATGCTTCACAGAGTTTATGAAAGTTTGAAGTCGCGCGTCGCCGTCAAAATGCGTGAGCATCGATCTTGTGAAGGTTTTTTTTTTTTTTTTGGAAAATTAGCTGTCATTTTTTTCCATGTGATGTCATTTTTTCATTTTTTAAATAAATTGTAGATTTCTATATAGAAAAATGGGGGTAACCATTCTTGTTTCGGAGATATTAAGTCGTAAAGTTTGAAAATTGACTGGGTACTACTATGCATCAAGTTCGGTAAACAAGACCTTTTTTCGAACAATACTGCGCTTTAATTGAGAGAAAAATGACAAATATCACTATATGGCAAAAAGTTGTAGTATACATTTAAAGAAAATTGAAGTATGAGTGATTTTTGATATACTATCAAAATAGACCAGGAATTATTACAAAATGTTCTTATAAATATATTTGACACAAAATTCAACGCTAATTCCAAAAATGAGAAGGAAAATGAGGTGTCTCCGACCTCGTTTTCGAGATAATGAATTTTGAATATGACCATCTTCGAAAGAAAAATTAAAAAAGCTCTGGAAGCAATTTTCTCATAAAATCTAATATAAACATTATTTTCGAAGATGAACAAAAATATTTGAAGAAAGTTTTAGAAATAAGCTAAAAATTCAGCATCTTCTAAACTCAACAAACTGAAATTCGTACTAAAACGACAACAACCAAAACACATAAAACGCTTTTTTTTTTAAATTTTCTAATAATTATGTTTTTTTCAAACTTTCTCAAAATATTGATTTTTAGCTGTTGTTTTAGGAAATTTAAAGAAAAATATAGATTCCAGAGCAAAATTCGGGTATTTTGCCCTGTTGAAGCTCAAAACGTGTATGGTTCGTCAATAAAATCTTGAAGGTTGTTACGCGGTTTTAAGCGGATTTTGTGCGCGCCCACATCGTGGGCTTAAATTGAACGTTCAAAAGTATTCACCTTAACAGGACAAGAAACTGTTAATACCCGAGACAATCCCAACAATTTAGAAAAGCATTGGAGGGAAAGGAGGAATTATTGAAATTAATGAAAACTTGCCGAAGACAAGTTTTCTACCTTTACATTTGAAGTTAAAACAGTAAGCTTAAGTTTTCATGCATTGTTTTTGATGAAAATCACTGAAACTTTGCATTTTTAAACTAGAAGAGGAAATTAGTCTATGCAATGAAAATCTAAAAATCAAATCATGGAGAAAAAATATTTTGTTGTTGAGATTTGTTCTCAAACGGTTTTCAAGCGATTCGGCGGATAGCTTTCATGATTACCGCTCTTTTGGCATCGCTTACTTTGCGGTCGTTGTTCTACTCATCCTCAAGCTTTGCTTTGGTAAATTAAAAACGTTGTCTCGATCTGGTTAGATTATTCTATTCATACTTCTGTGATGTTATAACTTTCAACACGCAAAACAAGTTCATGTTTTGTTTGGAAATTTCGTTGCTTCTCCTCGACAACAAGAGTTTTACCTTCTTTACAAAGAGCTGTTTTGCAAATTTTCTGAAAGAAGCAACCAGTATCGTCTTCAGATAACTTTTCAGAAGCATTTATTTGTTTGATTTGCCTTTTTTTTCGATTTTATGAATGTTTTACTCCCCTCGGGAAAAACAATAAAGCCATAGAGCCTCGCTTCCAAGAAGTACGACGTCATTACCTGAAAGGTGTATTGCAATACTGTTTAATCTACAATACTCATTAATTTAATGTAAAACGATTAATTCTTGTTTGTATTCAGAGTGAAGTCACTAAACCAATGAAATAGAAATTGATTGTTAAAGTGTAATAGCCAAATAGACACAAAAGAAAACGATGACATTAGTATTAGTCTAATGTGTACTTCATGGGTTTAGTGATTTCACTCTGTTTGTTAGCCTGAACATATAATCGGTACGAGTAGTATACAAATACCAATCTTACATCAAACCAGTTCCGGAGCCAAAGGGGGTACAATCCGGATTCGGCCAGATGACGTCATGATTTTTTGGGGTACTTTTTAGGGTGTACTTTTTGACCCCCTCCAGATTCGGCCGGATGAGGTCATATTTATTTGAGGGTTTAGTACCTGATTTTCGAATTACAATTTTATTATCACTTGAATTATTTCTTTATGTTTTAGAGAAAATATTTGACCTTAATGGGAATCGAACCCATAATTTTCTGATCTGGAATCAGACGTGATACCCATTACACCATAAGGTTTTCTATAAATTGAAATAGTTAATATTCATAATTATGTTACTGAGAGTGAATGGGACATGTAATATGCTCTGCCGAGAGGTACTAATATGATTTTTTTCTCATAAATCGCCGATTTTTTTCGCGTTTCATGATCCAAAACTGTAAACTCCTTGACGAGGAATCGAACCCCGGTCTCTCGCGTGACAAGCGAGGATATTTACAGCTATACTACCAAGGACTTTGATGCTTTTTCTCTATCATAAAATATATTTGTCTCACGAATTGGGTTCGAACCAACGACTTACGGATAACTGTTTTACACTACAGTCCGCCGCTCTGCCAACTGAGCTACCGTGAAATTTATATTTATACCCCGCATTAAAACCCTATTTTACCGTTCCCAAATATAATCAAGCTGAGAGTTTATCGAAATAATGAATGAACCGTCTGGGGTCTTGCCACGTGGTCTGAAGCCGTCTGCGGTTTGCGCTGCGGTTTGCGGTTATAGATAACTCATGTACCATAATGCGATTGTTTATGTTCTTCTTGAATTTATACAAAATAATCATATTTGCATTTTGTATAGTGAAGATTGATAATAAATTGTTAGCGCGCGCTGTCAACTTGAGTGGTTGTCCCTCCGTGCACTCTGTATTTTTCACACTTTTTTTAACTCTCCGTAATCTTTCCTCTGTTTCTTTATTGCTGGTTGACGTCTATAGGTTAGTTCTTTGTATCTATCAACTTTGTTATTTTATTAACTTAGCCTCTAGACCTTTTTTAAGCTTTTCTTTTCAAATCGCTTCAGTTCCTATTTTCCCTAACATTTTATTATTTGTCATATTGAGTTCTTCTCTTTATATGATAACGCTTTCTATTTCTTTTCAAGTCATTTCTTGTTGTTTTTATTTGCCTTTTACATCTAGCTTAGTCTACTTTTTTTTACATCTTAGTCTACTTTTTTTTTTACTTTTATTACTTATTTTTATTGAATATTTCTATAAATTGTTCGTTATTTTTGTCTTTTTCAGTTAGTTTGTTTGTTTGTTTATTCGTGCGGATTTTAAATTCTAAGCGCGAGCTCATCCAGTTCAACGACAATTAGCGCGCGCGATAAAATCAAACCATTTATATACATTCTGGAACAGATGATGTCAAATTCAAAAATACTGGAGGGAAAAAGGGGTGACTGATGAACTGTCTGTACCTTAATGACAGAAGCCTTGTTCGCAAGATGGATGAACTACAGACACTGTCTATCGATATGGACTTAATAGCAGTCACAGAAACCTGGCTGAAATCTGATATTCGGGATAGTGAACTTCTTCTCAACCTTGGATTTACCATCTACAGACGAGACAGAAAGCATAAATTAGGTGGAGGAATTATGCTTGCTGTAAAGAATTCCCTGCACAGCTTACGACGTAAAGACCTTGAAAGCAACTCAGAGACATTGGTATGTGAACTTCGTCCTATCTGCAGGCGAAAGCTGGCTGTAATAGTGTTTTATAGACCACCAGACTCTGACACTGAAAGAACTTAAAAAGTCCCTGCGCCTGACCACACGTGCCAAGTTTGACCCGCAAGTCATCATTTGTGGAGATTTTAACCTACCTCGCATGGACTGGGATATTGAGTTGGCAACATCCAACGACTGTAACGACAACTTCTTCTCCAAACTGGTATGTGATAACTATCTATGTCAAATGGTTGATTTCCCTACAAGAAAAGATAACATCTTAGATCTAGTCCTTACAAATATTCCAGAGAAAGTATGCGACGTATGTGGTTTTACTGATATTCTCCAAACAGACCACAAATTGATTTACCTTTACCTTAGACTTTAACATCCCAAAGAAACCTGTCTCCAACCGGGTCGTCTACAACTTCAAGCATGCTGACTCGAAGGGACTGAATGACGAGCTCTCGCACACTCCCTGGGACACGGCTTTCGTGAACAACGATGTTGATGCATCATTGTCCAACTGGTGTGATCTGTTTCTATCTACTGTTGAAAAACATGTCCCTAAAGTGCACGTGTGAAATCCTGGTCATCCGTGGTTAGACAAGGAACTTATGTCTCTAATTAGAAAGAAAAACGCACAAAGGAAAAAAGCAATAAAAACTGGCTGCCCAAATGACTGGTCCAAATTTAAAGACCTTCGACGAAAAACCAAACATAAGCTGGCTTGTAAAAAGAAAGATCATGCCTCCAAGCTCAGAGACACTTTGTTTGAGAACCCCAAGCGTTTCTGGTCATTCGTCAAATCATCCATGAAACAGCGTACTAGTCCCACGTATCTCCGTGATGGTCAAACCTTTGTGACAAACAGTGTTGACAAATTAAAGCTAACTTGCTGAATTCATTCTTCCACTCAGGGTTTACTACTCATGATACAACACCTCCAAGCACTGACAACACTCCAACTGCAACATTTATTCCTCACTTGCCAAGTATCCAGCTCACTTTTGATGGTGTGATGAAAGCTCTACACTTGTTGGATCCAAAGAATGCAAATGGACCTGACGAAATCCCTGGGATGATTTTAAATAACACGGCTCAAGGTATCGCACCATCACTGTGTCGACTGTTCAACTTGTCTCTATCCTTAGGAACAGTTCCTTCTATCGCTGCTAATTACAGACCGATCTCTCTGCTGAGTATCATCTCCAAAACGCTAGAACGGTGTGTCTTTGATCATTGATCACTGTCAACATCTGTCTCCATATCTGTACCACATACAACATGGATTCCAAAAGAGGAAATCAACAGTGACGCAACTAATTACAGTCTACCATGATATTGTGGAAAGTATAGCTAGTGGTAATGAAGTTGACGTGGTTCATCTTGATCTATCAAAGGTATTTGATAAGGTATCACATCAATTGCTGTTATCCAAACTGCAGTCATACGGGATCTCAAGAACTTTACTTCAATGGTTCAAGAGCTATTTGTGTGACAGACAGCAGCGTGTCGTCTTGGATGGTGCTTATTCTGACTGGTTACCCGTATCATCTGGTGTTCCTCAAGGCTCCATACTTGGACCACTGCTCTTTCTGTTTATTCTGAACTATCCTTAAGACATGTGCTACACTGAAAGACTCCGCGTACTCGAGCTCCAATCATTGGAGCATAGAAGGAACATCACTGACCTTATTATCATATACAAGATAAGAAACAACTAAATTGACACTGACTTCAAACAGCACCTACTACCTTCTGCAACCTCCTACAACACAAGGAACTTTGACAGGAATAACTATACCCAGCCTCAACACCACAAGAAAACCTAGTAGTTTATCTCTTGGGTTTTTAAACAAGATAAGGTATGCAGCATTCAGACTCAAAGTGCGCATGATTTTTCCTTGAAAATAAAGATTCTGCGTCAGAAAAATGACACTGAGGTTTCGATGATAAGATCCTTTGGTAAATTAATTCATGATTCTTTTGTCGTTGCACGTCTCTGTCATTTGATCATCAATCACAATGACATTATTGGTTTTTGGGTTAAAATAACCATGTTCATCAATACCATGGGGTATGCCTCTAACAAACTCGAAATTTGATGGATGATTTAAGTACATTTTTGTTATAAAAACCCTGTAAGGGCTTAAGAGTTTCATTCTGCCCTGATCAATACACCGGTGATCATTATGAAGAGAAAGTGGATTGAAGATTATTAGGAAGATGTATCAGACTCCGAGAGCACCACCTCTAGTAAAGAAGAGAAACCTTTTGACAGAGACATTGATGAAATGGTACAGCAGCTTCCTAAAAAGCATACCCAAGGAGAAGGCTCTAAATTTACTTCACAGCATGACTGCTTCTAAGGATATAATGTATCGGAATTCGTGTGGCTTATCATCAACGACGAATCCCAGTCACAAGCATGAAGGACCTAATTGAATATGCCTTATTGCCATACAACCCAGACGTCGGAGCACCTAGAGGTTTAAAAACCTTTACAAATGGATTGGCAGAACTCGGGATCAACAAACATCTCATAGGCAATCAGAAATTGTTAGTAGATCTTGCTGCTCCGCAACCGGAAGACAAAGACACAGGTAACAATGAGACTGATAGTCAGTCAGCTGATGATGAAACTTATGACCATAAAAACGATGAAGACCAAGAGGAAGAACATAGCGATGATGACGAAGTGGACGATGAAGAGGACGAGCAAAGTATGGACGAGGAATCGGATTATGATGAGCAGGAACAAATAGTGTGTCACTCATTACTTTAATGATAAAACGATTTATTCTTATTATTATTTAGAGTGAGTCACTAAAAGTGTAATAGTCAAATAGTCTTAAAAGAAAACGATGAAATTCCAGGTGATCTGAGGAAAAGCGATTAGCCAATCAGATTGCGAATCGTGATATCCGAAAAAAAATCAATCCCATGCGTCTTTTCGAGCTCAATCATGGATAAACAGAGGAAAATCAAAACAAAACCAAATAGCATACAAGTACAATAATGCTAGGAAAAGTGTCATTTAGCCGATTATTTAAGGCTACAAATGTTTGTACTTCAAAGAATATGTTGTCTAGATGAGACTAAGAATATATTTTCATCGGTTAGGTTAATATTCATGGTTTTTTATTAAAGAATTACCGTTGAAACGATCTCGAAGAAGCTGCTGAAAAGCTTTCTCGATTCCTTGGCTGGATTTAACTAAAATTTCCACACCTTACGCTGCTCTTTTGTCCTTGGCAATCTCGAGGATGCTTTAAACCTTAAGAAAATCCTTTTATCTGTTGTTTATAGTGTCTCGTTTTCAATAAGAAAATACTTATTGGCGAGAAAGTTTTTCAAGATGGCCGCCTTGAAACTCAAGTGAATTGAGCGTGCGGTGGATGATGGGATTGATTCTTTTTCAGATCAAGAAATCATGCTTTGCGCGCCTAGTCAGATCACCTGGTTAGTATTAGTCTAATGTGTACTTCATGGGTTTAATGATTTCACTCTGTTTGTTAGCCTGAATATATAATCGGTACGGTTGTTTGAAAACTGGAGGGCCTAGGAAACACCTTAAATTGTCAAAATACCTCTTTATCTTGGGGGTAACTTCATAATTAAATATCTCTTCGTTACTTTCTGTTTATAGTTCGACTGGATTCGTTACTTCCATACACTATATTCATCATCATCTTCTAAAATTAATAAAACTGGATTCGCTATGGCGCCACCTGTGCTGCCCTACTTAAACAAGGCTATGAAAATAATAAACAACACGACAAAGAGGTGAAGTACAATATGTTCTATTTCAATAATAAATCAAGAGCGGATCCAGGATTGCAGCCCCAACCCCCCCCCCCCCCTCGCGACCCCCTGAATCTCATTTTATGAAAAAGTTAGATTTGACATACCAGGCTTCAGTACCTTAATTCCTGAGCTATTTCCAGACTAATGACCATGCAAGCCCCCTTGTGGATTCGCCCCAAAATTCTGGATCCTCAATGATTCTTTTCGTAGAAAACAGGGCCGTGAAAATTGTTTACCAAAATCATCGATTTTTTTTATTTTGTTTTCAGCATATTGGCCAATTATATGGTATGGTACACAATACAGGACGAGACCTATTTTCTTTCTGCCCCTGCCGCGAACGGTGATCGTTGGGGAACGTGTGTTGCTTCAGCTTTTGCATCTTTTAGTGATATAATAGAAGCTGGATATGCCAATGAATGTTATGAAAAAATTGCAACAGCAATAAGAATAGTAAGTGATTAAATTCAGTTATTACGAAGGACAATGTTTTAGCCCAATGGCAGCAGATATTCCCAATATTCCAGATATTCCCATTGCAGTAACGATAACATTTATTTGACGTAAAAAAAAAACTAGTCTATTCTCAGTACCGAATGTAAAAATATGAAATTACAATATCCAATGATATCAAGAGAGTGCGTTTCTTATATATTCTAGAAAATTAAGGTAGTTTTCCAGTCGATATCGATTGAAGATATCGATATTGACTGATCACGAAGATAATCCAGTAGAGAGCAACTGATGGAAAACCATAGTGACAACCAATTTTCTCCAGACAAGCTGAAACAGACAATATGTGCTCGAAAACATATGAATACTTGGTTAACCCGTACCCGACGATACTACTCTGACCAAGGATTTGGGGTCTCGTCATGAACACACACAAAACATTAATTTCAGACAAGATTCGAACCCGGCACTGTCGGCGCAAAAATGATTATTCCCATGCAAGGTTTGCCTGTATGTAGGTGTCATTGGATACTTTATTACATGAAATTTTCGCGACACGTTAATTTCGCGATTTTGAGAAAAAAATCATATTCTTGATCACTTTAATTTCGCGATTTCATTGAATAAATTAGTCGTAATTTGTTTCTAAATACACAAAAATTGCTTTATAAAACCCGCTAGTTCCTTGGTTTTTACTTTGGCATATTGAACACGCACTTCTTCCAATCATTCAATGTTGATCAGGATCAATTAGACTTGCCCCAAGTCGACCTCTCTTTGCAAGCGCAGCGAGAGAGCAACGAAGTCGCGAGGGGTCGACTTGTCGAACTTGCAGGAAATTCATTTGCGTTTCCCGCCATTTCCGGATTTGATACCAGGAGTATCGGCTTTCGGGGGCGGAGCTAAATGATTGCGGTTTTCGTTTATTTGTTGTTGTTTTTTTCCATGTTATATCCGGTGGCGGGTTTTCAGTTCTTAAGCAGCAAAACCGTTACATGGTTTATAATAATGGTTGATGCTATAACTCTTACTGTTGAAAGACTGTTGAAAGAATCCACCCTTAAGCATTCTCCTTCCAAGGGGCACACTGTGTTTCTCGGACAGCTTCATTTTTCTCTTGTTTGGTGCTATCATTGTTCTTAAGTTTTCCCTTCTTATTTCCCTTGATAATCATTCTTACGCTTGGCATGCAGCTGTAGGAATTCAAAGCTTTATATAGTTCTTATTAAAGATTTTATGAATCTTGTTGCTTGCCGGGAAGCAGTTGTTTATTTACCTACAGGAATTTCTTTTCCACGTTCGTCTTTACATTTTGATTGTACGGGGGTTGAACCAAATTATCTTGCGTTTTCTGGTTCTATTCTTCGCCTTTGGTGATGTCTGCTTGTAGCGCAATTTGTAAGTGTAGCCGTTGTCGTTCAATGCTTTCTGGTATGCGGATATTCCTTTGTAGAACACCTCTTCGCTTAAGGATATCTCAGATAGTCGCTTGTTAATTCCTTCCGGGATGTTCTTTAACACAGCTAATGCGGATGGTTAGATTTGATATTGACGTAATGTAGGACATTATTTGGCTTCATATATAGCCTGTAATCCCCGGATTCAAACCAAGGGTTACATCAAGGAAGATAACTATTTTCTTGTTTGCTAAGAATGTAATTCTTAAATCATTCTCTTGAAAGGTCTTGCAAATGTCCTTTCTTATCTCTTCGTTTTTCTTCGGAGTTTCTTTAGAGATTTCCAGCCTATCGTCTCTATATAGGCCTATGGATATGCTGTATTTGGGTCTTAATAGGGAAAGCATGTAGCATACTACCTACTTACAGCTTATTCGCAGGATTCTCATGGCTCCGTCGAAACTACCCATTGATATGTGTGTGGAATTCCCGGGCAAAAAAAGAAAGAAGTTTCATTAGCTTCAATATCGTTGAGTTTTATCCGTCGATAACTGAGAAGCTCCTCCTAAAAACGATCGACTTTTTCTCAGGAAATCTACCTTAAACCATATTTTCAAAGATGAACTAAACATATTTAAAGAAAGTTTTAAAAATAAGTTAAAATTCAGTATCTTGTTAAGTCAATAAACTGAAAATCGTACTCAAACGACAACAACAAAATCCCATAAAACGCTTTTTTTATAAGTTCTAATAATTACGTTTTTTTCAAATTCTCTCAAAATATTGATTTTTACCTGTTGTTTTAGGAAATTCCAAGTTAAAAACGTGTATTGTTCCTCAATAAAATCTTGAAGGTTGTTATGCGGTTTTGAGCGGATTTTATGCGCGCGCACATCGTGGGCTCAAATTGAACGTTCAAAAGTAGTCAGTCACCTTAAGACCCAGACCCAGACACGGCACACCCATAGGCCTATATAGAGAAGAAAGGCCTTTTCAGCCCTGTATAACATATTTCCCTCTATGTATGCAGGCAAAACAAATTGCGAGTCAAGTATTTCAAGCTTTTAAAGAAAACATCAACTCCTTGACCTGGTTAGATGGAGGCACTAGAAGTGGAATACTTCAAAAGGTAGATAACTAAAGACCATGTCGACTTAAATGTAAATAATGATGATTTTTTTCTTTAGTGCATGTGTTCTACCATGCATCTACTGCACAACATCAATCAATGGTCTTTAATTATAACTTATAATATTATTATAAACTATTATAGAAATTTAAACATGATGATATCCAGCATAGTTTACTTTTCCCGTCTTACTTCCTCTATTTGTCAGTGAGCCATGCCCTAGATCAGTTCTATTTAAAGTGCTAGTCTTACGAGAATGACACTGTAAAATCATCACTTTTCTGTGATTATTATCCACAAATAGGTCGTATAGTTTACGAATTAACAAAAGTCGGATCGAAAAAAAATAATTAAGGGAATGAATTTTGTTCTTAAAATCGCTAAAAAGTTAGTCCGCCATTGTTCGGTCACAGCGATTAGTTTGGTCAGCGGAGCTGTATTTAATTTATTCGTGATGTCATATGCGCACTTCTGACTTTGCTCTCCATGCTCTCCATGCTTTAATTGTAATTGTGTTTAAAACTTTAGGTTTTTAGTCGAAACTGGTAAAACATGCGCTTAGTGTTGATGTGATAGCAAGACCAGAGTATCTAGTATGTGCCGCGAAATTTTAATCGTTGCGCATATGACGTCACTTCTGTTGAATTGTTACCAACCTCACCGGAACGCATTCGTTTAATGGCGGACCGAAAATGCCGAACTTTAAAGGCTAAATACAACATCTTCCCGGTCTCGTATCAAAATAAAATTTTGACAATGAACTACATAGCATGTCTACTTTTATAAGATATATTCTTCAGGGATAGTGTCATTCTCGTAAGACTAGCACTTTAAAGGTTGTTTCGGTATTTGATAAATTTAAAATTCAAGGACTGTTTTTTACAGGTTGACGCCATGGGTATTCATGTAGGCTTTCCTGATTACATGTTGCCGAACAGCACAAAAATCGCTAAGTTATTGGAAAAGTACAAAGACGTAAGTACATACTTTTGATGTTATTGGGGTGTGCTTTCCATCTAAAACTCCGACCATCTTCTATATCCAGATCTCCATCACACCTGAAACATATTTCAAAAACAAAGTGTCCATCTCGAAGGAAGTACAGAAAAACATACTTAAAGACTTCAGTAACCCCCTGGATAGATCAATGTAAGTACAGCAGGTCATTTAGCAACTCTTTCATCCAAAGCGGCATGAAGGTAGAAGAGGGTTCCGTTTACCGAAGACTAAAGTGCTTTCTCAATGACTTACATTTGCTAATAAAGTTCCTTGGGATTTGATGAAATTTTGGCGCCAAAACACGTGCATCCCGCCTTCCTGCCCCATCTCCACCAGGACTTTCGCCAAGCCCAGGGTAAATTTCTTATTTGTATATTCATAACATT
The DNA here is from genome assembly GCA_964019055.1 of Anthopleura xanthogrammica. Lineage (NCBI taxonomy): Eukaryota > Metazoa > Cnidaria > Anthozoa > Actiniaria > Actiniidae > Anthopleura > Anthopleura xanthogrammica. The sequence continues at coordinate 5,803,346 of OZ025208.1, read as the reverse complement.
TAGGCTGCCCGATCAATATCAATAGTATGCTTTAAGAAAAAAAATGTTTTTTTATTGTTTTGCTTTTTTCAGATGGACTATGTCTCCTTTTCAAGGAACTGCCCAACACCATTATGGGTATAATACAATCAGTAAGTCATACAATTACATGAACGTTTACTTTACTTAAATTTACATTCATTTGTGTTGGTATAGATGGCAACTGATCCTCATTCTTTACCTGAAATTTTACGCTTTATTAGATCCATATACATTTTGAAATTACAAGCAAATCCTGTTATCAGCAGTGCGATATGTTACAAAATCGCACTAGTTTGGCTCTAACTGTTATCTTTTCTCAGCCAATATGAGAATGAAACATTGAACATTGAACATTTTGCCCATTCAAATCCTTAGACGTGATGATTTTTTAAATAATTTTTAACATTGTAAAGTTTTTATTGAATTGTACTTAGTTTTATAGATACAGGGCCACTAGGTTATTGAGTCTTGGACTGCACGTGTTGCAGTCAAACTAACAAAACTGTGAACACCTGCAATGTCTACAATGTCTGCCATATTTACTGTTTAACCATAACGCGATCTCTATTGGTAAACAGTAAACATCCAATCAAAATGCGAAATTTTCATGTAAAAGCGTAGACTTGCCACAAATAGTACTCGCTATATTCTTTGTGGATGAGAGCGTGAGGCTCGAGGCGAGCATTAAGCGGAGTGAAAGGCGAGTACGACCTTCGTGCGGGGGGCTGCTAAGAAGGACTTTTGAAAGTCTAGTAAGAGCGGAGATCCGGCGCGGGCCGAATGAACCCCCGCGAGCGGAGCACCATACTTAAGAAAAAATGGTAACCAATCGAGTTGATTTTTCATGGCTTGATTGCGCCATCGCCCTGTCCATGCATACGTACGGCGTTCCCCACCACAGGGTTCCCGCACGCACGAATTATAACAACAACAATAATTTAGTCAAAGATGGGTCAAGAAAAGTTTTTTTTCTTATTTTTGAAAGCGAAAAGTACGTTTAATATACGACTAAAAGCACAGAAGTCGTGTCCGTCTTAAAACAATGGTTCGACTTCACCGAAAGCAGATTTAAGCTTATGCTTACTTTTTGACTGAAAACCTGTGAGAAAACGTGGACTATAGACCAGAAAAAACTTATCATATTGCAAGAATAATCTTTTATTTCCGAAGAAAACACTACGCTGTTTCGTAACGCTGCGCCACGCAGGTCATGCATTTAGCACTCTTGAACTGGGAGCTCCGCTTTTAGGCAGTGTCTCAATTTATATTCGCCATTTACTTACCTTTTCAAGTTACACAATTAAAACATTCATGAAAGCTGTTCACTTTCAAACTTCAAAAAATCTTTATTCATAACATTTGCTTCATGAAATCTGAGATGAAATCCTTTCTTCTACACAGGACAAAAATTTTAACTATTTTTCTTCGAATTTAATTCGCTTTGAAGGCTTAAAATATTGATTTTTCTTTCAGTTTTGCCCTGCTTGTAAAATCACAAGGAGAGTTGGTCACGCTGTCACGCTTTCGTTTCGTCTTGCTCGAAAAATTGAACTAGGAGCTCCACTTTTAAGCATTGCCTAAATTTATGGATTACTGAGTTATTTTATAATGAGCATCATTTGAAGGTAATTTCGTAAGATGGAGGAAGAAAAAAAATTAATCTCGACATCGACTGTATCTTGTCGTCTGGATCTCGTGCCAGGATTGACAGTTTGGACCTTGCACACAACAGGCCACTTTAGAAACGAGCAAGGGACTGTGGCGAGTTTTGAATTTTAATCTGATTAGCAAAACATCTGATAAATATAATCTGACAATAAGTTATCTGATAAAGCATCGCAGGTTTAGTAAGTCTAAAATGGGAACATGATTGAATGAAAAGAACAAGAATTATTGGTTTCAAAAGTGTCAAAAATTTACAAAGAATGCATGGTTACAGGGGACAAGCGTCCTTACTAACCATACATTCTTTGTTAATTTTTAACACTTTTGAAGGCTTCTAACTCTGTTTTTTTTTTTTAACAAAATACGTTCAAATTCGCCAGATCAGACTTACTAACAATGATATGATTTATCAGATAAACGTTTTTGGGGTTCTTTGTCCTGCTTTTACTTTTGAGGTGATATGAATATGTGTGATGATTAAGCGTTTTCATTAGTTTTTACATCCAGGATAATCAAGGAAAACATCTGCATGAATATGAATGTACGGTTAGGAACAATAACATTTAACACTATTTGGTATCTTTGTTATTTCATTTGAATGTAGATCGATATTTCTCTCCCGAATATTTACCTTAGATTTTGCAAAAAAAATTAAAAAAAGGTCCCGTACAGCTCCCTATTTGTTGTTAAAATCGTGTTGTTTTAGCAAAGTTTGCACATATACATGCATTTGTTCGCCTAAAATCATTCGGAGATCGTGTCATGTATCTCAGTCTCGACATTAAAAGATTCGACCGGAAAAGATTTGCTCGTTTTTAGCATCGTTAAGAATATCTTGTCGAGGAAAAAAAAAATGACCTGCATTTAGATTTTATAAGTGTCTAATCAAATTGTACAGAAATGCAGGAGTATTTCATAAGATTGAATGTTTAATTTTTTAAAGAAAGAAAAGAGAAAACCCAGTGACATGACAACATTCCTTCGGATCGAAAATCCTGCTATTTGATTTGTGCATATCGTGGACCAATCAGAAGGCTAAAGGGCACAAACGGACAAACCTATCTTAATAATATAGATACTCGATTTTTGCCAAGCACCTATGTGAAATCCATAATTTCACTTCACCTGACCATGTGATTAAATATACGAATATTTTATTCCATTTTATTAGCTTCGCCAAATAACTAATTATGTACAACAACAAAAACAATACAAGAACAATGTAAGGCAGGGTAACCGCAAAAGCCGTGGTAGGCCAATTACAGCGGGCTCGTTCTATCACTAATAAAACATATGCCGAAATAAAATCAGTAGCAGCAGGTTAAGGACAGTGTAAGGCTACGCGAGGTATTGTACTTCGGACAAACAGTCTTAAAGTTTCTATGATTTTCAGGGTCGTAAATGGCTTGCAATGATTTGAAATAGTAATTGAACATTACAGCTTTGAATGAGCTTAAATTTACAATATTAACGTTCAGTTCTTCAGCGAGAGTGTTCCAGATTCTAATAATTCTTACAGTAAATGAACGTTGGTAAGTAAAAGATTTACACTTTGTTGGTACCTATGAACTAATTCAAGTATTTTGTTGTTGTTGTTGTTGTTGAATTAAGCTCTTCCAGCAGTCATTCTGCAGCCACCAATTGCCTTTCTTAACGAAACCCTAAGGTAAGCTAACAAGTTCATTCGTTGTTCCACTAACAAAACACCAATATGGCGAACTAATTTTCAACAGCTTAAAATGATAGAATATTCAATATTTCCAATTAAATTCCACTGCAATATACTTCAAATAGAGATTTTAATTGTACCTAAGCGCAGCACGTCAGAATGTAGTTCAATCATGACGGCTGGTCATGAAGAGCAAAACAATAGGTTACAATTCTCAGGAGATTGGAATTATTTTGTTTTGTCCTCCACATTGAGCTGCATTGACATCACGTGAAAGGGGTTTATTCTTATTACTTACAGATCTTACAGCATGGGCAGCCTTGGTACAGCAGCTGGTCATGAATTAATGCATGGTTTTGGCATAATCGGTAAGTAGTTTGAATGTTGATTAGACAGTCGAGCCGTTGCCTCAGAAACCAATATTCAGAATTTTCAGTTTTAATTCCAGACACGGTCAACCAACTAAATTTATTGAATGACGTCACAACCCGCCCGCGTGATCGTCATATTCTGCACGTCACAGCACACTTTAAAGGAGGATTTCTTTTTTATTCATATCACTGACGAAGCTGTAACAGGCGAATATTTGAAAAAAAAACAAGAAATTTGCCTTAAGAAGTCATTTATTTCCAAGTTTATATATATTCAAGGCATTGCAACACCTCATTTTTCATCAAATATATATATACACACTCGATTGCAGAAAAATTGTAGTAGACATTTATGCATATATACAAATACCTAATGAGATGCAAAAATGGAAAAAGTCCTAAAATTTGATCCTGTATATTTTGAAAGTTACCAAAAAGACTCGCTTTGATGGAAGACACGTCAAGAAAATTAGGTTTTGAAGTATCAGATATTAGTAAATTATATTGATTTATTTATTTTCACTTTTTAGGTTTCGGTGTATATATATATATATACACACTCGATTGCAGAAACGTTGTAGTATACATTTATACAGATATACAAATACCTAATTAGATGCAAAAACACGAAAAAAAATTAATAACTCTGTATCCATTGATGCATATCTCACGAAATAATATTTTCCAAGATGTTTTCTCAATAAATAACTTGAAAAATATGATTTGAATGCTATTAGATATTATTAAATATATATTTGAAAGTTTTTAGGCCTAAAAAGTGAAAATATATCAATAAATATAATTTATTAATATCTGATATTTCAAAACCTTATGTATTTGACGTGTCTTGTATAAAAGCAAGGCATAAAAGTGTTTTTGCTAACTTTCAACATATTCAAGATCATATTTTTTTGCATCTAATTAGGTATTTGTAAATGTATACTACAACGTATATAAAAAGTATATCAGAAATTAAGGGATAGTATCCCTGATATTTTTATTATCCAGTTTTTGATAGTATTTCCTCCTGTAGCTTGAAGAATTTCACTGCTATTTTCTTTGAATGGTGAATTATCTGAAGATTTTATTATTTCAAGACTCGATTGACAACTTAGGATCAATTAACTTGTGATAAATAGCTGAATTCGTCTCTCTACAACTACTCGACAGTTTGCCGGTAAGATTTGATCTTAACTTTTTTTAAACAAAAAATGAGCCTCCTATTCGCTGTTTTTTTTTTTTTTTTTTTTCTGAACGGAAATAAATTTGCTTTAAAACTATTGTTAGCTGTTTTCTATATATTGTAGATGTGGTTTTGAGATTATTTTTTGAGAAAACAGCAGAAGACAACAGGTAATAAAACGAGAACGTTCAAAGCTCCAACTAGTTTGGCGAAAACTAAAAAGAAAAAACGACTTTCTACTACAAAATATGATTTATTACGTCTTCAATTTTTCTAGTAATCATAATTAGAGCCCTTCCTATGTGTGTATCGAACAGTTTTCAGAAATTTTTGCATTTTAATCTTTTTTTTTTAATTATTATTATTATTATTATTATTATTATTATTATTATTATATTATATTTTTTGGAAACCGACCTCCTCCACATTATTACATATTACCTATTTACATCAGTGTTTTTTAGCCGACCTCCTCCACATACCTATAACATTTTGTTTTGTTTTGTTTTGTTTTGATGCTATACTATTTGTAAAATAATTTACAACTACAACTACTTAAGGATTACATACACACACATACGTATACGTAGAAAAATAAATGATTGGAATAATTGCCTTTGTGCCTGATCCAAATTATTACTTAGTGAGAATTTAGAGCATTCGTTATTTTTGTCCACTTTTTGTTATGGGATGATATATTATTCCTTGACTTGGCCACAATTCTTTCGATGCATTCATATCGCTTTAATAAGTGTTGGAATAGTAATAACGATTGTGGTTGACCTTTCTCCCTTGTTTTGTATAGTGAATATTTATACATCAAAATAATAAAATTAATCGTGACTTCATCAACTCCCAAAATTATATTATGCTTATTCAGTGTTGGTAAGAAGAGGTTAAAATCCTCCAACCAGTTACGAATCTAAAAGTATAATTTTTTGCTTCTATACATTCAACAAAGAGATGTTCGATAGTTTCCGGGTTTAGGTGGCAAAGAGAACATGAGGAATAGTTAATTATTTTAAAACGGTGGAGATCACGATTAAGGTATAGTATGTTATTGAGAATCTTATATTGAAACATTCGTAGATATGTGTCGATAGTGGTTTGGTATATCCTTCCATATATCTTTGTCCAATCCAACAATGTACCAGTATTTATTTTATTATTTAAGTTTATTTAGGCAGTAGGCCTTACGAATCTCTCTTGAATAATCCTTTCATAAATCTGTTTCGATGTAATTTTCCTAATATCAAGTAATTCGTTTCCCAGTAAGAAATGAGCGTTCCTCTTTTTTTTTCTTTCTTCCTTTATACCATCTTTATGCAATTTGATTGTTGTTTTCCATTCCCTAGGTATCGCGTGAATAATTCCTGCCCATAGTAAGATAATCCTTATCACGTAGACCCATGTTTTTTGCATGAGTCCATGGGAATTCCCCATTATCGTCACATAAATCTGCAACTGTATTTATCTTCAGCTTTGAGAAATCTCTATAAAAAAACGATTTATTTTCTATCAGAATGAATATGTTATTCCATATGCTCTGGTGTAATATGGCCAATGGATGTTCACTTGGTTCTGCTTTGGTGAATTCTGCCCACGATAGCAGTTGTTGAGTATACAATACTCCAGTTTCGAGTTCTCTTTTACGCTGTGTTAGCCTCAAAACCGTGTAATATATTCTTCTATTCAGTAACAGCCCGTGGAAATTCAAGAGATCTGTGTGTAAAGAAGACAGTAAAAATACTTGGAAATTTCACGAGTTTTATCTAAATTTCTGCATAATTTACGCACAATTGAGGCTAACACAGCGTAAAAGAGAACTCGAAACGGGAGTATCGGGGTATATTCTTAGGGATTCTCTTGGGATTAAAGTTTGTACAAATATATTCAAAACCTCCTATAGATTCTATGAATGCTGATGGAAGGAGAATAGAAAAAGTATTCTCATTGGATGATTTTTTTTAGATTCACTACACTTTTTATTTGAGTTGCTTTTAAAACTGCGTCAAAATCGGGCAGTTTGAGCCCCCTTTTATAAGTAATCCCCTATTAGTGTATTGTGTTTTATTTTAGGTTTTTTACCATTCCATATAAAATCCTTTATTGAATTTGCTACTATATGTATGAAATCTTTACTAACATATGTTTTAGAGCAAACATAGTATAATTTTGGCAACGCCAGCGAACGTAGAATCTTGATTTTTCCACATAACGTTAGGTTTCTTGTTTTCCATATAGAAAGAATCGTGTTAAATTTAGCTAAAACTCGCTGAAGATTATTAACATAATGAACATTTTTATTATAGGAGAAGAACATGCCTAGTATTTTAATACCTTTATCATCAAAATCTATAATTTTTATTCCTGCTTGTATTATTTCTTCCTCGCTCTCTTTTCCTCCCACTCAACCTGCTTCTGATTTCTTTACTTAATTCTGAGGGAAGAGAATTCTTGAAACACTCCAAGGATTCCTAGAACATGTCGAAAGGAATTATAATCTTTTAGAAAGAAGGTCGTATCGTCTGCAAATAAAACTAACTTTAATTTGTTTGTTCGTAACTAAAAGCCTTTTATTTCTTCACACTTTCTGATCATGGTAGCCAGTATTTCTATTACCAGAATGAATAAATACGGAGATATTGGATCTCCTTGTTTTGTACGCCGACCTACTGAGAAAAACATTTGTTGCATTACCGTTGTTTAGAATGCAGCTAAGGTTGTCCTTGAGTAGCTGTTCGATCCAGTTAATGAATTTAGGTCCAAAATTAAAATGTTTTAAGACAGCAAGGATAAAGTTATGTTCTATTGAATCAAATGCTTTTTCGTCTGCAGCGAAAAGGAGCGTTTGTTTATTTTCCATCTTAACATAATCCATTATACCTTGTATAATTGCCAATGGCTCTTCGATATTTCTTCCTTTGACAAACGCTGCTTGATTTGGGTGAATTAGATATGGAAGGATTTTACTCATTCTATTACTTAATACTCTACTACAAATTTTAACATCAACGTTGATCAAACTGATTGGACGCCAAGAATCCACATATATATTGTCTTTACCTTGTTTTTCTAAAAGAGTTATTATTATTTGTCGCTGAGAAGTGGTTAAAGTTCCAACTTGCAGATTTTTATTTAAACAATTAACAAGGTCGTCTTTTATTACTGTCCACATGCATATATAAAATTCCTTTGTAAGACCGTCGTTTCCTGGTGTTTTTGAGGCCCCCATTTGCTTCAGGGCTTCATAGCATTCCTCAACAGAAACAAATTTTTCGCAAGCTTCTTTGTCCTCTTCAGTAACTTTGGGAACAAAAAAAATTGATCAATTGATCAACGAAGGGTTGGAGTTCGTCCGAAATTAGAAGAAAGTCTAGCCTACGATGAATAACATGTTTAGGATCACTTTTTTTTACCTTGGCCCGTGCCTCTCTAAGTGAAACGTTTAGCGTCTTGATTTCGAATCCTTCAAATATCGCAAAGGTCATATTCGTGCATTATTGTTTTTAAGGTTTCGATCGAGTATAAATTAAGTTTTGGATTTCCGCCTGCTGCCTCAATGTCGGTGTCAAATATAAAATTGAAATCCCCTCCCCATATGATTGTAGTTTGGATTGGGGTTTCTAACGAATTCACCGTTTCTACAATTTTTTTCAATGTTAAGACTTGTTCATTCTCCAAATTTGGTAGGTATGAGTTAATCAGGAGAAAATAATTTCCTTGAATTTCCGCAACTACTATGACATATCTCCCATTTTGATCTAATCGTTGGTCTTTAATTATGTAACTTAAGTTACATCCAAAGTGAATGGCTGTTCCTTTACTTTTTGTTGTCCCGTGGGACATAATTAACTTACCTCCTGTTCTCTTTGACTATTCATTTTCAATATCTAAAGAACTATGAGTTTCTTGCAGAAACGCTAAACCGTTGTCACCATTATGCTTGGTCAGCCAATTGAACAGCTTTATGTTCTTTTTGTATTCTCTAAGGCCTCGAACATTTAACGATGTTATTGAAAAATTAAATTTATTCATCTTCTCCATAACGACACACTCCACTTCTCAAATATTTACCAAGGCACACACGGCAAGAAAAACAACTATGAAAAAAACATAATAAAAGACAAAGTCGATATTCTTTCTTATGTACGGGACTATCTAGTAAACACGAATGAATCTTGGTCCCAACCGTTAATCATTTCGGTTAGGCATTTTAGTGAATGCAATAACTAAGTTCAATAAATAAATGGAAACGAATAAGGAAAACAATACCTAAATTACTAGTTCTTTACCTACGGACCATACTTTGCCTCTGATGAATAACTTATCCGGTTCAGACTTACTAAATGCCGCTTGGATCCTGTTTGCCTTCGCTTTCTTATATGTCGGCATTTGAAGTTTCCTTCTTTGGATGATTTCGTAGGGTAGATCCTGGAACATTTGATAGTTTGTCCCCTTAAGATGTTTCCCCAGCGACAGGATTTTCTCGCAATCCTTATATCGTAAGAATCTTGCTAGGATTAGCCTTGGCTTGGAACCAATTCTTCTGCCATTTCGATGAACCCTTTGAATTTCCACCTCTTCGTAATCTTCGAATTCTAATTCGTCTCGCAGGAATGACCTTAATTTCTCTTCTGTATCCTCGCTCTCGTCTTCTTCTACGTTTATAAACTTAATATTTTCCCGCCTTGAGTAAGCTTCCATATAAAGATCTTTCGTCTTTAGATTAGCTATTTCTTCTTCAAATTTCTTCAGCTTACCCTCCACTTCTTGTTTCTTTTCGGACATTTCCTTGATCTTGTCATTCGTTTATTGGATGTCATCTTTAGCTTTTTTGATTCTCGATTTTATTTGGCTTTCCAGAAAGTTGTTACTTTCTTTTAGATCTTCCATCTTTCTGGTCGTGCAATTTTGTAAAATTTCCAAATGTTTAGTTCTTTCTTCTAATATGGACAGGGATGATTCAATCTTCTGCACGGATTGACAGATATCATCCAGCTTTGAAAGTTTAGCCAGAATTGTTTCAAGTTTCGTACTCAAACCTTCGGCCATATCGAGTGCTAGCGCTGTCAGAATGCCATCGTCTTCTTCACCGATGTTCCTGCTTTTCTTTTGAAGTGGCGATTTAGATAAACTTTCTTCTGATGAGGTCGAAGAGTTTGACTTCCTAGTCCTTCTTTTAAATTGATTTCCACCAAAAAGATCAGCCATTCACGATAAATTTTAAAATTTTGGGTTGGGAGCACAACTCGACACGTCCTCACTCGAACATAGCTCGCCCCAGTCTCCCCTTGCAATTTAATCTATTAAACACTGATTCCTTTGGAATTTCACTGGGGAAATTTGCCGCTTTTGGCCGTGTTTCCATAGCAACTTAATCGGTACTCCTACGGTGTAAAATTAACGCTCTAATTGTACTCCGCTCGACCAATCAGAATCGAAAAATGTTGTCAAGTGTACTATAAGATTAATTACATAGCTACTTATTATAGTTATTACTATTATTTCAATATATTTCCAATTAAAAATCATTATCATTATTTAAAAATAATAATAATAATAATAATAAAAATAATAATAAAAATAATAATAATGATAATTATTATTATTATTATCATTATTATTATTGTTATTATTATTATTATATAATATAATAATTAGGGCCAAAGTTTCTTTTGCACTCATACGTTCTTCTCTGCTTTGCCTTAGAGGATCAAGGTCTATAAGAAGAACAGTTGATACAACAAATATAGACATCTCCCTCGATAACGCTATTGCCCGAATGAGCTAGACTTTTATTTTTATATTTTTATTTCTATATATACTTTTTAATTTACATTTTACATATATATATATATATATATATATATATATATATATATATTTAAAGATTGAACTTATATCTAAAGCATAAGGTTTAGATGAAACTAGTGGTATATTTTCCCCTAAGGCTTCCTAACCTCGTTTTGATGTTTATCAGTACCGTTTCTTTTGCTACTTTTAGAGATACGAATATTTTTATAAATTGTATTGTTATAGATTGTGTAATTTGTTATTAATAAGTTTTATCAATGGATTATTATTATTAAATATTATTGTTATTAAAAAGAAAGAAGATATAATATAATAATTATTATCATTATTATTATTATTATTATTGTTATTATTATTAGTAGTATTAGTATTAGTATTAGTATTAGTATTAGTATTAGTATTAGTATTATCAGTATTATTTTTAGTATTATCAGTATTAGTATTAGTATTATCAGTATTAGTATTAGTATTATCAGTATTAGTATTAGTATTATCAGTATTAGTATTAGTATTATCAGTATTAGTATTAGTATTATCAGTATTAGTATTAGTATTATCAGTATTAGTATTAGTATTATCAGTATTAGTATTAGTATTATCAGTATTAGTATTAGTATTATCAGTATTAGTATTAGTATTATCAGTATTAGTATTAGTATTATCAGTATTAGTATTAGTATTATCAGTATTAGTATTAGTATTAGTATTAGTATTAGTATTAGTATTAGTATTAGTATTAGTATTAGTATTAGTATTAGTATTAGTATTAGTATTAGTATTAGTATTAGTATTAGTATTAGTATTAGTATTAGTATTAGTATTAGTATTAGTATTAGTATTAGTATTAGTATTAGTATTAGTATTAGTATTAGTATTAGTATTGGTATTAGTATTAGTATTAGTATTAGTATTAGTATTAGTATTAGTATTAGTATTAGTATTAGTATTAGTATTAGTATTAGTATTAGTATTAGTATTAGTATTAGTATTAGTATTAGTATTAGTATTAGTATTAGTATTAGTATTAGTATTAGTATTAGTATTAGTATTAGTATTAGTATTAGTATTAGTATTAGTATTGGTATTAGTATTAGTATTGGTATTAGTATTAGTATTAGTATTAGTATTAGTATTATCAGTATTAGTATTGGTATTAGTATTAGTATTAGTATTAGTATTAGTATTAGTATTAGTATTAGTATTAGTATTAGTATTAGTATTAGTATTAGTATTAGTATTAGTATTAGTATTAGTAGTAGTATTAGTAGTAGTATTAGTATCATTATTAGTATTAGTATTATTATAAGCATGATAATGACTACTCTGATGTATTTGCTTCATAGGTAGAAACTTTAACAAGAATGGAGAGAGAAAAAACGTTTGGTCGAATGACACGCTTCAAGAATTTCATAAAAGAATAGATTGCTTTGTAAAGCAATTCTCGATTTACAGGGTATTAGGAGAATGGAATGTAAGAATAAATATAAGAATGTAAACGAGCTATACCTTAACATTTAAAAAAATGATGAGCATGACGTATCCATGGTAACGATTGCCTGTTATGTTATTAGATCAATGGATATAATACAGCCGAAGAGAACGTTGCAGACGACGGTGCTTTGAAGACAGCATTGAAGGTATACAATGCCGCGATGACAGGCGTTCCTTATCTCGATGCCCGGGAACATGAGGCGTGGAAAGATGTATTTGCTTTACCCCAGTTTTCTATGCTAACCAGCCAGAAACACCTGACTGTTATGTATTGCAGGTCGTGACATCGACTGTCGAAAAATCTAAGGTCGCAACAACAAAGGCTACCACGTGAAAGGACATGAAAAAACCCTTTTTTTGGCCCAACGACGACAAATGTTCTTTTGAAGCAAAAATTAGATGATACATTTTTCGCCTCTAGTGACATTTGTTGTTCACACTTTCGTTCGTACTCATTTGTAATCAGTGGATAACTGTTCCTATTTTACAGGCGTATTACAAGTGGGCTAAGAAAAATCCCAGACAAACATGGCTGCTACCAGGACTGGATTTCACCAATGAACAACTGTTCTTCATTGGATTTGCTCAGGTTAGCGTCAAGTCTTTCTTTTATAACCTTTAGTTTCCTAAATTCATTTTTGGACACAGGCCCCTACTAAATCGTTATCGTTATCGTTATCGTTATCGTTATCGTTATCGTTATCGTTATCGTTATCGTTATCGTTATCGTTATCGTTATCGTTATCGTTATCGTTATCGTTATCGTTATCGTTATCGTTATCGTTATCGTTATCGTTATCGTTATCGTTATCGTTATCGTTATCGTTATCGTTATCGTTATCGTTATCGTTATCGTTATCGTTATCGTTATCGTTATCGTTATCGTTATCGTTATCGTTATCGTTATCGTTATCGTTATCGTTATCGTTATCGTTATCGTTATCGTTATCGTTATCGTTATCGTTATCGTTATCGTTATCGTTATCGTTATCGTTATCGTTATCGTTATCGTTATCGTTATCGTTATCGTTATCGTTATCGTTATCGTTATCGTTATCGTTATCGTTATCGTTATCGTTATCGTTATCGTTATCGTTATCGTTATCGTTATCGTTATAATTCATGTTTTTTAATTAAAGAATTACCGTTTAAACGATCTCGAAGAAGCTTTCTTGATTCCTTTGCATTATTTAACTAAAATTTCCACATCTTATGCTGCTCTTTGGTCCTTGACAATCTCCAGGATTCTTTAAACCTTAAGAAAATCCTTCTATAAAGGGTTAAAGAATAAACGCGAGTGCTTTATGGAATTTAAAGCTCCGAGCATTGATAGAAAGCTACGAGGTTGAAGCTCGAGTTGCTTTCTATGAAAGGCAAATCTTTCTTTACAATATTATTACAATAAGGTTTAAATTCAAAAAACAAACACACAAACTGAACCCAAAACTTATAAGATCTCATTGATATAAGGAATCTACGAAATATTAGCTCTTTACATGCAACACTTTCCGTGATATCACAGGTAGACCAAGCTGTGTTTCTGTTGTGTTATATTATACCAGGTGATCTCTCTTCTCTCAGGCCGAAGGAATTAGCCAATCAGCGAACATTTTGCTCGTAGCTCAATGTTTCCTAGTTCCCAGTTTTCGCCTCGACTCATAACAGTTTTTGCTCAATAATAAAGAAAATAAAACTCATCCGTGCGAAAATTCGCCAATTCCCTTTTAGAAAAAGCATATTTCGTCGTTATTGGTCGAAAATATTTCATTTTGACCGGAGATAATAGAAAACACTTGGAGTTTTCAGGGGCGGATCCAGGGGGGGGGGGGTGGATTGGGTGGCTAGCCACCCCCCTCTTTGCAGGGTTTAAAACAGGAAAAATAAAATGATTAGTTAATTCAGTAAATGAAAGGAAAAAAAAACATCTGAATGTGTCCCATTGTATAAAAATAATGATATGAATTTTGCATTCCCTGGACCTAAAAAGTTTAATATTTTTTAAGAGTTAGCCACCCCCCTTTGTAAAATCCTGGATCCGCCCCTGGTTTTTCGCTGTGACAAACAATGCATTGCTCGTCTAAATTCTAGATCACCTGGTAAGAAAACGTATGGGGAACCTTAAAGAATCTCAATAAAATCGTCAAAATGTGAAATAAAGTTAAGAAATCTTAGCTGACCTTTGAAAAGCTATACCTCTATCGCTCTGTCTTGTTAGAATTCGGGTTAAGAGGCAGTCCGTGTAAGGATCGAGCAAAGTTGAAAATGGCTCAAAAATCTCCTCTCCTCAAACTTTGTCTGAAGAAAGCCTAATATTATTTGCTAAGTACAATGGTGCAATTGATTTTCCAAAAAAATCATTTTTCGATTTTTTAGAAGCGAATAATGAATTTCGCTATTTGAGGGGACGCGAGAGCGTAAAACTTGTGATTTTCAAAATTCGTTCCTAGAAAAAGCAAAAAATCATTTGTAACCAAAGTTTGTACGAATACTTTCGTGCCTTAGAACTATTAGCTGAATCATATATATTTCTTATTTTGACTAAATTCATCTTGAACTGTCAATACCGCTCATCTTGCGCTGTCGACACCGTTCATCTTATGTGGCCTTTTAAAGGATGGGCCTTTTAAAGGAGCGTAAATTGAATAATATCTGGCAGTTGAGAGGAGGACGATGGCTGAAGGATTACGTTTTGTCTTACGTGTTAGAATATGGTCAACCACTTTAAAAGACAAATTCGTTTGTTCCCTAACTACTTAGCGATATCAACTCCCGGCAACAGATGATTTTCCTCTTTTTATGGTGAAAGTAACTCCCTTTGGACGCAAATGTGCGAATCGCAAATCTAGTCGTGCCGCGTGGACGCCATTTCCGGTGCTACTAGAGCCAAAAGCATAGTAAGTTTGAGAGTCAATGTCTTCAGGTTCAGCTTTGCATTAGGACCCAATGAATGAAGAAGTGTAGAGAGTTCACTTATTTCCCAGGTCGCGGAGTAGCGTGGTGGAGGTGGGCGCTTGCCCGCAATACCTCTCATTAATTGACACACACATTAAAATTGTGTTGTCCAACAAGACGGCTATATGAAGCCTGGGGAACAATTTGTGAGACCTGGATGGGTGTCTGTGGTTGATCATTAGTGTTTTGTCGTTCCAATCAGCAGGAAGGTCTGCCGAATTAACATTTCTAGGTGATAGGGCCACCGGGTTTGAGTTTTCCAAACCGGTGTTACTAGAACTATCCCTGCCTGATTTAGCAGGACTTTCTGAAGCACTCGGGATTTTATTCCTCCCCCGTTCATTGCGAAGGCAACTTTGTATATTTTGCCATGGTGTCTGATCTCCAACCTGCATATACTGGTCGTTGTGCTGTTAGTCCTGAGACAAATAAATCTACCACAGGGTGTTTTCTTTTCCAGGAAAATGCTGAGTGACGGGGAAGATTTCGTACTGTGAGCACCACTCCCATAGTTTTAGAGCTTCCTTTAATAGAGTTTGGGAGCGAATTCCTCTTAAGTGGTTCATGCAAGCTACCGCAGTGTAGTACGGTTTCGTCTAGGCACAGACGAATCGCAACCGATCTTTTAAGAATGTGGAATTTTTAAGGATGTTTTGAGACCTAATTAAGATCGCTGCTCGCAATTCTACGGTACGTTTATGTAAAATTTGGCTTAATCTTCGGAACATGAACCGCCTGTTGACCATTCTGCCTTGGAGTCATCTTTCTCCCAAACGTGTACAAACATATAAAGTACTTTAGTCCGGCAGCTTTAGGAAGGGTTCCCTTTAATAGGAACGAAAATAGCCCCTACCTTAATTGTATGTAATTGCAGAAGAGGGGAAAGGGCCATAATTGTAACACAGGTCATGGTGCTGCCATGGGCCTTGTAACTGGGAAGGTCTTGGCATACAGCACTAGATGCAAGAATTGTCGAGTGTGTGAAGCTGCAAGGAAAAATGGCAAAGAGCCCAGATCACATGACTGCCGAGCAAATCATGAAGGCTTTTCAAAGATGATGGAGTCAAGTGTTGCTTGTGAGCTGTTCAAGAATTCAATCAATGAGAGCAAATTAAAGTACTCAACATATATTGGAAATGATGACAGTACAACTCTCTCACACCTGTCAGACCAAGTTCCCTATGACATCACCAAATGGTCTGATCAATATCATACTAAAAGGTCCTTAAGCACCAGGCTTTACAATTTGAGTAAGAGAAAGCAATTCCCTGATGCGACGCCATTGTCAACTAAAGTCATCAACTACCTCACAAAGTGTTTTAGCTACTGCATTTCTCAAAATAAAAGCAACCCAAAAGGCTTTCAACAAGGATTCAGATCTATAGTTCCTCTTGCTTTTGGTGATCACCATCTATGTAACCCTAGTTGGTGTCGAGCACTTACATATGTAGCTTCTTATAGACATGGGGACTTGCCACATGGCAAAGATTTGTTTGGAGAGTAACTAAGGAAGGCACTCACTAGTCTCTTTGAGGAGTATGCTACAGAAATAGCAGTGAAAAAGATTGCACCAGCCGAAAATTCTCAAAGAAACGAATCACTGAATAACACCATTGGATCAAAAAAATTGGAGATCAGGTACTATGGTGGGAGAGAGAGCAGTGACTTCCGGGTAGCATGTGGTGTTGCGCAGAAGAATATTGGTCACACATATGTAAGTAAGACACTGAAATCCATCAACATTGAGCCTGGATTACATTGTGAAAGCCACGGTGAATCACGAGACAAAAAATCTTCTTTGAATACCATTAGAAAATCCACACGTAAATTCAAGCGAAGACAAATGAGTGCATAGGTATTTATGAAAACCCTTGGAAGCCTCCTTAAGGCGCGGTTACACGAAGCAATTTTCTCTGCAACTTGTCTCGCAACGGCGTTGCGACACAAGTTGCAAGAGGGTTTACACGGTGCAACGGAGATGCAATCGTGGCCGAAAGTAGAAACGAATTCTACTTTTCTCGCAAAATTTTTCAAATTGAACTTTAGCTTACACGCCTCAATGCTCCATGCAACTTGTGTCGCAACGCCGTGTGGCTTCTTCGCAAGAGCAATGAAAATAAAGCCGTCGAGACAGTGCGACACAGGGCATATATGGGGGGTATTATGGGATACATTCCCATGGGTATAGGGGGGCTGGTTTCCCGCCTTTTCATTTTTCTTAACGTTTTTTTCACTTTTAGGCGTTAAAGTTTGGTTTGCACTAAAGCTATACCATAAATATATTTCCACCGGAGTTTGTGAAGCATAATAACCCCGTATTTTCCCTGTGCTTCAAGGCCCCCACCACTTGATACCTAAGTTTCTCAATAAGATATAGAGCATTGAAATACTCATTGCTGGTTGGTCGAGTGAGTATGACTAACTGTTGTTTAGAGTGTCTCGTTTTCAACAAGAAATTTTTTTTGGCGAGAAAGTCGCTCATATTTAGTTTATTTTCAAGATGGTCACCATGAATCTGAAGTAAATTGAGCGTGCGGTGGATGATGGGATTGATATTTTTCAAATCAAGAAATCATGCTTTGCGCACCTAGTCAGATCACCTGGTCATTATCGCTATTGTTGCTTCATTGTTTGTTTGTTGCAGCCCACATCTGTGACTGATATTTGTTATTCGTCTAGTGAATAGTGGACTTACACTTACACTCGACTCATTCAGCCCAATTTGGAGGGCAAAACAATAGGTTCCGATTCTCAGGTGATCGAAATTCTTTTATCTTATATCCTCCAAATTGAGCTGCTACGACGTCACGTGAAAAGGATCTATACTTATTTATTTGCTAATTTTTTTAATACTTTACATTTGCAGAGTTATTGTTTTTCCTATACCCGTAGCTGGCGTCACTATATTCATCTTGTTGATACTCATGCAGATACTAAATTCAGGTTGGTTTATAGTATAATAATATACATAAAAAATTAATTTAATTTGTTTGGCTTAGAGCAGTGCAGTTTAAAATGCTGTCAAATTCAGTTTAAAACCAACAGAAAAGGTTAAAACTGAAATTGCAAAAGAATGACTCGATGATTGTTATTAGGGGTTGAGGAAGCAAAGAATCATCAATTGAACCATTTTCAAGTTGTTTATGGTATCAGGGTACCCCTAGCGACCGGTGTCATTCAACTCAATATAGCGTGAAACTATTTCAGCAAACCCCCAATAAAGTATACATTCTCTAAAAGCTTAATGAATGTAAAAGTACCTCGTTCCTTTATTTGTGTAAAATATTTTGTTCGTTTAAGTTAGAGCGTATTATCTAAATTTTCAAATAGGTCTCTTCGCGGAGTCAGTATCATCATCATTATCATCATCATTATCATTATCAGTATAATTATTATTATTATAGTTATAATAATAATAATTATTATTATTATGTGGTTTATTTCAACTTTTGTCTGACTTGACTTTTTACAGAAGATTGCGGAAATTTCTAATTTCTAAGCAAAATTCTTAATTTCCGTACTGACTGATCAAATGGCATTGTACTTAGACAGCATACAATGCCTTAACTATTTCACAATTCTGGTAAATTACCCATATCTGACATTTCCGTATCAGTTCTATTCCATTGACAAGTCCTACCCTATTGAGCCTATTGATAAGTTCTTTTTGAAATCCTGACAAGAAATCCAAAACTATATTAATTTGGATTATTTCATAGTTAGGGTAGAGTCTCTTGAGACTTGCTCTCAGATCTGCGTATTTCTCCGTTTTCATTCTGTCATTCAAGCCAGTCAAAACGGAGATTCTACCGGAAGTGAAGTATATTGATAGTAAGCAATTTTTTGTGTCACGGTGTTGATTCGATACCATTGTTAAAACCAAACATTTTCAAAATCTCGTGGTAGATTGGGCGATGCATGCGGTCATGTCGTGCTTTATATAACGTCTGGGCGATAGCAGGGCAGCTGCACAGTATGTGGGGTACATTCTCTTCATTGGCGTTGCAGAATCTGCATTTCAGATCTCCTTGTTCACCTTTTAGCTTCTTTACTTGATACACCTTTGTTGAAAGAAGCTGTTGGACAATACTTGTGTGGAATTATTATTATTAATATTATTATTATTATTAATATTATTATTATTATTAATTTTGTTATTATTATTATTATTATAATATACATAAACAAATTACTCGATTCTGACTGGCTGATGAACAGTGCATTTTAGAGGTAATTCAGAGCAAAAATCTGTAACACAGTGCAAAAAAGTGTAACACAGTGCAAATTACAATTACCGAAAACAGTCTTGAAACCAATTTTTTTTTATTCTGCTCTTGATAACATTATTAAGCATCAAGACTATGCATTTTCCGATCGCGAAGGAACAAGTTTAAGCGGTGAAAACGGCTAAAAAGTTGGTGATTTTCTTTGTTTTTGAATAAATTTTCGGTTTCAGTTGAAGAGCGCGCGCTGCTGACGCTATCTCACGTCATTGAGCTCGCGCTCAGAGTTTTTCTTGAGTTTTTCAATGTCGGACGGTAGAGTTTGTAAGATTTTTCATGTATATTATTAATAAGTAATAATATAGTTTCTCGTTCAATTTGGGATAATTCGCACTCGTGTGTTTTTCAAAGAGCTCAATTTGAACTCTTTGAAAAACACACTCGTGCAAATTAATCCCAAATTGAACTCGAAACCATATTATTACCTATACTTATTATTACTATTATTATTATTATTATTATTATTATTATTATTATTATTAGTTCTAGGGAAGTAAGGCTAGTCCGTTGCTATGGCAACTGCTATAATCGGATTGGCTAATTCATTTCCTATTGTATATTAGGCAATCAAAAGCAAAAACTTTGTTTGTAATTTGCACTGTGTTACAGATTTTTGCACTGTGTTACACTTGAACTGCACTGCTCTAATCTAATCAAATTCGAGTGATTTACTCATGTATATTATTATCAAAATTACCCTATTATATTGACAAATATGCTATCCTAATTATTTGCTCATCTTTAACAGGGTTATTGGTTCGTTGGCAAATACCTGCGACTTCACTAAAGCATTTAAGTGCAAAATAAACAGCCCAATGAATCCCGTCAACAAATGCTATCTGTGGAGTAATGAAGAACTATAGGTCTAACAGTATGGTCACATCCTAAAATGAACAATTGTTAATGTAACAGACTGTAACCACCAGATATGCTTGGTATTAGTATAGGTAAAAGCATGGTTTGGAGTGATATTTGGCATAAATACCACGAGTGGTATTTCAAAATTCACAATTTTGAAATATCATGAGTGTTATTTATGCCAAATATCACTCCAAACCATGCTATTATTTGTTTATCATATGGTCTAAGAAATTTAATGAAAAATCTGTATAAGTTTGTTTGTTCATCGTTTGAGCGGCCGTTTTTTAAAACGTACGGGGCACAAGATTTGATAAGCTTAAGCTTAAATAATAAAAAAAAAAAACAAAAGTGTGACTTAAAGCCTTTTTCTAAAATATATAAAAAGCTAAAGCTGAGCTAAAAACAGCATATTCTAGACATTTTAAGGAAGTTCGAGCTGATAATTTACAACTCTGACTTATCTGCTTGTCTTGACTTGAGACTCATTGTTGTAAATATTAAGTTTTCAAAGTCTGTTTTTCGCTTCAACGAAGGCAAATCGTCGTTGTTGAGCTATGTGATTTTGAATTTGAAAAACAAAGTTTTCCAGGATTAAACAGCGAACTTCAACAGCAGCATGTTTTTTGATGAGTTTTTACTTCGCTGGTTTTCTTCTTTCGCCGAAGAAATCTCTACACGATTTTCAAATTTTCTGGCACAAGAAATCCTTTCTTAAGTCTATTCCATTGATAAAAGCCAACTCTTGAAACTTTCTGTCATACATATACTATTGTTCTTTTAGTGTTCGTTAATGTTTTTGCTTGTAGATTCAAATAGTTAGCTTAATATTTAGGGAAACCTTTCTGCCACTTCAAACATGTTTTGGCGGTTGCCATGGCAATTTTGAAATCACACTCCCGAGAGCTTGAAATCACACTGTTACGTTGAAATCACACTCCTCTTAGCCAATCAGATTGCAGAAATTTCTTAGGTCATTTGATGAAACACAAAGTTCGAAGTTCATCATTATAATTGAATAAAAGGATCAATGCCTTACAGAAATGTCTAGTGTTTTTTTTCAGTTGACCTACCAATTGCACTACAGTAGCTCATTCTTGATAACCAAAGAGCGAACCCTATTCGACCTGGGCTTTTTTTCTTACTTGGTCTGGGGGGGGGGGGGGGGGGCATTGTGCCCGCGCCCTGTAACTTAGCTACAATAAAGCCGACAATCTCTTAGCAGTGAGATAGAACGAGGAATGGAACGGGGGTCAAAACCGGTATTTGACCACGGTAATCATGGGGAATCAAACTACCAATAATAGGTCGGCTTGCACCATGACACAGGGAGACCAAACAACAAATTTGCAACATAAACAAATCAAAATCAAAATGGCAGATGGTCTTCAAGGTAAAAATTCGTTTAATATAAGTCGAGTTTAGGAACGAATTCGTTACCTCAATAATTCAACACTACTCCTTAACTTTTGATAGAGTTTTACTGTTTCATTGGCTTACAACCGATGAAAATATCAAAACATTATACCTCAAGGAACGATTTCAAAAATGGTATTTTAGTCGCTCGCCCGGGAATGGCTTGTTATATGTCCATGGAGTGAATGTTATTTCATATGGCAGAGATCGTAGCACTGCTACTACTGGTTTTTATGATATCTTAAATAAAGAATTCAAAGAGTGAAAGCTTCTTCAAAAGATCCTCAGATCAGCTGAACAAGAGGAATAAAACCATTAAATATCAGGATTAAATATAGTGCAAAGCCCCTGTCCTCGATCAAAGCTACAGTATTTACTATATCATAATGATACTCTTTGTGCATTTAGTACGTACTTATTAAAGAACCAAAGAAGCCAATTTAGAGAAAACTGTGGTGCTGAGATTGCCCTACCAGCTGAGTAAACAACTAATTACACAAAGCATTATATATTGTTGAACAAAACCTAAGGCAACATGTGTAGATGAAGTGGCCGGATGGCCAGTGTAACTTTATTAGGGTATTTTCAAGTTACACCACCCTGAGGACTCTCTCGACAAACTAGTGACGAGAGCTAAGGCAATTGAGGAAGTCTTCTGTAGACCTAGTTCCAGCCTCAATGCTATGGCCAGCAATCAACCCATAGAGCAGTTGCAAAGTGAAATAAAGGAATTCAAGGAGATTGTTGCATCCCTCACTAAAGCCTCTTTAGCTCCAGCGACTCGGAACCAGTGAATGTTGATGCTACGGGGCATGCATCAACATGTAAGAGAGCCCCAGAAGATAACAAAAGGACAATGCACGTAGCGGGAAAAGTTGGAAACGCACCTTGCACTTGGCTTATCGATACGGGAGCTGATGTCACTTGTGTTAGTGCCCAGTTACCATGGATAAGAAATATTATTTTATTGCCACCAACCTCAAGTCCGTTGGCAGCCAAAGGATCACATCTGCAGTGCATTGGCGAATTAAGGACAAACATACCAATTGTTCAGACACGTCACCCGTCCCTCCGTTAAAGTCCTGGTCGTGGACAAACTTAACTCACCTGCCATTCTAGGCCTTGATGTTTTGCATGCTTATGCATGGCCAACTATTCTGGCCACTGAGCCCGCAATGAGGCAGCGGTTATCCCCAATTGAATTACAAAATGGCGAATCTAAAATATAAAGATTTGATAGCCGCGAGCCAAGAAATGAAAGATAAAAGTACGCTCTTTAAATGAAGAACAATTTGCCGGGTTATCATAGCATACAATAACTCCTTACCTTTCATTCTGACCAATAAAATTAACAAAATAAAGCGTTTGAATGTTTCCTTTCTTTGGCAATCGTTCGGACTAGAAAACGACATACTGTTTCTGTAAAATTTATACAAAAACATGCAGCACTGCGAAGTAACAAGACTAGTTAATCGAATATCAGAATTCAAATGAAATTTGCCGGGTAAAATTTAAAGAATACATTAACCCTGAAATCCTTATTTCAAGGGTTTGTCCAATTTATCGATGTTTTCATGTTTCCTTTTTGGCGATAAAATGCTGCAAAACTTCTTCGTCCTCGTACGGTATGTCGTTCTTCCGGTCTGCGAAGTTTAGTGAATTTCCAACCATTTTTATTACGTAAAACTCCATCAAATATCGACATGTTTGGTATCAAAATGTCGCTTGAAAACACTGCTTTCTATTCTCGCTAAGAACTCTGTGATTAGCTGCAATGCAGTAAAGATGGCCAGTGGTTTCTATATCTACAGCTTTACTTCCGGTGCTTTTTGTCAAATTATACAATCTCTAGAAGTGAAGGAAAAAGGTCCGATCTATTACAAAAATACGACCTGCAATTTCAGGCTTAGTGTATTCTTTAAATTTTACCCCGCAAATAGATTCCCCATTTTGTAATTCAATTGGGGATAACCGCTGCCTCATTGCGGGCTCAGTGACCGGAATCGTTGGCCATGGAAAACATGACGATTGACTGGACAGCACAAGTTTTACAGCTGGGAGGATACGCGATCCCTTTACAGTCCGGTTCATAACCATTTTTGATAACATGCGTGACGTCATAAAATGGCATAAAATGGCACAAAATGTCCGCCAAACAATTTTTTCATGTCCCCTACTTATTTGCGCGCTAGTTTTCAATATATAGTCCTTAGCCATCATTCTTAGAGAGTAAATAATTATTCAGTGTATGAGGATTTATCCCAATGTTGGCAGTTCTTGTAGAAAGTCTTCGAGCGAGTAAAATATACGTTTTTAGGGTCGTGGCTGTGGTGTTTCTGACGTAAAAATCCTCATATTATTCTTAAAAAGTTATAGTTTTAGACGTCTTCCGACGACTGGTTTAGCATAATTCCAACGTTTTCTGAAAGTATGTGAGATAAGTTATCGTTGTGGTTTGGTTTCCGCTGTGGGCACAACGGAAAAACGAAGAAATCCATGGCTAAAGTCAGACTACTATACTACCTGCAGAGTCGTTGTCGAGTTTGAGCTCAGTTGTTGAGAGGATCCCGATTCCACAAAAAGAAGAAGAAAACTATAAGCAAATTCTTGTTTATTCACGAGTTTGCCAGTCAAGTGCTGGGATATAAACATCAAAGGCAAGAGAAAGGAAACGCATCCTGAACGGCTCTGCCAAAATTGCAAGCGTTTAATGTATAGGGTATGACTTGACATAGTCAGGCCATAGTCAACAAACCACTGTTTGCTGAATGGAAACCCCATTCCACGCGATCACGATGCGTGTGTCTTGGATTTGGAAAAGTAGCTACTGGTCTACAGAGTCTGTTGGAGAAGAATCCTGTGTATTTTTAGCCACCATTTTTACTCAAATTTGATGCGAAGAGGTCATAGAGGGTCAGTGTGGTTACTTTTGATGTCAAAGGAAATTCAACATGCCCTGCCACCAAAACTTAGTAAAACATATTTTCAATCACAAATATAGGGCTCTTTCTTTTGTATCTTGATAATAGATTGTTGTTCCAGTTTAGAATTGTCACTGGCCTCGCAACAACTTCTAGTTCTAGGGTTCCAACTCATCATCGTTGGACATATAAGACAAAGGAAGGAGGAGGCGCTGTAATCCCATGTGAATGGGGAGTCAGATGCAAGAAGGCGAATACTTCTCGTATTTTGAATAAAATTCGGGATGTATCAAACACTATTGAGGGAGGAAATTGAATGTCTGTTAAAGTAGCTACTTAAACGCAGAAGGTCCCGACAGACTAAGCTTCTTCAGTATGGTTTTGTTAATATAAATATAACGTGAGAGAATTAGAATTACTGAGCCTTATAAACCGGCTTATAATCATGAGTCTACAGACTGTGTATTTTTGAAGCTTCTTATGGTTTTGTAATAAAGAATAACTTGAGTGAAATGGAAACATTGAGTACAATGTTGTGTTAACTTGAAAGCCTACTCCGCCGAATACATATATTAGACATAAAACTGACTGTGATGATTGATGATGGACATGGCAACCACCTGGTTCTCGTCTCTGATTGGTCAAGAGTTGTGTTTACAAAATATTATCAAAAAAGGTTATGAACCGGACTGCTTTAGAAAGTCTACTTGCAGGCGCCCCAAGTCAACCAACCGAGGTATGTTTGGTGTCTGATGCAGTAATATTGGCACGTTCACAGTGTTGCATTACAGCTGCTTCCAAAGAATTTGGAACATTGCCACAGGACACCTTGTTCACCCCTTACCAAGACAAGATGGCAAGACAAGACATTCTGCTGGACTCGGGAGTCCTGATACGAAATACACAAAACGAGATTCCTGCCCTGGTCATGAACAACTGCGAGGCCCCAATAAAGCTGTACAGTGGTACCTCTGTTGGTCAGCTCTCTACAGTTATTGTACATGACAAGGAGGAAGAAGTTCTGAGACCAACAACAAGAAAGCAACGTAAACCAGGTAACGTTGAGTTGTCTGACAGTTGCCTCTCTTCCAAACAAAAGGAGACTCAGTGAAAAGTTCTCAGTGACTTTCGTGACGTTTTCGCGAACGATGAAACAGAAGTCGGAAAAACAGACCGGATTCACTTTGAAATTGACACAGGTAACCACCCACCAGTGACCCTGAAACTACGACGCAAGACAGATACGAGAAATGGAAGACAGGGGAGTCATACGCAAATCTACGTCTCCTTGGTCCTCACTTATATTGTTGGTACCTAAGAAGGATGGGTCGTACCGATATTTGGACTCTTTAGGTGGCTCAGCTATGTTCACTACTCTCGGTTTACATAGTGGCTATTGGCAGATACAGAATGACCCGAAAGACAGACACAAGACAGCATTCACTACAGAGTTGGGACATTGGGAATTTGTCGTTATGCCTTTCGGTGTCAAGAATGCGCCAGCTGTGTTCTCCTGCCTGATGGCAGACTTCATGAGAGGGTTAACGTGGAACGGGGTCGCCATCTATCATAATAGGCGGTAAAAGCATCTGCATCTTTTGAGGGACGTCCTCTCACGGCTGAGAAGTGCTGGGCTAACGATCAAGAGCTCAAAGGCTCATTTATGCCATAAAAACATTGCGTTTTATGGGACACTTGTTATCTGTCGAAGGAATTTCTCCGGACCCAGAGAAAGTGGAAACAGTTAAGAATTGGCCCCGCCCACAAACTACCAAGGATGTTCGCACTTTTCTCCGACTGTGCAATTACTACATGGAGTTCGTCCCAAACATCCAGACTCCTGCTAAACCTCTTAATGAGCTTACAGGAAAAGCAAAGTTTGAGTGGACAGAGGAGCGCGAGACCTCATTTTGTAAACTGAAGGAAGCACTCTCAAGTGCCCCAGTTTTGTCGTTCCCAGATATGACCCGGCCATTTGAACTGAGCACAGACGCGTCTGACACCGGATTTGGTTGCATCCTCGCTCAACGAGATAGCGCTGGAGGAGAACGACCAGATTATTACTTATCCAAGGCATTTAGCAAGAGCGATCTATCCTGGCACAGAAGAGACAAGGAAGCCTTTGCCTTACACATAAAATCTTGGGTTACGCTGGTTGAAGAATACCAGGGACCCCAGATACAGATACGCACGGTGGGTAGAGCAAATTAAAGAGTTTGAGTGCTACATAGCAGGACAGTTAAACCAACATGCTGATACTCTATCATGAAGACCTCAAATACAAAGGGTAGCAGAGTTATTCCCCAGCGTACGATTCTCTTTTGCAGCCAGAGTTACACACCTTTCGACTTATTCTACACTCGACAATGAAAGCAGATTTTCGAACAGCACAATGCCCCACAAAAACACGATTTCTCACTCAAATGTTATCACCAAAGTGTTCCTTACCTATCACACTAAAAAAATATGGCATATCAAACTATAACTATTATGGCATTTGACGATCATAATTATGCATAATTAAGATTCTGTTCAGAGCAGTGCATGGAAAACATTAATTGAGGTGATTCTAGCAGACTTGTGAAAGGCTCTGAGTTCACAGCGGGTGCAGGATAGAGTCCTGGTAGGGGAGCAAGATGCAAAGCCCCCGAGCGCAATCAGACTTTTAACGCTTTAAAAGCGTTTTAAGGCAAGAAAAAATTATGGTTTTCGTATTAAACATGAAAAATTCGTATAGTGAAAAACTAATTTAATAACAAGTATTATAAAGACAAATTATTGAAAAACTAAGACCGATGCAGGCCCGTAGCCAGAGGTAATCCACCGCTGAAGGCTGGATTAACAACATTTTGGAATTCAGACCCTCGGAAATGTCATTTTCAGCGTTTTGAGAGGCATTTGCGACATATTTATTGAAATACAGTTATGACAATTTTGCACATTCTGCCAAAGAAAAAGAAAAGAAAAGGCATATCTGATATGTTGAAAATCTTTTAATGTCTAATCCTTACTAAAAGTCCTTCGTTTTGAAAGTTCTGAATTTGTTTTGTGGCGGTCGATTCTAGACACAACCTCGTTGGCAACACCAGCACATTCAGTGGTATTACAAACCCTGCTAGATTGAGTCTTGGGTTTGTCTGTTTTCTTGGCATATCTTGAAGATCGAATCTCTTGATCTTGAGTACTCATTGTCGCGTTGCGTCATATATTTTTGTTTGTTTTGTATCTTGTTCTGACTTGTTGCTACGTGTATCATAGATATTACCAGCTAGTAAGACTGTCAGAAAACGAGGACCATGGATTAACGACCATCGCTTGTTTTCTTGTTTCCCACCACTGTCACCATTCGCCTGTCTTCCCATCACGACTAGAGTGATTATTGCTGCCTGTCTGTTATGATATTAGCTGCCTTTTTCAACCAATAATGCTACCAGAACTGTATGAAATTCGATTCAGTTGATGTTTAATAAACGTTTTTATCAGTTATGTGATTTTCTTTACGGGTATCTACCTGTTCCGGTAAAAAAAAACTTTTCATTTTTCTTCAATCCATCCATCGCATCATGTTTTTTACGTTCATGTGAATTTAATTACTTGCGGTTGTCTTCTTCAACAATAGATTTTGGTTTATATTGTTTGACTTTTCTTCTCTTCATGAGAAAGTTTCTGTTTATTTCACTCTATAACTGTATTATATAAGTAATATTTTGCTACAATTTTAACCATTGCGTCAAACATAGATAGCCCTGACTCACAGTTAGTTAGAATCTCAGTGAATTTATAATACGATGAGGATAGAATTTCGAAGGCTCCGAAAATATGCTTCCAGAAAAGCATCGAAGTTTATCTTGTCGACAAATATGCCATAATATAGTTATAGTATGATAGTTAAGGAATACTTTGGTGCCTATATTTGAGTCAGAAATCATGTTTTAGTGGGGTTAATTTTGAGATGTCCGAAACTCTGATTTAACTACCAAGTGTATAATAAGTGGAGATTGATCTCCAGTTGAGTTGAGGGTCGTTGTGACTCTATGGCAGCCACAGTTACACACCTTTCCACTTATTCTACACTCGACAGTGAAAGCAGATTTTCGAACAGCAAAAAAGCCCCACAAAAACACGATTTCTGTCTCAAATGTTATCACCAAACTTTTCCTTACCTATCACACTAAAAAAATATGGCATATCAAACTATAACTATTATGGCATTTGACGATCATAATTGTGCATAATTAAGATTCTATTCAGAGCAGTGCATGGAAAACATTAATTGAGGTGATTCTAGCAGACTTGTGAAAGGCTCTGAGTTCACAGCGGGTGTAGGATGGAGTCCTGGTGGGGGAGCAAGATGCAAAGCCCCCGAGCCTATCAGACTTTTAAAGCTTTAAAAGCGTTTTAAGGCAAGAAAAAATTATGGTTTTCGTATTAAACATGAAAAATTCGTATAGTGAAAAACTAATTTAATAACAAGTATTATAAAGACAAATTATTGAAAAACTAAGACCGATGCAGGCCCGTAGCCAGAGGTAATCCACCGCTGAAGGCTGGATTAACAACATTTTGAAATTCAGACCCTCGGAAATGCCATTTTCAGCGTTTTGAGAGGCATTTGCGACATATTTATTGAAATACAGTTATGACAATTTTGCACATTCTGCCAAAGAAAAAGAAAAGAAAAGGCATATCTGATATGTTGAAAATCTTTTAATGTCTAATCCTTACTAAAAGTCCTTCGTTTTGAAAGTTCTGAATTTGTTTTGTGGCGGTCGATTCTAGACACAACCTCGTTGGCAACACCAGCACATTAAGTGGTATTACAAACCCTGCTAGATTGAGTCTTTGGTTTGTCTGTTTTCTTGGTATATCTTGAAGATCGAATCTCTTGATCTTGAGTACTCATTGTCGCGTTGCGTCATATATTTTTGTTTGTTTTGTATCTTGTTCTGACTTGTTGCTAAGTGGATCATATATATTACCATCTAGTAAGACTGTCAGTAAACGAGGACCATGGATTAACGACCATCGCTTGTTTTCTTGTTTCCCACCACTGTCACCATTCGCCTGTCTTCCCATCACGACTAGAGTGATTATTGCTGCCTGTCTGTTATGATATTAGCTGCCTTTCTCAACCAATAATGCTACCAGAACTGTATGAAATTCGATTCAGTTGATGTTTAATAAACGTTTTTATCAGTTATGTGATTTTCTCTACGGGTATCTACCTGTTCCGGTAAAAAAAAACTTTTCATTTTTCTTCAATCCATCCATCGCATCATGTTTTTTACGTTCATGTGAATTTAATTACTTGCGGTTGTCTTCTTCAACAATAGATTTTGGTTTATATTGTTTGACTTTTCTTCTCTTCATGAGAAAGTTTCTGTTTATTTCACTCTATAACTGTATTATATAAGTAATATTTTGCTACAATTTTAACCATTGCGTCAAACATAGGTAGCCCTGACTCACAGTTAGTGAGAATCTCAGTGAATTTATAATACGATGAGGATAGAATTTCGAAGGCTCCGAAAATATGCTTCCAGAAAAGCATCGAAGTTTATCTTGTCGACAAATATGCCATAATATAGTTATAGTATGATAGTTAAGGAACTCTTTGGTGCTAAGATTTGAGTCAGAAATCGTGTTTTAGTGGGGTTAATTTTGGGATGTCCGAAAATCTGCTTTCACTGCCAAGTGTATAATAGTGGAGCTTGATCTCCGGTTGAGGGTCGTTGTGATTTGACGCCGTTTCAAAGAGTTCGGCGAAATTGTGATTGTGGAAAAATCTCTCATTTCGATGTATATAACGGCCTTTACAAAGTAAATCTTTATTCAATGTGTGATTAGGATTTGACGGTTATTTTTCGTGAATTATACTCGTAAGTGATACCTAAAAATAGATATATCAAAAATTCAAGGCAGTTTATTAAATGGTGATCTTTCTACAACCCAATATTTTGTATGCGTCAATTTTTAGGTTCTATTTTAGACCGTCGTAATAACTTTTTTCCTACCCAAAATTTGCCTTTCAAATTTGTACTGAAACTGTACCTGTAATAGATGGTAAGATTCTGAAACTTTCAGAAAAGTCGTGCACGAGGACGAGGACTATGAGGCCGTCATAGGTCATCCACTTAGAAAATATCAAAATAAAGTACACAGATAGAATTTAAGATAATCAAATTACAATATATGAACAATTCAGTTAAATTGACGCTATAGCTTTGCTAAGCGAGCGAGAATAAAATTGAGCAAATTTCGCTCTGAATTAGTTAGTAGTCCGAACAAGACTTTTTACTAAGCAGCATAATGGCAGCAGCCAATCAGAAGCCACGATTCTGTGAACATGATTGACGGCTGATTTTTTCATGAAAAATAATATCCGCCCATTGGTGTCCAAAATTTCTCGCCACGTAATAAAAAAGCTTATTAAATATCAATCAGATCGAACACCATACAGTTCTGTTAGCATTATTAGTTGAGCGGAAAGGCAGCTAGTATATAGACATATTATAACAGACACGCAGCAAGAATCACTGTAGTCGTGATGGGAAGAAAAGCGAACGGTTGGAGACAAGACAACAAGCGATGGTCATTAATCCATGGTCCTCGTTTTCTGACAGTCTTACTGGTAATATCCATGATCCACGTAGCAACAAGTCAGAGCAAGATGAATTCTCACGATCAAGAGATTCGATCTCCGAGATATGCCAAGACAACAGGGAAACCCAAGACTCAATCTAGCAGGGTTTGTAATACCACTGAATGTGCTGATGTTGCCAATCAAATCAAAAGTTGGATGAACCTCACCGTGGACCCTTGCGATGACTTTTATGAGTACGCTTGTGGGAGATGGCATGAAAATAATCCTAGACCTTCTGGCTACACAAGTTATAATCCCTTTTATCTAGCTGCATTGAAAACAAAGGATTATAAACAAATGAAATTAGAAACGGCAACAATAAAAGTCAACGGAGTGAGCAGAAACATATTGCAAATGCCATCAGATTTGTACAAATCGTGCATGAACCTAACTGCCATCAAAAATCTTGGTGATGCTCCTCTGAAGGAACGTATTAGAGATTTAGGAGGTTGGGACTTGAGCGGAAATTGGGACGAGGAAAAGTGGAATTTTGAAGATACCCTTATTTTGATCCATAAAGTTACAACCAATCCTAAAGCATATCCTGATTTGAAAGGGCCTGTGTTTCGGGCGATTGTCATAGCAGATTTCAAGGATGCGACAAAGAAAGGCATCTCTGTAAGTACCTTATAAATAAGTTGAACAATAAAATATCGAGAAACCTTTAACATAAAAACTCTTTTAATGTAGTAATTGTAATTTTTTCTAATGACTAATAACTATTCTAATGATTGATTGGCAGTTTTTACTTTGATCCTGTAGATTTTGGATGCTGGAACAGTGCTTGAGAAGGAATTGTATCTAAATCTATCATCAAAGGTGAACCACATAAAAATAACATCGTAACTTATTTGGGTAACTTAATTTTCTTTCATATTCTACAATCAGTTGTTTATTTTCTTTATTCCTAGGAAATATTAGAGTACAGACAGGAGATCATTGATCTTGTGTTACGGTTGGGTGGTAATCCCAAGACCACTGCCAATAAAGCAGACGAGATTATTGGTTTTGAAGCGAAACTTGCAAAAGTGGGTGACGTTTTATCCTTCCTAATAATTGTCTAAGCAAAAAAGGGGAAAAAGGGTTTGATACAGGGTTTCTAGTTGAATCTCATCTGTTTTATGCTTTTTAGGTATCTCCTACTTTTGCAGAAGTAGTACAGTCGTTGGATGGATTGAGAACTTGGACTCTTGAAGAACTTCAACGTAAAATGCCAGAGGTAAATTTTGACCCATTATTATTCACTGTGAATCTATTACGTCACATATGTTGCAACCATACAAAACGATGACAAAAAATCCTAGTGTCGTTAATGAAATCTACAAAGAAACTGGGAAGCTACATGCAAATTTGAGTTTTGACTAGAAGTTTTGTAGTTACTAAATATGGTATATAAGCCAGCAAATTTAATAGTTAAATAAATTTATCAAAGTTAAGCTTAAATAAAACAAGTGAACGGATTAAAGGACAAAAAAATTGGACAGAAATTCATATAATCTTACACTATCATTTTCAAAATTTCATATCATGACCTAAGAAATTTCTGCAATTTTATTGGCTGATAGTATGTCAATACATAGTCAAAGCTAACTTGTTAAAAATTGAAGTTGAACATAAATACACTTTTCTGGTAGTGACCTCACAACTCTTGGAAAAGTGGCTCCCTGGCTATCGCGCGCTCTTGCTTCCATCAAGAATATAAAGCAGCATTACATTAAGTTAAAAGTGTTGTATTTTAGATTTACTACAATAGAACCGATAATCGACCAAATTTAAGCTATCGAAAATTTCCACCGGACGCTAAAACTTCTAAACAATGAGAAAAAGCTAGCTAGCAGGTGAGAAGAGAATAAAACATCGCCACTTATGGACGTTCGTGGGCAAAGGAAGTTGAGATGTCATTTTTTGAAACTTGGCACACAGTTACTTCATCACAATAGAGTTCCAAAAAGTTTTCGACTTTGTTGTTTGGTTGTCATTAATTTGTTTGATTTGTCTTTTTTCTCGATCTTATGAATATTTTAATCGCCTCGGGGAAAAAACTAAAGCCATGGAGCCTCGTTTCCAAGAAGTGTGACGTCATTACCTGAAAGGTGTATTGCAATATTTTTTAAATCTACAATACTCATTACTTTAATGATAAAACGATTCATTCATACTAAAAGTGTAATAGTCAAATAAACACAAAAGAAAACGATGAAATTAGTATTAGTCTAATGTCTACTTCACGGGTTTAGTGATTTCACTCTGTTTGTTGAGTGAGTAATGTGATCGTCCGGGTGAGTGTAGTCTTGAGAAAGACTGTTGTTGGTAGAGACTGACGTTTCGACAACAAGAGCGGAAGTCATCTTCAGAGTACAGTGATGAATGAAAGACAGTAGATGGTATTTATAGCTCTGGTGCTGCGGTCGTAATCGTAAAAAGTAATTAGTCGGTATTGCGTATAGTCGCGTCGGTATAGTCGCAAGTAGTGGTCTATTGTTCTGGGTAACGTAGGTGTTATCACAAAGTGATAGTCTATTGTTCTTCAATAGCATCATCGTTCTGTTTGAGGTCATGGATGAGTCTTTTGTAGGGTGCCGGTAGAGTCTGGCTGCGGTTAAGTGGTTCTTGTTCTAAGTTGGTAAACCAACTCTCAAGTGAAAGACGTTGATGATAGTGCAGTATGTAATACATGTAGCAGAGTCCCAGTCAATAGTATGTTTTCTTCGATCTCTCTGGTGAACTGAATGTGAGTGTTGAGTTTGTTGAGGTGATTGTAAAAGGCGTCAATGTCGTCGGCGTGTACAACCTCTCACCATCACATCCATGTAGTGGTTAACACGTCGGACTAGTATACCGAAACCGTGGGTTCCAGTCCTGCCAAGGGCATATGATGTTTTTCTCTTAATTTTTTATTCTATTATTCACACCGGAACGCATTTCATTTCACTAGTATTATCCTCAATTGTGCGTAAATATTTACGGTGTTCAGCTTACCCATGAGATTAATATCGCCCTGGACCCCCACAGCTGCCACATATACAACATTGCCTGGCTGCGTAGTGTAGTGCTTAACACGTCGGACTAGTATACCGAAACCGTGGGTTCAAGTCCTGTCAAGGGCATATGATATTTTTCTCTTAATTCACTGTACTCTGAAGATGATTTCCGCTCAGGTTGTCAAAACGTCAGTCTCTACCAACAATAGTCTTTCTCAAGACTACACTCATAGTCTAGAAGCCAAAACCATTATTTTTCAATTTGGCTGCACCCCAGCGGTGGCTATGGTTTCTTGGTATCATTTTAAAGCTTAAAGACTGCTGATTTCGAATTTGCTTGTTGCTCTGCGAAATAAGTGTCCAAAAGGCCTGGTAATCTGGCCTAAATTATGCATACTTCTGTTTACAATAATTCCGTTATTATTCATTTTCTTCACGTTTTTTTTTGTGTTTCCTGTACAGTCATCCCATGTAAACCTCTTAGATCTTTCTGCTGGGCACTAATCTAATGCATAATTGTGAAAGTTTGAGAAAAATTGCAGGAAATGTGAATTTATTTAAGAAATAAAACATTTTCTCCGTGCCTTCGACTTCGTCTCGGGTTTTCACTGATCTGCTCTCGAATTCTCCCAAACGCGTAGCCTCGGTTTTCACCAGGCTATGAAGGCATCGGAGAAAATGTTTTATTTCTTTTAAAAAATACTTAAAAAATGCTTGTTACATCATTTCCGTGCCTTCATAGCGTGATGAAAACACAGCTCTCGACCAATGAGAGCGCGCGTCCTATCTTAAGTATTTTTTAAGTAATATATACAATATGAGTGGCCGTCATCGCCAGAAAACCGCGCCGCTACCCATGTCACGCATGGTTAACCCGGCTCAGAAGAAAATATGGCCGGCGAAAAGTTATGAGAAATGTATGGGTTTAAAACAAAAAGTGTCTAAAATATAGCCTGTGTGTTGGCGGATCAAAAATGTCTGCATCACAATTTGTAATTCATTTATAGGACATTATAACCTGCAAGAAAAATATTACTTTAATCTAAATTTGAGGTTTCCTTTTTAAATTTCAAAATGACTCCTAGAGAAATCGCACTGAAAGCAGAGGTTTGTATGAGAACGGAAAAATAAACGAAAGTTAAATTAGTTTGTAATTCGCCGAAACAGAGAATAGACGACAAAAGAAACAAATGTCTGCATTCAGAAATATTGTTTAATATTAAACTAAGTCTCGGCTCTAGGATAAAATCCGAGGTTTCCTTTCGATTGCTGAACAATAACAGCAGTTAAACAGCTTAAAAATACCTCCATGTTTCCCCGTTAAAGTTCGCAAAATGCCCTGACTTCGGGGCTTGATATCTTCGCAAAGAATAAGCCAAATCTCATAGTTGAAACGCCATTTTGAAGAGCAACTCTCGATCGGGGCACACAATAGCATATTTGGTCCGAATATCCAGTGGGACTCCCAGAAAATAGCGCCCAAATGTATGTACCATCGCAGGAAGGTCCATTAGCCCGCGAATAAATCAGAAATGTCAGCGGTCTTTACTAAACTTGCGGGAACTTTTGAAAAAAGCGCGAGTTTCTACTAAAAAAATTCTAAGATATAGTCGAGATGGGCCTTAATATTGATTCCCTTGTTTAAATATCTTCGATAGAGTAGGTTTTTTCTGTTTCCACTTATTAAACGCATGCGCAATGCGCCCATTGAATACCGCTGACCGCACTTGCATGTCGCGGTTTTCTGGCGATGTGTTGTATCAGATATACAACCACGAGCCGAAGGCGAGTGATTGTATATCTGATACAACATGGGCACGAATATTGTATATTACTTATGAAACGTCTAGGTGTATACATTCATGTTCTACTAAAATTTTAAAGATAAAATTGAATTTACCTGAGAAAATTGGAATTAAAGTTTATGCAAATCAGGACGATTTTGTATCAGATATATAACTTCCTCCACGGAAATAATTTCTATTGTGTTTTCCTCATTAATTATTCATGAGTTTTATAAGTACTGTTTAATAAACGAGCAGGAGTGTTTTATCAGGTTTTAGACCTGATAAAACACGATCTGCGAGTTTAATGAACGACTTCAAAAATTCATGTTGGAATGAGACTCTTTTTCCCCCATATTTTAAACTTAAAAGTTTTCGGAATCTGCATTTGTAACAATAGATGTGCAAATGACTCTGTCGAGAATTTCAAGTTCATTGCCATTTTAAAATTTCGAACACAGTTAACATGCCACCAAAAATAGCATTTCGGAAGCCAAAAACGGCAGACGAAGAAAAAGATCTACGGGGGAGCTGTGTACCTAGATCTACTAAATATGTCAACAAATAAGCGTTTAAAATATTTTCAACATGGCAAAGTTTACGAATGAACAAGAATTCCTGTTTAGAAGAACGAAGTTTTGTGGTGGATATCACGAAAGTTCAGAGCTTGGACACAAACATAATCAACCTGAACGCGGAGTCTTTGGATTTTTGGCTCATGAAGTTTATTGAGGAAGTTTTTAAGGAAGATCGACACACGATATTGCGTATTCAATAACTGTACTATTAATCTTGTAAACACAAAACCAGACAATTAATTTTAAAAACTTTAC
This sequence comes from Anthopleura xanthogrammica, assembly GCA_964019055.1. NCBI lineage: Eukaryota > Metazoa > Cnidaria > Anthozoa > Actiniaria > Actiniidae > Anthopleura > Anthopleura xanthogrammica. Next base: position 5,766,458 of record OZ025208.1, on the reverse strand, counting down.
AAATGCATGTGTGTTATACAATACTTAGCTATTAGAGGGTCCTTTTTCATGATGTGCTTCTCTTAGTACTCTCTTGGCCCTTTATCAGTACACGCATATCTTAATATAAAGATTTTGAAATCTTTATATAAAGATTTTGAAATCTTTATAAAGGACCAATAGAGTACAACAGCATGTCAGGGATAAGGGCCCTGAATAACGAATAAATAATTAGCATGATTATTTGCTGTATCGTTATTCATTCAACCCCGCTTTTCCCTGGGGCCGAAATCAAATCCCCCCTTGGCTTTAAGAATGTTGAGCTATTATCAGGTATAAAATAGCATGCACGTGACGGAATTCTTCTATTTTATTGGACCAAATGCTCATTAATTATTCATGAATTTTTGAACAGTATTTTATTATCCATTAACTATGAATTTAGCTTCATTGAGTGACAAATGTTTTTTGTAGCATTTCAAATGTAACAGAACAGTTACTTTTGTTATATGAACCTTGGTTTGACAGCAGAAAAGCTGTTTTTTAAGGAAGTTACCAATATTTTTACATTTAAACATCTAAAATTACCTTTTCTGTTATATCCATCAAACCGGAAGTTGATAAAAAAGCTACTTCCGGTTTTAGTTTTTTCGGACTTTCTTCAATAATAATAATAATAATATACTTGATTTAAAGAGGGTAACACCCAAAAGCTAAAGCTTACAAACTTGTGGCCCTCGAAATACTTAATATAAAATATTACATGAAAATATTAATATATATATAATACAAAGGTTAAGAAATATAATATATATTATCTAACTAGGATATAATTAATATATATGATAAATATCGATAAAACTATCAACGTGAATATAAAAAAGCCGAAAAAGTATTTTAGATGTTGAAATGGTCCAATGATTCCTGCAGTAATAAAATATTCGATAAATATTTAGATTTAGAATTATTTAAAGAAGATGCAGATTTCAATTCTACAGACAAAGAATTCCACAAAGTAGACACTCTAAAACTAAATGACCGGCCTCCAGCTGTAGACAGTGATATTTTTGGTACCTTAACGTTGTACTTAGAAGAGCGAGTTTCAAATTTGTGGACATTTTTTATGGGTTTGATAAGATTGGATAGATAACTAGGTGTGAACCATTTAAGATTTTAAACATTAGAGCAATCAAAATCGAATAAAAGTTAATGAAGATTCAGATAATCCTATATTTAAGATAAACAGACACTACTCTAGATGTTTGACTACTTTTTGGACAATTTGAAAAAGTAAATGTTTCCAAAAATCTAACTAAATGGTGTAATACTACAAAAGATCATCAATCCAAACGTGTTTAGTACTTTCTGTTGGGACAATATCGACATATTGAAAGAAACCCTGTCAGGCCGAGATACAACTCATTGTACAAATGGAATTATTGTACAACGACAGGTGGCTGGGTGTGATCCACTACCTTCCCGGGTAGGAGATATACGACGCACGCGCAAACGTACATTTCAAGCTGTTTTGAACCAGGTAAGATTTTAATCCACAATCTTAGTTAATGTTGCCACAATGTCATGCTTAGTTATACAAATTTACTTTGTAGGTGCAAGAGTACAATGCTGGGAGACGAATTGGACCAGAGCAATACACTCGTGATACTTATGTAGCGGGAAACCCAGTTGTACACCATAGTGCTATTATGAAGGACTTTGGCTGGTTGCTATCACGTGCTCTTACTGCTATTTTCATAAACATGCGAACTCGGTAGCTGCGAGCTGCACGCCGAAATTTGGTTTTTCGCTTCCATCAATCAAAAATAATCAGTCGGTACCTTTTATATTTATGATTGGCGGCAATGAAAAACCAAATTCCAACGCGCAACTCGCAATTACAGTGTTTGCATATTTATGAAAATTGCAGTAATAACCACGATGATTCATCGATTCATCAACATCCATTGGTTCCAGCATGGCGTGGATTTAATGCAATGGCACTTAAGAGCGAAATTCCACCCAAGAGCGTAGTTGGATATTGTCAACTCATTGATGCATCACCCACAGAACTATCCACAGTCTACACCTTACTCAAGAAATCCGTCGAAATGGCAGTACAAATAGGACTCGTTGACACTGTCATCGATTTAGATCAAGCTATATATGCTAAGGCTTTAGAAGTTGTATGGAAGCAGAAAGAAGAGTTCAGGAGCGTTGTATTGCGCATGGGAAGTTTTCATATCATTTTTGCATTCCTTGCCGTATTGGGGAAACTATTTGGAGAAAGTGGACTGCAGGACCTTTTGATCGAGTCCAGGATTGTAGGTAGTGGCGCAGTAAATGGAATCCTTCAAGGAAAGCATCATAATAGGGCACTACGTACACATAAGGTGAGTATTTTCCTCTCTTTGTATACTAAAACTCTAGTTTAAACTTTAAATTCCTTACCGTTTTCAGATTGTTTTGGAGGCTTTGTGGCGTCTCAACTGTGGACCAGACAATCGAGCAAACTGTCAATCGAGACACAAAAACCAAGGGCGGTATCATTGGATTCAGTGTCAATAAGGGTGCTGTACAACGATGGATCCTTACATCCCATGAACGTGCAGCTATCACCCAAGCTTGCCGAGAGATGGCAGGATTGGAACAAATTGATGGAGATGTTGCAGAGAAGGATATTGGCAAGACCAGAATGACAGCTGATGAGAAAGTTCATACGACCATCCGTAACTGGGCAAATCCATTTTAACTGACTGATGACCTGGAGATTTGCCACTTGGCATCTGGATTAGCAGCCTCTGAAAAGATTGAAAACGACCTCCTAACAGCACATAAGCAAGGGGAAGAAACGATGAAATCCTTCTTTGATAAGTGATTGTTAAGTTCTGAATTGCCTTTCTATGATCCAATAAAGAAATTGAACCTGACTTTTCATCATCAAAGCTATCCAAAGTGAAGATTTCTGGCAAAGATGTAATGGTAAAAGCAGACAGAAATCGATTTGCTCGCCTTCTGGTAGTTGCCCAGAAAAGATCTATGGATCTCTCCAAGGTTTTTGAGTACGCGCTTGGTCCTCTGCCCTGGTCTCTCGCATCTGTTGACGGCTTATTGGGTAAGACAGACAAGTCTAAATTGTCTAAGTCTAAAACAAGTCTTTAACTAAGGACGTTGATCCAGCAGAATATGTACCACCCACGTCTGCAATAATCGTTGATGGCATGGCTATTCTTCAGTCTTTAAAGCCGATTCCAGAGACGTTTGAGGAGCTGGCCCTTACGGTTTTTCATCACGTTGTCCCTCGGAGGAGTCTCGCAAGACGAATTGACTTTGTCACTGACCAATATCCCAAAATATCCATCAAGAATCATGAGAGAACAAAGCGGGCAAATGAAGGAATAGTCAAAGTAAAGCTCACAGGAAGCTCTCAGAGTGTCCCAAACAATGGAAGAAGTTCCTAAACAGTGGTGAGAACAAAAGTGAGTTAGCGAAATTCCTTTTGAAAGAGTGGCCCCAAAATAAATACAAGCACTTGATAAGAAATCATCACCTTTTCTTTGCTCTTGAGCTGAAGTGCTTCCGTCTCACTGTATTTGATGATAAAGTTTTGTGTGAGGAGATTCCAGCATTGAGCAGCAACCACGAAAAGGCCGACACAAAGCTACTTCAACATGCCAAGCATGCTGCAGATAGTGGAGAAAAGACTGTTATCATCAAATCTCAAGACACAGATGTTGCTATCCTTGCCTTTCATTTTGACAACCAAATCTTCCTGCACGCCTTTTTCTCATGAGGAAAGTTAAGACCAGGGTGGTATATCTGGATGTCTAGGTGATATCAGAAGCAGCTGGCCCTCTACTTTGCAACGCTCTACCTGGTTTGCATGCTTTCACTGGCTGTGACTCGGTTAGCTCTTTATCAGGCAAAGGGAAGAAGACGCCACTAAAGCAGTGTAGATTCAATAAAGCAGACTGCCAACAATGACAATGCTTGGAAGATCGTTTGATGCTGATGATGACCTGTTTTCTGAATGTGAAAAGTTTGTCTGCCATATGTATGGATTCCAAGACATTTTTAGCGTGAACAACTGTCGGTACACAGTAAATTTGATAGGGCTGATTTGGCCCCACAGAGCCGTTTTGGCATTTTTAAAATAGTGCTATTTTGGCCAGAGATGGGTCAAAATGGAACAAAATGCTATTTTGGCCCCATAAAAGCCATTTTGGCATAGCTTTATTAGTACTGTTTTGGCCCAAGGGTAAGCCAAAAAAGAATAAGAGGCTATCTTGGCTCTACCACAGCCATTTTAGCCCTATTACATTTTGTGCTGTTTTGGCCCAAAGGCTGGCCAAAACGGGACGAGGGGCTATTTTAGTTTGCGGGAGCCATTTTGGCCTCATAACATTTAGTGCTGTTTTGGCCCAAAGGCCTACCAAAATGGGACGAGGGGCTATTTCAGTTTGCGGGAGCCATTTTGGCCTCATAACATTTAGTGCTGTTTTGCCCCAAAGGCTGACCAAAATGGGACGAGGGGCTATTTCAGTTTGCGGGAGCCATTTTGGCCTCATAACATTTAGTGCTGTTTTGGCCCAAAGGCTGGCCAAAACGGGACGAGGGGCTATTTCAGTTTGCGGGAGCCATTTTGGCCTCATAACATTTAGTGCTGTTTTGGCCCAAAGGCTGGCTAAAACGGGACGAAGGGCTATTTCAGTTTGCGGGAGCCATTTTGGCCTCGTAACATTTGGTGCTGTTTTGGCCCAAAGGCTGGCCAAAATGGGACGAGGTGCAATTATAGTTTGCGTGAGCCATTTTGGCCCTATTACATTTAGGGCTGTTTTGGCCCAAAGGCCTACCAAAATGGGACGAGGGGCTATTTCAGTTTGCGGGAGCCATTTTGGCCTCATAACATTTAGTGCTGTTTTGGCCCGAAGGCTGACCAAAATGGGACGAGGGGTTATTTCAGTTTGCGGGAGCCATTTTGGCCTCATAACATTTAGTGCTGTTTTGGCCCAAAGGCTGGCCAAAACGGGACGAGGGGCTATTTCAGTTTGCGGGAGCCATTTTGGCCTCATAACATTTAGTGCTGTTTTGGCCCAAAGGCTGGCTAAAACGGGACGAAGGGCTATTTCAGTTTGCGGGAGCCATTTTGGCCTCGTAACATTTGGTGCTGTTTTGGCCCAAAGGCTGGCCAAAATGGGACGAGGTGCAATTATAGTTTGCATGAGCCATTTTGGCCCTATTACATTTAGGGCTGTTTTGGCCCAAAGGGCTGTTTAAGTTTACTATTTGCTAATTGGGTTACCATATAAAACAAAAGGTTAATTATAATATTATATCCTATATATAAAGCTGTTCTGGTTCTATCATGGGCTAAAATCTGTAAAATGGAAACCAAGGTGCTATTTTAGAATCCAGGGGGCCATTTTGGCTCCATACATATCTTGTCTAAATTTGTTTTTTATTTTGAACTGATCGTGCAAATATTTTTTTGAAATATATAAATTACAAACTTTGCTGTAGCGAAAAAGCAATTTGAGTAAATATCATTTGATTGTATAGCCAATAACGTATATGAAATGCAAGCCTTCCCGAAAAAATGATCCCATAATTCATTGCGTCCCGAAAGACCATGATTCTCAGCGGGGAAGGCATTTCAAAGCCCGCCATTTTCAAGAAGCATGGCCAACGACATGGTGAACAGTAGCTTCTTTATGTGATTCTTTTAAACCCTTTTGGGTAAGAATATTGACTGAAACTCAGAAGAACGGCACTTAAGATGTTCAAGATCATTTTGGATCAGTTTTTTTTCCTTAAAGAAGGCTAAATTATCGGTGAGTGGATTATTTTAGCCGAACCTTTGTCCTTTGCCTTTAAAAGTTTACAACTGTAATAATAAACTTCATGGAGCTTCAAATGTTTTTTTAGGGTTAATTTTTGATAATAGAAGCCGATGAATTGTGTAGAATTGTCTATGATTATCTGTGGTTTCGCTTTTTCAATACTTTTTAAGTTCATGGTTTTGTTTGCTTCTACTTAGAGATGGAGATTACACATTATATATGGAGCAGCAATTGACTACATACAGTCATGTAGAGTAAAGGAGTAGCAGCTACTTGCAAGTATAAACTGATATACTCATAATATAAAGAATATACAATGTTTTCAGATAATTAGGTTTTTTTAGGTTTTTGACTAAATTGAAAATTCGCTTTTGTCTCTGATCGTGATTGCTATTTTTATTAAATCATGGTTTATACACTGTAAACAAGTCTTCAACAGTTATTTTAATATGAATAAAAATGACTACACCGATTATGGAGCAAAAAAGGCGATTTCCGGATCATTTAGTGGCTCTAGACATGAGCTAAATTGGCCCCTATAAAATTGGGCCAAAAAACGGTCCTAATATTAAGGGCTAAAACGGCCCCGTCAAAAGAGGGCGGTATCCGGGTCAAAAATTGGCTCTAGACATTGGCTAAATTGGCCCCTATAAAATTGGGCCAAGAAACGGTCCTAATATTAAGGGCTAAAACGGCCCCGTCAAAAGAGGGCGGTATCCGGGTCAAAAATTGGCTCTAGACATTGGCTAAATTGGCCCCTATAAAATTGGGCCAAAAAACGGTCCTAATATTAAGGGCTAAAACGGCCCCGACAAAAGAGGGCGGTATCCGGGTCAAAATTTTGGCCCCATTTTTGGGGCTGAAACGGCCCCGAACTGATTTACTGTGTACCAAATGTTTGTTACCAAACAATCTCAGTCTCACTGTCTACCACCTTGTCAAGATGCATTAAAGCAACATACAATGCGGGCAAACTACCAAGCTGCTGTTTGGCGACATGCCTTGGTTACAAATCCCAACGTTCCATCACCTGAGGGGCGTGGATGGATAATTAAGGAAGGAAGCATCGAGTTAAATTGGATGTCACTACCCCCTGCCCCAGAAGCACTTCTCGACTTGATTATTTGCGGATGCAATGGGAACTGCTCAACTGGGCACTGCACATGTCACAGGAACAGCATCTCATGCACTGATGCATGTATGTGTTGCGATAACTGTACACATCCCCACAATGTGTGGCAGGATCCAGCAGGTGGCGATGAGGAGGAAGACAATGAATGACCTTAATGATGATGATGATGAAAGCAATTACTAAATGATTTCAGTATAAGTACATACGAAAAGGCTATTGTGTGGACCTAATGTTGTCCAGAGCAAACAGAAAAAAAGCTTAGTTAGAAAACACTAAGACCATACAAATAACTTTTTTTGTTTTGTATTTGGAAACATTTACTTTTTCAAATTGTCGAAAAAGTAGTCAAACATCTAGAGTAGTGTCTGTTTATCTCAAATATAGGATTATCTGGATCTTCATTAACTTTTTTTCGATTTTGATTGAAGAAAGTCCGAAAAACCTAAAACCGGAAGTAGCTTTTTTATCAACTTCCGGTTTGATGGATATAACAGAAAAGGTAAATTTAGATGTTTACAGCGCGAGGCGCCTTACCTTGGCCACCCTGCCAAAGTTTCGTACAAGTACGATAAATCACTTCTTGCAAAAAATTTCCACATGAAAAAGAATGCCTACGAAAGTATTAAGTGTTAGCAAGCCAAAAGAGCAAAACTGGTTTTAGAAATAGAGATTTTTAAGCATTTTCTTCAAGTTCTTGCTCCGAAGTTCAAATATTTGCGGTAACAACAAAGCAAGTTAACATGCAAATTTACAGATTCTCTCTTTCTGATTGGCTAACTTGTAAAAAAAGTGTGTTGGGTGGCTACGGTAAGGCGCGTCGCGCTGTAAATGTAAAAATATTGGTAACTTCCTTAAAAAACAGCTTTTCTGCGGTCAAACCAAGGTTCATATAACAAAAGTACCTGTTCTGTTACATTTGAAATGCTACAAAAAACATTTGTCACTCAATGAAGCTAACTTCATAGTTAATGGATAATAAAATACTGATAAATTCACATTTCCTGCAATTTTTCTCAAACTTTCACAATTATGCATTAGATTAGTGCCTAGCAGAAAGATCTAAGAGGTTTATATGGGATGACTGTACAGGAAACACAAAAAAAAAACGTGAAGAAAATGAATAATAACGGAATTATTGTAAACAGAAGTATGTATACTTTAGGCCAGGTTACCAAGTCTTTTTGACACCTATTTCGCGTGGCGACAAGCAAATTCGAAATCAGTAGTCTTTAAGCTTTAAAATGATACCAAGAAACCTTAGCCACCCTTGGGTTGCAGCCAAATTGAAAAATAAGGCTATTTTCAGAATTGGCTTCTAGACTATCACCCGGACGATCACATTACTCACTCAACTACTACACCTGGGTTCAAACCATTTACTTTCACTCGGTTTGTTAGCCTGAATATATAATCGGTACAGTTGTTTGAAAACAGGAGGAAACACCTTAAATTGTCAAAATACTTCTTTATCTTTGGGGTAAGTTCATAATTAAATATCTCTTTGTTACTTTCTGTTTATAGATCGACTGGATTAATTACTTCAATAATCTATATTCATCATCATCTTCTAAAATTAAGAAAACTGGATTCGCTGTGGCGCCACCTGTGCAGTCCTACTTAGACAAGGCTATGAAAATAATAAACAACACGACAAAGAGGTGAAGTAAAATATGTTCTATTTCAATAATAAATCAAGAGCGGATCCAGGATTGCAGCTCCTACCCCTCCCCCCTCCCCCCCCCCCCCCCCCCCCAACCCACCGAGTCGCATTTCATGAAAAAGTTAGATTTGACATATCAGGCTTCAGTACCTTAAAATTCCTGAGCTATTTCCAGATTAATGACCATGCAAGCCCCCTGATAAACTTGTGGATTCGCCCGAAAATTCTGGATTTTCAATGATTCTTTTCGTAAAAAACACGGCCTTGAAAGCTGCTTACTAAAATCATCCAGTTTTTTAATTTTATTTTCAGCACATTGGCCAATTATATGGTATGGTACACAATACAGGGCGAGACAGATTTGCTTTCTGTCCCTTCCGCGAACGGTGATCGTTGGGAAACGTGTGTTGCTTCAGCTTTTGCATCTTTTAGTGATGTAATAGAAGCTGGATATGCCAATGAATGTTATGAAAAAATTACAGGACCAATAAGAATAGTAAGTGATTAAAAGTCAGGTAATACGAAGGGCAATGTTTTAGCCCAAAGGCAACAGATATTCCCAATATTCCAGATATTCCCATTGCTCTAACGGTAACATTTATTTGACGTAAAACAAACTAGTCTATTCTCAGTACCGAATGTAAAAATATGAAATTACAATAACAGCGGGTATCCAACAATTATTTATGGTGTATAATTCACCGTCACTCTTTCATTTGTATTAAAATTACATTACATAGATCTGACGAAAAAAAAAAAGTTATCCGGTGTTATTCTTTTTCCAACCTTTCTTTTGCACATTCGCTCCAATGATATCGAGAGAGTAGAGTGCGTTTTTTTTTGATATTCTAGAAAATTAAAGTAGTTTTCCAGTCGATATCGATTGAAGAAAGAATTCCAGTCCAGAACGAATGAGGAGGACCCAGTCGCGATCGAGAATGACAGTGGAGAAGAAACCAATCGAGAGCGTCTGAGAAAAAGCCAATACAATCTTGAAGGTTGTTATGCGGTTTTGAGCGGATTTTGTGCGCGCGCACATCGTGGGCTAAAATTGAACGTTCAAAAGTAGTCAGTCACCTTAAGACCCAGACCCTGATACAGCACACCCATAGGCCTATATAGAGACGAAAGGCTGGGAATCTCCGAAAATAAACGTTTTACATATGTAAATACAAATCTAAGGCATTGGTTAATAGATTAAGATGCACATTCTCCCTTAATAATAAAGACTTTTCAGCCCTGTATAACATATTTCACTCTATGTATGCAGGCAAAACAAATTGTGAGACAAATATTTCAAGCTTTTAAAGAAAACATCAACTCCTTGACCTGGTTAGACGAAGTCACTAGAAATGAAATACTTCAAAAGGTAGGTAACTAAAGACCAGCTTAAGTTGAACTATGACTTAAATGTAAATAATGATGATTTTTTTCTTTAATGTGTCCTACCATGCATCTACTGCGAAACATCAATCAATCAATCAATGGTCTTTAATTATAACTTATAATGATTATATGAAATTAAACTACTATAATAATTTATATTTATATTTATATACTATAATTCTATTTGTCAGTGAGCCATGCCCTGACTTAATCAGCCCTGATGCTGTTTCAGGGTTCGATCTGTTAGTAAGCCATGCCCTAACTTAGATCAGCCCCGAGGTTGTTTTAGAGTTTGGTCTGTGAGTTTGCTATGCCCTGGTTTAGATCAGCCCTATTTAAAGGTTGTTTCGGTGTTCGATAAATTTAAAATTCAAGGACCTTTTTTTACAGGTTGACGCCATGCGTATTCAAGTCGGCTTTCCTGATTACATGAAGCCGAACAGCACAAAAATCGCTAAGTTATTGGAAAAGTACAAAGACGTAAGTACATAATTTTGATATTATTGAGATGTGCTTTGGTTAATATTAAAGGATTATTAACCGAGCGCGAGGTCTGTACGGGAAAATATCAGACCGAGGTCTTGACAGTACGGACCGAGCGCAGCGAGGTCCGTACAAAAAAGACCGAGGTCTGATATTTTCTCGTAAAGACCGAGCAAGCGAGGTTAATAAATCGTTTATTATATGGCTGGTTTTTTTTTAGCTTCGTCGATAAAAAATACGGAAACTTCCGGTATCGCGCGAATATCGATTGGCCAGGTATCGATCGTTTCCAACTAGCAAAACACATAAAGTCAAACTGCCAAATCTTGCGTTTATTACATCAGGAAACTGCTATTTTTTTTACACAAAGAACTTTAAAGACCCTTCAGACCGATGTCACAGAAATTCAAGCACTGATTTTAAATGTTTTTAAGTTGTTTTTTTAAAACAATCGTAATAGAACTAAGCTCATTCATCGAAGTGGAACAAACTAAACAAGAACTTGTTTAACAGATGGTCTATAGGTCGTTAGCTGGTAAGCTTTCAATCTCTGTGTTTTTTCCAAGGCTGTTTAAATATTTATGGAGTATGTTCATGTCCGACTTGGTTTTTCTAATCGTATTTTTAGCTTTCTGGTTTGTAACGAAGTTTTCAATCTGTTATTGACTGTTAGGAGCTGTGTTTTCATATTGTTGGTTTTCAATAATGTAGTCAAAGATGGATAAGAAGTATTTTTTTCTTATTTTTGCAATGCGAAAAATACGTTTAATCAAAGTCATGTCTGTCTTAAAGTGAAAAAAAACAATTTTTCGACTTTAGCGACTTGCTAAAGAAGATTTAGCGAGGGAAAGCGAGGGAAGATTCTTAATCTTACGATGAAGTTTCGTGACTGAAACTTCAGTGAGAGAAAAAGTGGCCTGTAGACCAGAAAAACCTGATTATACTGCAAGAATGATATTTCAGTTCTGTAGAAAACACTTCATAGAAGGTAAATTCATTAATTTTAAATAATATTTCGTAAAAAAATCGTCAAGAAATGTGTAAACTAGCTGGAGAAACTCTCAGACAAGCCAAGGACGTTGGTTCGGCAAACATTGTCAGAAAAACTTGGATAGTTTGTCGTTTTCACTGCATTCTAGATTTTTATCATCTTTTTCTTCTTTTTCATCTTTTAATTGTGAACCAAAAAACCGATATTTGAAGCTTTGATTTTTTGTTTTTGATCCCATTTCAAGAAAAAAGGCTAAGACTTAGTAAAAAGACTTGGTTCTTTGAAAAAAATATATTTGACGACCAGCGAACCTCACGCGAAGTCAAAACAAGATTTTCATGTCCACTTCGAGCTCGTCAGGGTAGTAAAATTTGCTCGGAGAATGGTCCTCTTCGTAGCTCATAATTTCTTTGTTCGCTTTTTGTTTTATTTTGCTTATAAATTTCTTGTTTAACGAGAAAAAATGTCAAATTTCGCGAAGTGAAAATTGTGAACAAACTCGCAAATTTGATATACGATCCGGACCAATTGTCATGGTAACGGTCTGAGATGGGAAAATCTCAGACCGGAAATCAGCCAATCAGAGCGCGCGTACTATCGTAGCCATATAATAAATTAAGATGCACATTTTCCCTTAATAATAAAGACTTTTCAGCCCTGTATAACATATTTCACTCTATGTATGCAGGCAAAACAAATTGTGAGACAAATATTTCAAGCTTTTAAAGAAAACATCAACTCCTTGACCTGGTTAGATGAAGTCACTAGAAATGAAATACTTCAAAAGGTAGGTAACTAAAGATCAGCTTAAGTTGAACTATGACTTAAATATATGTAAATAATGATGATTTTTTTCTTTAATGTGTCCTACCATGCATCTACTGCAAAACATCAATCAATCAATCAATGGTCTTTAATTATAACTTATAATGATTATATGAAATTAAACTACTATAATAATTTAAACATGATGATATCCAGCATAGTTTACTTTCCCCGTTTCACTTCGTCTATTTGTCAGTGAGCCATGCCCTGACTTAATCAGCCCTGAGGCTGTTTCAGGGTTCGATCTGTTAGTAAGCCATGCCCTAACTTAGATCAGCCCCGAGGTTGTTTTAGAGTTTGGTCTGTGAGTTTGCTATGCCCTGGTTTAGATCAGCCCTATTTAAAGGTTGTTTCGGTGTTCGATAAATTTAAAATTCAAGGAATTTTTTTTACAGGTTGACGCCATGCGTATTCAAGTCGGCTTTCCTGATTACATGTTGCCGAACAGCACAAAAATCGCTAAGTTATTGGAAAAGTACAAAGACGTAAGTACATACTTTTGATGTTATTGGGGTGTGTTTTCCATCTAAAATTCCGACCATCTTCTATATCCAGATATCCATCACACCTGAAACATATTTCAAAAACAAAGTGTCCATCTCGAAGGAAGTACAGAAAAGCAAACTTAAAGACTTCAGTAACCCCCAGGATAGATCAATGTAAGTACAGCAGGTCATTTAGCAACTCTTTCATCCAAAGCGGCATGACGGTAGAAGGGGGTTCCGTTTACCGAAGACTAAAGTGCTTTCTCAATGATTTAAATTTGCTAATAAAGTTCCTTGGCATTTGATGAAATTTTGGCGCCAAAACGCGTGCATCCCGCCTTCCTGCCCCATCTCCACCAGGACTTTCTCCAAGCCCCGGGTATATTTCATATTTGTATATTCATAACATTTAGGCTGCCCGATCAATATCAATAGTATGCTTTGCGAAAAAAGTTTTTTTTTTTTATTGTTTTGCTTTTTTTAGATGGACTATGTCTCCTTTTGAAGGAAATGCCCAACACCATTTGGGGTTTAATTCAATCAGTAAGTCATACGTTTACTTTACCTAAATTTACACTCCTTTGTGTTAGCATAGATGGCAACTGATCCCAATTCTTTAACTGAAATTTTACGCTTTATTAAATCCACATACATTTTGAAATTACAAGCAAATCATGTTCTCAGCAGTGCGATATATTACAAAATCGCACTATCTTAGGCTCTAAATGTTACCTTTTCTCAACCAATATGAGAATGAAACCTTGAACATTGAACATTTTTCCCTATCAAAACCTTACATGTGATGATTTTTTTATAATTTTTAACATTGTATAGCATATCATAGTCATTGCATACATTTCAGGACATTATGTTAATGAGGTTTTGGTAAACGGAAATAGGAAATATTAGCGCTTTCCTAATCGTAAAATATAAACTTATTGGCCCTCATTCAGATTTATTACTTACTTGCTGATATGGAAAGTGTACGAAGGAGATTGCTGCTTGCTAAAATTACATTTTTCAATTCCATTTGGATTCTCAAAACTCTCCCTTGTTGCATATATAATTGGACAATATATCAAAGCGAGTAAAATCGTGACCACTACAACTTTGAAAGCCATTTGCCACTAGATAAATGTACGTAACTAAGACGAATTATATATCAAAATGCGCAAGAATTATTTAAAAATTTGAATTTGGCGGTAAGAAGTACATTTCATCACGCGTATTTAAAATATACCTAGTTTTTGACGGCCTCGATACTACGCCTTGCTAAATTCGCCCCCAACGCGTGATAAAAATATTCGATTTGCCACCCCGAAATCATAAAATGATCTCTTGAAACTCCTAACAGTCGTAGATTATATATTTCTAAACTTATATTTGATGATAAGAATACATCATATGCAGGTTTTTGCTTATAAAAGCGACAAAAGCGACAAAACTGCCTTCATTTTCGTGCCCGATATATGAGACCCTAACCGGAGGTCTCTAGCAGTTACACGATATAGGTCAAATGTCCCAATGCTTTTGATATGTTTTATTGAATTGTACTTAGTTTTATAGTTACAGGGCCACTAGGTTATTGAGTCTTGGACTGCATGTGTTGCAGTCAAACTAACAAAACTGTGAACACCTGCACTGTCTACAATGTCTGCAATGTTTACTGTTTAACCATAGCGCGATCTCTATTTTAAAAAGTAAACATCCAACCAAAATGCGAGATTTGCATGTAATAGCGTAGACTTGCCACACATAGTACTCGCTATATTCTTTGTGGATGAGAGCGTGAAGCGCGAGGCGCACATTAAGCGAAGTGAAAGGCGAGTACGACCTTCGTGCGGGGGGGCTGCTAAGAAGAACTTTTGAAAGTCTAGTAAGAGCGGAGATCCTGAGCAGGCCGAATGAACCCCCGCGAGCGGAGCACCATACTTAAGAAAAAAATGGTAACCCATCGAGTGTATTTTTCATAGCTTGATTGCTTCAATGCCTTGTCCACACATACGTTGGCGTGCCCCACCACAGGGTTCCCGCACGCTTGAATGCAAAACAAAACTCAATGCAAAGAAAACATCGCTAATTATCAAGAATTATAACAACAGCAATAATTTAGTCAAAGATGGATCAACAATAACTTTTTTTCTTATTTTTGAACTGAAAGCACAGAAGTTGTGCCTCTCTCAAAACAGCGGTTCGACTTCACCGAAAGCAGATTTAAGCTTATGCTTATTTTTCGACTGACAACCTGTGAGAAAACATGGACTATAGACCAGAAAAAAACTCATAGATAATTTATTTTAATGTTGAATTAATATATATTACACCGAGCGGAGCACCATACTTAAGAAAAAATGGTAACCCATCGAATTGATTTTTCATGGCTTGATTGCACCATCACCTTGTCCATACGTACGTACAACAAACAACATACAACATACATACGGCGTGTACCACCACAGGGTCCCCGCGCACTTTGCTTACTCGCAAGTGCAAAGAAAACATCGCCACAATACAGTCAAAGAAGGATCAAGAAGTATTTCTTATTTTTGATAAGCGAAAAGTACGTTTAATCTATGACTGAAAGTACAGAAGTCATGTCTGTCTTAATTATGAAGTGACTGAAAACAATTATTCGTCTTCTCTAAATTCACCGAAAGAAGATCAATTCCCGATGCATATGGTTGTGTTTCTGGTCGTAAACTCATCCAGAAAAAGTGGCCTAAAGACCAGAAAAACTTGATTACATTGCAATAATAATCTTTCAGCCCCGTAGAAAACACTTCGTAGAAGGTACATTCATTGATGTTAACTAAGATTTTGTTAAAAAAAAGTCGACAAAATATGTGTAAAACTCTCAAAAAGGCCAGTGTTCGGCAAATACTAATGTTGACAAAAAACTTGGACGTTGTTTTCACTGCATTTTACATTTTTATGTCTATTACCATCTTTGTCTTCACTACTAGAACCAGAAAAGCGATATTTGAAGCTTTGACTTTTTTCTTTTCGAGAAAAAAAGTCTAAATTTGCAGTCTTATTTTTTTTAAATATTTGAAGGCCAGCGAGATTTCGATATCTGAAACAAGATGGCCATGAAACTTCCCAACTTACCATATGGATAGGTTTTGATATTTCTGTAGATAATCTTAATGTTTAATGAATTAGGAAAAAGGAATACGTATTACACCAAATATTCGCTTTTTATTTAGCTTTTCCAGCTCGTATAACTACATAAAACGACTTTTAAGTAAAAATAAGCTTGTTCAATAACATGTTCTTGTAGTCTTGTATTTTAATAGAAGATCTCTTCGATGAGCTAAAACATTCCGAAGATCACTGTTAGTTTTCAAAGGTCAATTACCTTAATGTCAAAAATTCTTATTTTGCATTAATAAATGTGCCTCTTGTAGTTGCATTTCAGAAGTTCATATCAAAAAAAGGATTCAAAAGTAGCTTATAAGCTAAAGCATAAGAAATTGAAATATTGTTTTCGATTAACTTTTGCCGCCAGCCGTTCACTTTCATTGGCTCGAAAAAAGTCGTTTAACATAACATTTGCTAAATGAAATCCTTTCTTCTTTACATAAGTAATACTTATTAATATGGAGGCTTAAAATTTCGATTTTTCTTTCATGTTTCTCTGCTTGTAAAACCACAACTAAGTGGTCATGCTGTTTCGTAACGCTGCGTCACGCTGGTCATGCATTTAGCACTTCTGAACTAGGAGCTCCGCTTTTAGGCAGTGCCTAAATTTACATTCGCCATTTATTCAGCTTTTCAAGTTACACAATTGCTAACATGTTCTTGAAAGATCTTTAAAATATTCATGAAAGCCATTCACTTTCAAACCTCAAAAAAATCTTTAAACATAACATTTGCTTAATGAAATCTGGGATGAAATCCTTTCTTCTATACAGGAAAAAAATATTGATTATTTTTCTTCGAATTTAGTAAGTCTTCTGACGCTTTGAAGGCTTAAAATATTGATTTTTCTTTCAGTTTTGCCCTGCTTGTAAAATCACAAGGAGAGTTGGTCACGCTGTCACGTTTTCGTTTCGTCTTGCTCGAAAAATTGACCTAGGAGCTCCGCTTTTAGGCATGTCCTAAATTTATATATTACTGAGTTATTTTATAATGAGCATCATTTGAAGTTAATATCGTAAGAGGGAGGAAGAAAAAATTTAATCTCAACATCGACTGTATCTTGTATTTTAATCTAATTAGCAAAAAATCTGATCAATATAATCTGATAATAGGTTTTCTAATAAAGCATGTCAGGATTAGTAAGTCTGGCAAATTGGAACATGATTGAATGAAAAGAACAAGAATTATTGGCTTTCAAAAGTGTCAAAAATTTACAAAGAATGCATGGTTACAGGGGAAAAGCGTCCTTACCAACTATACATTCTTTGTTAATTTCTAACACTTTTAAAGGCTTGTAACTCTGGTGATTTTTTTTTTTTTTGTTTTTAACAAAACACGTTCAAATGCGCCAGATCAGACTTAATAATCATGAGATGATTTATCAGATGACAAACTTTTGGGGTTCTTTGTCCTGCTTTTACTTTTGAGGTGATATGAATATGTGTGATGATTTTTAAAGATCAACGTTTTTATGAGTTTTTTCAGTAAGGAAAATCAAGGAAAACATCTGCATAAATATGAATGTACGGTTAGGAACAATAACATTTAACACTATTTGGTATCTTTGTTATTTCATTTGAATGTAGATCGATATTTCTCTCCGGAATATTTAACTTAGATTTTGAAAAAATTAAAATAAGATCCCGTACAGCTCCGTATGTGTTGTTTAAACCTTGTTGTTTTAGCAAAGTTTGCACATATACATGCATTTGTTCGCCTAAAATCATTCAAAGATCGTCTCCTGTATCTCAGTCTCGACATTAAAAGCTTCGACAGAAAAGGATTTGCTCGTTTTTAGCATCGTTAAGAATATCTTATCGGGAAAAAATTGATCTGCATTTAGATTTTATAAGTGTCTAATCAAATTGTACCGAAATGCAGGAGTATTTCATAAGATTGAATGTTTAATTTTTTAAAGAAAGAAAAGAGAAAACACAGCGACATGACAACATTCCTTCAGATCGAAAATCCTGCTATTTGATGTGTGCATATCGTGGACCAATCAAAAGGCTAAAGGGCACAAACGGACAAACCCATCCTAATAATATAGATACTCGATTTTTGCCAAGCACCTATGTGAAATCCATAAATTCCCTTCACCTGACCATGTGATTAAATATACGAATATTTTATTTCATTTTATTAGCTTCGCCAAATAACTAATTATGTACAACACCAAAAACCCAACAAGAACAATGTAAGGCAGGGTAACCGCAATAGCCGTGGTAGGCCAATTATTGCCGTACTATCACTAATAAAACATATGCCGAAATAAAATCAGTAGCAGCAGGTTAAGGGCAGTGTAAGGCTCCGTGAGGTAATTGCACTTCGGACAAACAGTTTTAAAGGTTCTAGGATTTTCAGGGTCGTAAATAGCTTGCAATGATTTGAAATAGGAATTGAACATTACAGCTTTGAATGAGCTTAAATTTACCATATTAACGTTCAGTTCTTCAGCGAGAGTGTTCCAGATTCTAATTGTTCTTACGGTAAATGAACGTTGGTAAGTAAAAGATTTACACGTGTACATGTACATATGAACTGATTCAAGTCTTTTCTTGTTGTTGTTGTCGAATCAAGCTCTTCCAGCAGTCCTTCTGCAGCCACCAAAAGCCTTTCTTAACGAAACCCTAAGGTAAGCTAACAAGATCATTCGTTGATGCTTTTTATGTTTTTATAATCTATTTGTGCCACAAATGTATGTATTATTCTTATTCTGTAACAGTGCTACGCGCCGTACCATGAACACTTCCACAAGTTTTTGTCTTATTTTTGACAACTTTTTGACATCTTTTTGACAACTTTTAATTGTGTTCTTTAGTTACCACTAACTAATTAGGCATGTTTCGATAGGCAGAGTTTGTACATCGATGTTACGATATCGAGACATCAAAGTGAAGCGCCGATGCCTAATTGCCTGCTTTCACCTACGTCATCATCAATTTCAAAAGCCTAATTTCACATTATTATTTATTATTATTATTATTAACTCCTAGTTAATCGCCAATAAGAAAAATTATATATGAAAGATTAATAAATATGCTATATAATATAATACACCTAGTGTGAGAGTCAAGCTAATATGATTTAAACTAGAAAGACTGTACTTTACCCGTGAAAGAAAAATGTATAGCTAGTGAGAAAATAAGGTGAAGATGAAGGAATTTTATTTTTATTTTCATTATGATAAAATATAAGCTTCATATTCTTGAAAAGCGCTGAAAACTACATATACTGGCAAACTTTTAATGCTGTAGATCATTCCGTTGTGGAATTATGGGCGAGGAAACATATAGCATTTTTTGGTAAAAATGTATGGAGCGGCAACGTTGTGTTCCACAAACAAAACACCAATATGGCGGACGAATTTTCAACGGCTTAATAAAATGATAGAATATTCAATATTTTTAATTGGATTCCACTGCAATATACTTCAAATAGAGATTTTTAACTTACCTAAGGCAAAATCTTTCACCAAGGGTAAATCAATTTTTGATTTTTATCGCTATTTAGATACACGTGACGGTATTGCGTGACAGAAATTCAACATTTATAACTTGAGAACCAAACATCAAAAAAACTCGAAGCTTTTTCCTGTGACCTATATCACTGATTTCTAAAACATATTTTAGAAACACCTTTAAACGATATATATAGTTTAGATTTTGAGTTTTTGATGACATCATGTGAAAACCGGGTAGCGGTAAAGAACACAATTAAAAGTTGTCAAAAAGATGTAAAAAAGGTGGCAAAAATAAATTAAAAGCTTGTGAAAGTGTTCACGGTACGGCGCGAAGCACTGTAAGAATAAAAACTTTTATTATTTCGCTAAAACCGCTTTGATTCATATCACTCCGTGTTTTGTACGGAATGTTCATAAGCTGAAATCACAAGTTTTCAAAAGAGCTATATGCTTTCTGGCTGGCAATGTTAGACAACCATTTGGTGCAGATCACAAAATTCAAAGAATTTCACTTGATTGAAATAAAGCTGTTTAATCTGTTTTATTATATAGAAAGAAAAAATCCGTAGTTGTTTTTGATGAACGTTTTCTTACAATTACTTGCAAATCTTGCAACGCGCGCGGATGGCGTCAGCAATCGTGCTCCGTTCACTAATAAAGCACAGTTCTCTACCAATCAGAGCGCGCGTACTATCCACAGCTCTAATTGCTCATTTCCGAGATGTGTAAGTCTCTTTCAAAGGAATCCCCATTAGAAGTACTGGTAGTATATGCAGGTGATTCATGCTTGTATATATGTTTTCAGTCAAGGCTTTGGACCATCATGTCACGGACAATGATTCGTGAATGTCAAAAAAATAAGCCTGTGATTCGTATCACACCATAAATCCTTGTATAAAGGTTATTCATCAAGCGTATTTCGTAATTTGTGAATTCATGAAAAAAATGTCCGTGACATACCCCTGCCCCTTGTGCCATCTCAATTCTCAGGAGATTGGAATAATTTTGTTTTGTCCTTCAAATTGAGCTGCTTTGACGTTACGTGAAAGGGGTTTATTCTTATTACTTACAGATCTTATAGCATGGGCAACTTAGGTACAACGGCTGGTCATGAATTGATGCATGCTTTTGGCACAGTTGGTAAGTAGGCGATTTAAATGTTGATTAGACAGTCGAACTGTTGCCTCAGAAACCAATATTCAGAATTTTTAGTTTTAATTCCAGTTATGACATGGTCAACCAACTGATCTGAGAAAAATATTAGCCAATAAGAATCGAGATATTTGCAAAACTGAGATCCTTAGTAGTCCGGCGACTCAAGAAACGTTTATCTAAATTATAATAGTCCAAACAGTCCCCCGCTTCTACCGAAAAATTCTCTCCGTGTTCTTACTCTGGAGCCAACTAAAGCCCGTAAATCTGAAGAGCAAGTGTTAGTGCGGAGCCTTTTGGGTATCTCTGGCTGAGAGGCTTGCTCTTCAAAACACTAGAAATCAAAGTTTCCCTTTACAACTTACGCTTGGCCAGATAAGCCACAGGTAGCCGCCATCTTCTCTTTCTCTTTTCGAGTAAATTTACTGGATGACGTCACAACCCGCCCGCGTGATCGTGATATTCGGCACGTCACAGCACACTTTAAAGGAGGAATTCTTTTTTGTTCTAAAATCGTTGATTTAGAATTATTTTTACGAGAGGCTAATATTCATTTGAATATGCTGTTAATACTTTTGATCAAGCTGTGGTTAAATGAGTTGGATTCATTTGTCAACACTGGCTGAACAACAAAAATCAAATTAATGTCTTTCGTTTGTATGCGGAAAGGGTCATCGAAGTAGAACAGGGTACATTCACCCATTGGTTTTCACCACAACTGGCGGTATGGGAAAAGAATGTCAAAGGTACCACAGCCGATTTCCAGAGCTTATATATACCCAACAAGAAGGGGGAGCAATACGCAAGGAAAATATCCTGGATAAGAGTAAAAAGATCATTTTCTTTACTCAGATCTGCTCTGGCGTGTCTACAAGGATTAAGAACAATAAAGAGAGTACCATATGATATTAAAAATGTTGACATTGATATTGAAACAGTAGAGAGTGCCATATAAGTATAGATTTTAAGCTAGTTTTCAGGGGTTTTTTTTTCTTTCTTCGTATTGTACATTTTTAAGTGATATAAGTTTTTCTTTTTATATAATATTTTTCTTTTTATGAATTCTATAAATAATATATATATTTCGCATTCTATGATGCGGTATATCTTTACAACATTGTAAGATAGTTAAACACATAGACATATATTGTATCGTTCTTTTAAAGATTACAGTATTTAAATTATTATTATTATTATTTAATTAAATCATTATTATTATTATTATTTAAAAATCTATATAAAAAAAAGAAAAAAGTTATTATTATTACTATTATTATTATTTTTATTATCATTATTATCATCATCATCATTAGTATTATTATTATTATCATTATTATTATTATTATCAGCTATTGATTATGACTACTTTGATGTCTTTGCTTCATAGGTAGAAACTTTGACAAGAATGGAAATAAAAGGAACTGGATGTCAAATGACTCGCTTCAAGAATTTCATAAAAGAATAGAATGCTTCGTAAAGCAATACTCGAATTACAGGATATTAGGAAAATGGAATGTAAGAATAAATATAAGAATGTAAACGAGCTATACCTTAACATTTAAAAATAATAATGAGCATGATGTATCCATGGTAACGATTGACTGTTATGTTTTTAGATCAATGGAATTAAAACAGCCGAAGAGAACGTTGCAGACGACGGTGGTTTGAAGGCAGCATTGAAGGTATACATTGACGCGATGACAGTCGTTCCTTATCACGATGCCCGGGAACATGAGGCGTGGAAAGATGTATTTGCTATACCCCAGTTTTTTTTCTATGCTAACCAGCCAGAAACACCTGACTGTTATGTATTGCAGGTCGTGACATTGACTGTCGAAAAATCTAAGGTCTCAACAACAAAGACTACCACGTGAAAGGGCATGGAAAAAACATTTTTTGCCCCAACGACGACAAAATGTTCTTTTGTAGCAAAAATTAGATGATACATTTTTCGCCTCTAGTGACATTTTTTGTTCACACTTTCGTTTGTACTCATTTGTAATCAGTGGATAACCGTTCCTATTTTACAGGCGTATTACAAGTGGGCTAAGAAAAATCCCAGACAAACATGGCTGCTACCAGGACTGGATTTCACCAATGAACAACTGTTCTTCATTGGATATGCTCAGGTTAGCGTCAAGTCTTTTTTTAATAACCTTTAATTTTCTAAATTCATTTTTGGACACA
Organism: Anthopleura xanthogrammica; assembly: GCA_964019055.1. Taxonomy (NCBI): domain Eukaryota; kingdom Metazoa; phylum Cnidaria; class Anthozoa; order Actiniaria; family Actiniidae; genus Anthopleura; species Anthopleura xanthogrammica. The sequence continues at coordinate 5,743,737 of OZ025208.1, read as the reverse complement.
GGCCCCTACTAATTTCACTAAGAATCATACGCTGCGGCTGGGAACGAGAATACTCTTAGAGTCTTAAATGGACACTTGTATCATTTCATTCATTCGGCAATAGGCCCTTTGCAGCTAACAGTCATGTGATGAAATATCACTTCAATAGCGAATGGATTGAGGTCACGGTCCCTTTGGGAAGGCTGAACTGGAAGGCAAACAAACTCTGAAAAGCTTAATATCGTAAGATCAAAAGCGTGTTTTGAGGGTATAACAGCGTTTTGAAAAAAAGCTTCACCCAAGGCATTAGAAATGTAAGGAAAATTGTTTTGAATAAATGAAATAAGATTTTTTGCTCTCCAGTTACAGTCACGTGATTACTAGCTGCAAAAGGCCCATTATCTTATATAAGAGGGTTGTTCAATACCATCGTACTGACACGGATCGTGAGTGGGCTTGAGTGTTCGTTATCGTTGATGATCTCAATCAGATTGCGAATCACTTTTCTGAAAAAGAATCAATCCCATGTGTATTTTCGAGCTCAATCACCGATGAACAGGAGGAAATGAAAACTAAACAAAATGGCATACAAGTACAATGTAAGGAGAAGTGTCATGAAGCCGAGGATTTAAGGCTTAGAATGTTTTTACTTCATGGATATGTTGCCTCGATGATACTAGGAATATATCTACGTCGGTTAGGTTATTATTCATGTTTTTTATTAAAGAATTACCGTTGAAACGATCTCGAAGAAGCTGCCGAAAAGCTTTCTTGATTCCTTGGCATGATTTACCTAAAATTTCTACATCTTATGCTGCTCTTTGGTCCTTGACAATCTCCAGGATTCTTTAAACCTTAAGAAAATCCTTCTATGTAAGGGTTAAAGAATAAACGCGAGTGCTTTATGGAATTTAAAGCTTCGAGCATTGATAGAAAGCTACGAGGCCGAAGCTCGATTGGCTTTCTATTATAGGCGAATCTTTGTTTACAATATTTTGCTCATTGGCATAAGGTTTAAATTCAAGAAAAATACAAACTGAACCCAAAACTCATAAAATCTCATTGATATAAGTAATCTACGAAATATTAGCTATTTACATGCAACACTTTCTGTGATATCACAGGTAGACCAAGTTGGGTTTCTGTGGTGTTATATTATAGGAAAGAAAATGTATGGGGAACCTTAAAAAACCTCAATAAAATCGTTAAAATGTGAAATAAAGCACAGGTAGGGCAAGCTGGGTTTCTGTGGTGTCATATTATAAGAAAATGATTGGGGATCTATAACAAACCTCAATAAAATCGTCATAATGTGAAATAAAGTAAAGAAATATTAGCTGACCTTTGAGAAGTTATACCTCCATCGCCCGGCCTGGTTAGAATTTGGATTAAGGGGCAGTCCGTGTAAGGATCGAGCAAAGTTGGAAATGGCTCAAAAATCGCCTATCCTCAAACTTTGCCTGAAGAAAGCCTATTATATGCTAAGTACAATGGTGTAATTGGTTTTCAAAGAAAATATTTTTTCGACTTTTTAGAAGCGAATAACAGATTTCGCTATTTGAGGGGACGCGAGAGCGTAAAACTAGTGATTTTCAAAATTCGCTACATATCGCAAAAATGTCAAAGTTTTAGGGATTCGGCGTATACAGCTTTTTGGAAAAATTATGGCCGTTTCAAGTATATACACAAGTATATCAAAAGTATATCAGAAATTATGGGATATCATTGCTGATATGTTTTTCGGTCAGCAGGAAGGTCTACCGAATTGACATTTCTAGACCTGTGATAGGGCCCCCGGTTTTGAAGTTTTCCACCGCTGTTACTGAAACTATCCCTGCCTGATTGAGCAGGACTTTCTGAAGCACTCGGGATTTTATTTCTCCCCCGTTCATTGCGAAGGCAACTTTGTATATTTTGCCATGGTGTCTGGTCTCCAACTCGCATATACTGCTCGTTGTGCTGTTAGTCCTGAGACAAATAAATATACCACAGGATGTTTTCTTTTCCAGGCAAATGTTGAGTGACGGGGAAGATTTCGTACTGTGAGCACATCTCCCATAGTTTTAGAGCTTCCTTAAAAAGAGTTTGGGAGCGAGTCCCTCTTAAGTGGTTCATGCATGCTACCGCAGTGTAGTACGGTTTTGTCTAGGCACAGACGAATCGCAACCGATCTTTTAAGAATATGGATCTTTTAAGGAAGTTTTGAGACCAAATTAAGATCGCTGCTCGCAATTCTACGGTACGTTTGTGTGAAATTTGGCTTCATCTTCGAACCGCCTGTTGACCATTCTGCCTTGGAGGCATCTGTGTAACTTACTGTTGTTGGTTCTGCTGGGTTGATCGGGTCCTCTGGGACTGCATGTGTATATATTATATATACAGCAGTCAAGTCTGTTTTTCTTTTTTTCTTTTTTTCTTTTTTTTGTGTGTGCTTTTGTCAGGGTTATTATGTTGTTGTACGATTTTGACTGGCGAAGTGCCGATACTTATAGTTGTTGAAGCTGACGAAAATGGAGAGGAGCTTTGGGCGATTCACTCATTTCATCAGGCAGTTCGCTCACTAACACGGACAATTCGTCCAAAAACACGGTCAATTTGCCCAAGATAAACACGTACGGACCGAAATGATATGAAACGGCCATGACTGATTCAAATGCAAACTAAGTTATTTGACCCGGAATCAACCGAAAACAGTTGGAAACCTTCAAAAAAGCTTACCGCGTTCATTAAGAAAAACTTTTATAATAATAATGATAAAAAAATTAACAGCCCTTCACTTCCCAGAGAATTACTGAAACAAATCCAAGGGATCTACTGAAAACAGCGGGAAACCAGCCCGCCAATACCCCTGGGAATGTTTCCAAATTGAGCTGCTACGACGTCACGTGAAAAGGATCTATACTTATTTATTTGCTAATTTTTCTAATGCTTTACATTTGCAGGGTTGGTGTTCTTTCTATTCCCCTGGCCGGCGTCACTATCTTCATCTTGTTGATACTCATGCAGATCATAAATTCAGGTTTGTTTATAGTATAATGATATACATCAAAAAAAATTACTCGAATTTGTTTGGCTTAAAGCAGTGTAGTTTAAAATGCTGTCAAATTCAGTTTAAAACCAACAGAAAAGGTTAAGACTTAAGAGGCCTTGACTGTACGTAAGATTCGAGAAACATTCGGCGGATGGTAAAAAAATCAAACTCGTTTAAATGGCTTGAAACTTGTATAGTAGTTAGAGGATCCCAATAAAACTACAATGGTGTGGTTAGTTTTTAAAAAAAATGCATTTGTGATTTTATGGATGAGTTTGAAATTCGTTGAATATTAATAAGGGAAATTAGCATAATTGTTTACCTGTTTCTAAGGTAAAATGATGCCACTATTTTTCATATTTAGCCTTTATCTTTAGCAATGAAATTTTTTGAGCATTCATTTTCATGCATTAGCAATACATAGGAAAGAAAAACAACCAGATAACATGGTGGCTTTCGCAAAAAAATGACTTTGACATTCACGTGTCCAAATATTTAAAAATTTAGCATTGATAAATATTGTTTCTTTGATCATAATTTCTACCGTGTCCAACGCACCTCTTGGGCCGAAAACTACCAGCGTGGTAGATGAGACCTTCCTAAAGCTCACCACCACGAGAAATTCTTGGGTTTTTTAATTTTCAATGCCAAAACAAGTAAAGCAAATATTCTTAATAACCCCCAGCAAATTATGCTTTTTTCAAGAAAAAAATTATAATTCCATTGTTTGATATGACCATATGTTTATAATTCTTTTTTGAAGAAGAAATACATGTCCACGACTTAGTAAATGAGATGTAAATAAGCATCAAAATATTTTACTTGATTTTTTATATGCAATAATATATAACGTGCGTTAACATATCATCAGTTAGAGTTGAGGAAAGGCCTGTGATTGAGATTTCTCTATTCGAATAAGGTAACGTATGACTCATCAAGATCTCGGAAGATATTTAGATAACCAGTGTTTTTGTAGTTTGAAGGCTTCGATTATTCGTGTTCGGTTGCATACCTGTGATTGGATACCCATAATTCCTTTCCGCGATACTTATAGCCAGATAGCAAAAGCTAAGTGAATCGGGAACGAAATGATCAAACTGTGCACAAATAAATTTGTCTGGAGTAGCACCAGGGGCGAATGCAGGGGAGTGGGGTGCGCACTCCCCCTCGGAGCAACTCCCCCCCTATTTTCAAGATACCCAATGCGAAATATTGTTTTCTGTCTTTGACATTTGACTTTCTTAAAGTAAATCACTGAGAATTTGTGAATCCATCTTCAAGTAATGTCATTCTATATAACAAGCGAGAGAACTTTCTTTTCAAAAACATGTTTAAAACGTTCAGATCTTACTCGGAAATCTTTATTTCTGGACATGTTGAACATCGTTCATAAAACTATTCAAAGTCATTTGAATATGATAATGAATGCTCTAGGTATTTATGAATATGTAAATGAGGTATATAAAGGTCCTTCGGTGCCACTTTGTACTAGTAACGGAAAGAGCTAGAGCTGCTGACCCACCACCCACCTGGCGAGCAAGCGGGATATCATTGTAATAAGTCCATTCTGTTCACCTCGACCTTGTCCCAGGCCAGAGTGGATAGCCCCATGCCTTCTTCATAGCATTGCCTTAGACAGTATGATTACACTGGTACGCATAATCGATCGGAACATAATCCTAATGTCAACACAAATAATGTCAACAAATCAATCAATGCAATAATTCCTCTGGCTGGCAATATTAATTGGTGTTTATTGCAGCTCAGTAAAGGCTGCAGCTGCAACTTCCTAGAAACTCTTTTATTTTGGCAATCAATCAGTCCTTCCTTCTTCTTCCTGGAAACGTTCTCAATATCGAAGTCATAGTGCTCACAAATCTTTACGAGCATGTCTATGTTGAATCTGTTCTTCAATTTGTCTTGTTGGCTTAGCTCACACAAGTTATATCTGTCAAAATATATAGGATGTCAAAATCATCCTCTCGGTCTTTGATGTGTTCATCTCTTACCTCATCTGGGTTTTCAATGCTGTTCTTTTTCGCAGCTGCTGCCCTGGAGAAAAATGCGCGAATCTGTTGCGTTGGAAGGCATTCGCTAGCTATAAAAAGACGTTCACCCTGTTCATCTCTTGCACATCTCATGTCCACCGCAACTTGCATTGGATCAGCTTTGCGACCTGTCTTACTTCCTATGTCAAATTTCTCTAAAAGATACTTTCTCACTTTGTCTGGAAATCGTACAGCTGGTTTTGGTTTCTTCAACGCCCATCCTTTTTCAACAGCCTTGGCTGACATTCTTGTGGAATTTTCTTTGATATGAAGTGAAGAAAATCTGTTCTCAAGATTTGAAGGGATATTGTGTGATGCAACGCTCTCAAACTGTTTTACCCACTTCCTCATCACTTGGTCACCAAGAGGTTCTGAATCTTCCTTGAAGACATGCTTGCCTGCTGCAATGTGGTTTTCAAGTTTGCCCATGGTTATATATTGTTTCACACAACCTGGTTCAGAGCAATCAAAAAGACTGGATTCGATTACATCTTCCTCGTCTCTTAAAACCTCTTCCTCTTCTGCTTCCTTACGCTTCGTAGCAGGTTTTACCTGTCTTAGCTTTACATGTGCATTAACTGGTGCGGCTCAGCTTTCAGCAATTTTAAGAACTATAGGCTGAATCTGTCCATCCTTATCAAAGCTCTCCTATGGAAACAATTTGCCTTCGCCGACCCCGTATGCTTTCCATACCCTTAACCCTTCGTCACTGTACTTAAAATTATGAAGACTGATTTCTGGAATACGAGGTATAGTGGCGCTCGATACCACTGGCATTCCTACAACAAAAGGCATAACGTTTTGAATGCCACCATGTGACTCCAAGGCTTTCTTGATATGTCCCGCTGATGTGAGGTCATTTCCTTCGTTGAGAAATCTATTTACGTGGGCTTTCTGATGGGCAGCGCTCCTATCACATGGCCCTTTACCAGCTTGCGGTTCGGAAAAGTCGTATCGTCTAACAGTAATACCTGTTAGCTTTTCAAAATGCCTTATGGGAATCAGTACGCCACCAGTTGCATATGAACCCGCACAATCGCTTCGATAATAGGCTTCCTTAAGATCTGGATGTCGCGCTTTTTCCTCTTTAAGGGTATGGCACATGATTGCCGCAATAACCTCACTGTTTTGGCTAATCTTTTCTTGAAACAAGTGAGAATACACTGATATTTCATATTCACCACTTTTGGTACGGCGTACACAGTAGGAAATGTGCCAACTGATGCCACGCTTACCAAACCATTCCTGTTGGGTTTCCTTAAAACGCGAGGCAAGAACTTCATTGCAAAATCTTGGGTGATAAATATTGAGCTAGAACCCAGTTTGTCTATAGTATCTTGTCGCGCTTTGGCCTGGTGTACTGCTCTTAAAAGATGACGTTTCCATGCCCAGATTGCTTCGAACTTCTTTCTCATCAGAACTATAGAATGTAACAGCAGGATCAGAAACAGAAGCGTTTATTAACTCTTGGAGATGACCAAGACGTTCACAATCATCACATACCAAATCATGGTCGTGGTCGTCACAACTCTTAGAAAAAGCTGCTTTTTGCGGGTCACTCAAGGCGAAGACACTGCAGTGGTCGGGACATCGTGACGAAGATGAGATGTTTAAACGGTAACTTCCTTTAAGATACCTCTTTAGAGTAGATAAGGAGTTGCACACGTCACTAACCCATGCTAAATCCTTCCCCCTTTCACCCAGTTTTTTTAAAACGTCTTCGAGCATCTCAATACCACGGAGACCATCAGCACTAGTATTATCAAGGCCCTGTAGTGCCTTTTTCTGCTGAGCAGGACAATACTTCAAAACTCAGTCTGTAAAGCTCCCTTTCGCTTAAGTGATCAAACCTAGTCTCTTTGCAGTATGTAATGTACTGCTTGATGATTCTGGATGAAATCATATTTCGAACAATGTTAGGCATACTAATAGTCTCGCCTGAAGACAGCTTCACAGTTCGAGTGCCATAAGCGACATCTTGAACGAAATGCGGGCTTGAAATAAATTCAACAAAATGCTCTATTTTGGGCATCGTTAAGCCTACACGATACTTAGGAACGGCTTTCAAAGGTTGGTCTCTTCCTAGTGATAATATGTGCCGTTTGGCTTGACCAAGTTGATATTTTGTAACCTCTGGCAAGATGCTTTGTATTTGTTGATGGGAAAATATATCGACAATAATCGACAAAATTTGAACTTCTGTTACTCTTGTCTCCGATGCGCGATAAGCAGCAGCCAGGGCTTGAAGTGACAAATCCGGTTCCTTCTGGGTATCTTTAGCATTGAAGTGATCGTCAAGCACTCCTGAACAAGATAGATATAACCACACTTCATCTTCGTAACCAGGTGCTATTGTTTCTATTACTGCTACAATGCCTTGCTTCATCTTTCTTAGGTGTTCCCTTTTAGTGCGGTCGGCAGCATTAGACCAAGGATTCTTAACACAATATCGCACTGGGCTCAAATTACGGCTAGCCAAAAAATCATTCAACTTTTGAACAGGAATGTTATCTGCTCTCTTGAGTAGCTGACGATATGCTTGTGGTTGATACCCAGGAGTTTCCGTGAGTGAGCTTTCTAAACCAAACTGGGTTGAAATTTCCGACGGTGAAAGTAAGCTACATTCAGCATAGTCGACTGGGGTGCACTAAGCTATTCTTGAACAACTTCGCAACTCCTTTTCGGCATCTGCGCCATCGGCGGGCGTTTTGTCAACCATGCTGTCCTTCGTCTCCTTAAAGGAATAAAGTTTCTTGCGGCAATTTGTGCAGATACCTGTTATGAATAATAAATTTATGAAAAATAAATGCCATGTCATGGAATAAAAACATTCAGTTGGTCTATTTAGAAATAAAGAAAATGTAACTTAATACATTTCCATTCACTCACTCACTCACTCACTCACTCACTCACTCACTCACTCACTCACTCACTCACTCACTCACTCACTCACTCACTCACTCACTCACTCACTCACTCACTCACTCACTCACTCACTCACTCACTCACTCACTCACTCACTCACTCACTCACTCACTCACTCATTCATTCATTCACCAGCACCAACGGGTACTAACAGCCCTAATTGTTGATATATAGCCTGGGATTGGATTTTGCTCACTGTACGATTGGGCTTTGCTTTGCCTTTGTGTTCGGGGTAACGACAGACTTTCCTTTGAAACCATCCTCCACCGAGCTGCAAACGATGCTTGGGACAAATTGTCGTTATCGCGAGAAGTTCATCGTCATACTCAAATACCCCAGCTCTTGCGAGTAGAAGTTCGAATTCATTACTAACATCATGAACATTTACCGTGCGCAAATGCTTACTTACATCTCTTTGGCACTGTGATAAAGGTACTACTGTCTGAGATTTGCTCACATTCGATGAAGAAGTGCCACATTCTGATCCAACGAGGGTATAAAAGGTACAGTTCATTGAGAAATTTCTACGCACAACATAACTATGTAGTAGAGAAGGAAGGACACCGGAGCGCACATTCAAGTAGACAAGCAAACATACTGTAGTAAAGCCAGCCTCTTGATTATGCAACTGAAGAAAACGTCATACTAGCTCTAAAAGGAAATTACTGGAACAAATTAAGTTTTACATTTTTACAAATCCAAACCAAAAATCTGCTATTTTCTAACCAAATTTAGTAATTGTTTTGTATTATTACTGCTATTTATCATAACAAATTAAAATTAAAATCGAAGTTGAGAAGTTGAGATTATACGTAAACAAAAACTGAAATCTACAAATTATACGTCTGCCATTAATTGAAGCGTTAGGTCCGGCCCCGAGATTAAATTATAGTATAAAGCCTAAATAAAGAAAAGCCTAAAAAAACTGTATTTACTTTAATTTCGTATTTTCGTATGGTATTTTAAGAAAAGAAAGTCAGATTTTTTTGTTTCAATATAGCTATTCTATTTTTGGTCAGTTCGCGTATGCCGTTAAAAATGCCCATAATCTGATATTTTGTCACTCCAGAAAAAAATTCTTATACTCAAAAACCCAAGGTAATCTATGTTGTTTCCCTTCAAATAGCTTATTATCTTCAAATTCACCGGTAATTTTACTTGAGATATTGGTTGGACACTCTGGAAATTGTGAATTCTTCCGAGGTAGTTTTAGGTATCCCTTTTTTTTTCCTTTAATTTCTCAATTATACCCAATTATTAAGAAACCTAAACAAATAAGAAGTCCATAACTAACTGTTTATCAAAAATATTTCATAATTTACGACCTATAAATTTCGCGATGGCTCTTTTAAGCTTGCTCTCTCAACAATCAGGCCAATTAGCGCAATGAATCGAGTCCTTGAAATCAAGAAAATTCAAATTTTAATTTCTTCAAAAATAACAGCTTTTACAACTTGAAAATACACAAAATGTTTCAACACTGAAGGCTCAATCCTCTGGCAAATTTTGGGGAAAATCGTGCAAAATTTATGTTTTTCGATCCGCCGCAAACTGCCGATATTTCTCGAATCTTACAGTCAAGCTCTCTTAATTTGCAAAAGATTGACTCGATGATTGTTATAATTAGGGGTTGAGGAAACAAAGAAACATCAATTGAACCATTTTCAAGTTGTTTTAGGCATCAGGGTATCCCTAGTAACCGGTGTGCATTCAACTCAATAAAGCGTGAAACCATTTCAGCAACCCCCCCCCCCAATATAGTACACATTTTCTGAAAGCTTAATGAATGTAAAAGTTCCTCGTTACTTTATTGCGTAAAATATTTTGTTCGTTTAAGTTAGAGCGTATTATCTAAATTTTCAAATTATTAATATTATTATTATTATTATTATTATTATTATTATTAGTTCTAGGGAAGGAAAACTAGTCCGTTGCTATGGCAACTGCTATAATCTGATTGGCTTATTCATTTCCTATTGTATATTAGACAATCAAAAGCGAAAACTTTGTTTGTAATTCGCAATGTGTTACACTTGAACTGCACTGCTCTAATCCAATCAAATTCGAGTTATTTATTCATGTATATTATTATTAATATTACCCTATTATACTGACAACTATGCTATCCTAATCATTTGTTTATCTTTAACAGGGTTATTGGTTCGTTGGCAAATACCTGCGACTTCACTAAAGCATTTAAGTGCAAAATAAACAGCCCAATGAATCCCGTAAACAAATGCTATCTGTGGAGTAATAAAGGACTATAGGTCTAACAGTATGGTCACATCCTAAAATGAACAACTGTTAACTTACCGGACTGTAATCACCAGATATGCTTGGTATTAAACACAGAATTCGAAGTTCATCATTATAATTGAATAAAATGAGCAATGCCTTACAGACATGTCTAGTGTTTTTTTTTTTTCAGTTGACCTACCAATTGCACTACAGTAGGTCATTCTTGATAACCAAAGAGCGAACCCTATTCGGCCTGGGCTTTTTTTCTTACTGGGTCTGTGGGGGGTGGGGGCATTGTGTCCGCGCCCCTTAACTTAGCTACACTAAAGCCGACAATCTCTTAGCAGTGAGATAGAACGAGGCATGGAACGGGGGTCAAAACCGGTATTTGACCATGGTGATCATGAGGAATCAAACTACCAATAATAGGTCGGCCTGCACCATGACACCAAACGGGAGACCAAACGACAAATTTGCAACATAAACAAATCAAAATCAAAATGGCAGATGGTCTTCAAGGTAAAAATTCGTTTAATATAAGTCGAGTTTAGGAACGAATTCGTTACCTCAATAATTCAACACTACTCCTTAACTTTTGATAGAGTTTTATTGTTTCATTGGCTTACAACCGATGAAAATATCAAAAAAGTTTACCTCAAAGAACGATTTCAAAAATGGCATTTTAGTCGCTCACCCGGCAGTGGCTTGTCATATGTCCATGGAATGAATGTTATTTCATATGGCAGAGATCGCTAACCAATCAGTCGTCTGATCGCCTGTCTTTGAGGCGGATAATGTGGCACTGCTACTATGATATCTTAAATAAAGAATTCAAAGAGTGAAAGCTTCTTCAAAAGATCCTCAGATCAGCTGAACAAGAGGAATAAAACCATTAAATATCAGGATTAAATAAAGTGCAAAGCCCCTGTCCTCGATTAAAGCTACAGTCTTTACTATATCTTAATGAGACCCTTTTTGCATTTAGTACGTACTTATCAAAGAACCAAAGAAGCCAATTTAGAGAAAACTGTGGTGCTGAGATTGCCCTACCAGCTGAGTAAACAACTAATTACACAAAGCATTATATATTGTTGAACAAAACCTAAGGCAACATGTGTGGATGAAGTGGCCGGATGGCCAGTGTAACTTTATTAGGGTATTTTCAAGTTACACCACCCTGAGGACTCTCTCGACAAACTAGTGACGAGAGCTAAGAAAATTGAGGAAGTCCTCTGTAGACCTAGTTCCAGCCTCAATGCTATAGCCAGCAATCAACCCATAGAGCAGTTGCAAAGTGAAATAAAGGAATTCAAGGAGATTGTTGCATCCCTCACTAAAGCCTCTTTAGCTCCAGCGACTCGGAACCAGTGAATGTTGATGCTACGGGGCATGCATCAACATGTAAGAGAGCCCCAGAAAATACCAAAAGGACAATGCACGTAGCGGGAAAAGTTGGAAACGCACCTTGCACTTGGCTTATCGATACGGGAGCTGATGTCACTTGTGTTAGTGCCCAGTTACCATGGATAAGGAATATTACTTTATTGCCACCAACCTCAAGTCCGTTGGCAGCCAAAGGATCACATCTGCAGTGCATTGGCGAATTAAGGACAAACATACCAATTGTTCAGACACGTCACCCGTCCCTCCGTTAAAGTCCTGGTCGTGGACAAACTTAACTCACCTGCCATTCTAGGCCTTGATGTTTTGCATGCTTATGCATGGCCAACTATTCTGGCCACTGAGCCCGCAATGAGGCAGCGGTTATCCCCAATTGAATTACAAAATGGCGAATCTAAAATATAAAGATTTGATAGCCGCGAGCCAAGAAATGAAAGATAAAAGTACGCTCTTTAAATGAAGAACAATTTGCCGGGTTATCATAGCATACAATAACTCCTTACCTTTCATTCTGACCAATAAAATTAACAAAATAAAGCGTTTGAATGTTTCCTTTCTTTGGCAATCGTTCGGACTAGAAAACGACATACTGTTTCTGTAAAATTTATACAAAAACATGCAGCACTGCGAAGTAACAAGACTAGTTAATCGAATTACAGAATTCATATGAAATTTGCCGGGTAAAATTTAAAGAATACACTAACCCTGAAATCCTTATTTCAAGGGTTTGTCCAATTTATCGATGTTTTCATGCTTCCTTTTTGGCGATAAAATGCTGCAAAACTTCTTCGTCCTCGTACGGTATGTCGTTCTTCCGGTCTGCGAAGTTTAGTGAATTTCCAACCATTTTTATTACGTAAAACTCCATCAAATATCGACATGTTTGGTATCAAAATGTCGCTTGAAATCCCTGCTTTCTAGTCTCGCTAATAACTCTGTGATTAGCTGCAATGCAGTAAAGATGGCCAGTGGTTTCTATATCTACAGCTTTACTTCTGGTGCTTTTTGGCGCAAAAGCGCGGAAAGTCAAATTATACAATCTCTAGAAGTGAAGGAAAAAGGTCCGATCTATTACAAAAATACGACCTGCAATTTCAGGGTTAGTGTATTCTTTAGATTTTACCCAGCAAATAGATTCCCCATTTTGTAATTCAATTGGGGATAACCGCTGCCTCATTGCGGGCTCAGTGGCCGGAATAGTTGGCCATGGAAAACATGACGATTGACTGGACAGCACAAGTTTTACAGCTGGGAGGATACGCGATCCCTTTACAGTCCGGTTCATAACCATTTTTGATAATATGCGTGACGTCACAAAATGGCATTAAATGGCACAAAATGGCCGCCAAACAATTTTTTCATGTCCCCTACTTATTTGCGCGCTAGTTTTCAATATATAGTCCTTAGCCATCATTCTTAGAGAGTAAATAATTATTCAGTGTATGAGGATTTTACCCAACGTTGGCAGTTTTTGTAGAAAGTCTTCGAGCGAGTAAAATATACGTTTTTATGGTCGTGGCTGTGGTGTTTCTGACGTAAAAATCCTCATATTATTCTTAAAAAGTTATAGTTTTAGACGTCTTCCGACGACTGGTTCAGCATAATTCCAACGTTTTCTGAAAGTATGTGAGATAAGTTATCGTTGTGGTTTGGTTTCCGCTGTGGGCACAACGGAAAAACGAAGAAATCCATGGCTAAAGTCAGACTACTATACTACCTGCAGAGTCGTTGTCGAGTTTGAGCTCAGTTGTTGAGAGGATCCCGATTCCACAAAAAGAAGAAGAAAACTATAAGCAAATTCTTGTTTATTCACGAGTTTGCCAGTCAAGTGCTGGGATATAAACATCAAAGGCAAGAGAAAGGAAACGCATCCTGAACTGCTCTGCCAAAATTGCAAGCGTTTAATGTATAGAGTATGACTTGACATAGTCAGGCCATAGTCAACAAACCACCGTTTGCTGAATGGAAACCCCATTCCACGCGATCACGATGCGTGTGTCTTGGATTTGGAAAAGTAGCTACTGGTCTACAGAGTCTGTTAGAGAAGATGACAAAGGAAGTAAAACTGATAGTGCTGACGAGACTTACTAAGAATTTCGAAAAGCAGCATCGTCCTCCTTCTCTGTTATTTTGGAGAAGAATCCTGTGTATTTTTAGCCACCATTTTTACTCAAATTTGATGCGAAGAGGTCAAAGAGGGTCAGTGTGGTTACTTTTGATGTCAAAGGAAATTCAACATGCCCTGCCACCAAAACTTAGTAAAACATATTTTCAATCACAAATATAGGGCTCTTTCTTTTGTATCTTGATAATAGATTGTTGTTCCAGTTTAGAATTGTCACTGGCCTCGCAACAACTTCTAGTTCTAGGGTTCCAACTCATCAGCGTTGGACATATAAGACAAAGGAAGGAGGAGGCGCTGTAATCCCATGTGAATGGGGAGTCAGATGCAAGAAGGCGAATACTTCTCGTATTTTGAATAAAATTCGGGATGTATCAAACACTATTGAGGGAGGAAATTCAATGTCTGTTAAAGTAGCTACTTAAACGCAGAAGGTCCCGACAGACTAAGCTTCTTCAGTATGGTTTTGTTAATATAAATATAACGTGAGAGAATTTGAAACACTGAGCCTTATAACCCGGCTTATAATCATGAGTCTACAGACTGTGTATTTTTGAAGCTTCTTATGGTTTTGTAATAAAGAATAACTTGAGTGAAATGGAAACATTGATTACAATGTTGTGTTAACTTGAAAGCCTACTCCGCCGAATACATATATTAGACATAAAACTGACTGTGATGATTGATGATGGACATGGCAACCACCTGGTCCTCGTCTCTGATTGGTCAAGAGTTGTGTTTACAAAATATTATCAACAAAGGTTATGAACCGGACTGCTTTAGAAAGTCTACTTGCAGGCGCCCCAAGTCAACCAACCGAGGTATGTTTGGTGTCTGATGCAGTAATACTGGCACGTTCACAGTGTTGCATTACAGCTGCTTCCAAACAATTTGGAACATTGCCACAGGACACCTTGTTCACCCCTTACCAAGACAAGATGGCAAGACAAGACATTCTGCTGGACTCGGGAGTCCTGATACGAAATACACAAAACGAGATTCCTGCCCTGGTCATGAACAACTGCGAGGCCCCAATAAAGCTGTACAGTGGTACCTCTGTTGGTCAGCTCTCTACAGTTATTGTACAGGACAAGGAGGAAGAAGTTCTGAGACCAACAACAAGAAAGCAACGTAAACCAGGTAACGTTGAGTTGTCGGACAGTTGCCTCTCTCCCAAACAAAAGGAGACCGTACAAAAAGTTCTCAGTGACTTTCGCGACGTTTTCGCGAACGATGAAACAGAAGTCGGAAAAACAGACCGGATTCACTTTGAAATTGACACAGGTAACCACCCACCAGTGACCCTGAAACTACGACGCAAGACAGATACGAGAAATGGAAGACAGGGGAGTCATACGCAAATCTACGTCTCCTTGGTCCTCACTTATATTGTTGGTACCTAAGAAGGATGGGTCGTACCGATATTTGGACTCTTTAGGTGGCTCAGCTATGTTCACTACTCTCGGTTTACATAGTGGCTATTGGCAGATACAGAATGACCCGAAAAACAGACACAAGACAGCATTCACTACAGAATTGGGACATTTGGGAATTTGTCGTTATGCCTTTCGGTGTCAAGAATGCGCCAGCTGTGTTCTCCTGCCTGATGGCAGACTTCATGAGAGGGTTAACGTGGAACGGGGTCGCCATCTATCATAATAGGCGGTAAAAGCATCTGCATCTTTTGAGGGACGTCCTCTCACGGCTGAGAAGTGCTGGGCTAACGATCAAGAGCTCAAAGGCTCATTTATGCCATAAAAACATTGCGTTTTATGGGACACTTGGTATCTGTCGAAGGAATTTCTCCGGACCCAGAGAAAGTGGAAACAGTTAAGAATTGGCCCCGCCCACAAACTACCAAGGATGTTCGCACTTTTCTCCGACTGTGCAATTACTACATGGAGTTCGTCCCAAACATCCAGACTCCTGCTAAACCTCTTAATGAGCTTACAGGAAAAGCAAAGTTTGAGTGGAAGAAGGAGCGCGAGACCTCATTTTGTAAACTGAAGGAAGCACTCTCAAGTGCCCCAGTTTTGTCGTTCCCAGATATGACCCGGCCATTTGAACTGAGCACAGACGCGTCTGACACCGGATTTGGTTGCATCCTCGCTCAACGAGATAGCGCTGGACGAGAACGACCAGATTATTACTTATCCAAGGCATTTAGCAAGAGCGATCTATCCTGGCACAGAAGAGACAAGGAAGCATTTGCTTTACACATAAAATCTTGGGTTACGCTGGTTGAAGAATACCAGGGACCCCAGATAATAATTAATAATAATAATAATTTATTACTTGTATGAAGGCGCAAATTCGCATTTGGATATGATCAAATGCGCCTAAAATATTACATTCTATTGAAATAATAAAATTAATTAATTAATAAAATATGTTAATATGTAACTTTGTAAATAAAAACTTAGTTACATACAGCTGAGGTATCCTATATAATATAAAAATGTCATTAAAATCTGATATAAATAGGTACATAAATAAAATACACCTACTTGAAATACAGATACAGATAAAGATACGCACGGTGGGTAGAGCAAATTGAAGAGTTTGAGTTTGAAACGTGCTACAGAGCAGGACAGTTAAACCAACATGCTGATACTCTATCATGAAGACCTCAAATACAAAGGGTAGCAGAGTTATTCCCCAGCGTACGATTCTCTTTGGCACATTGCCAGAAATATTGGACATTGTCAGCGATGTTACGCATGAATGAAAATGAAGTGGTTTTCTAGAGGAAAAATATAACTACATGGTTTCCAAGCACATATTTATATTCAACTATGATGTTAGTAAAACAATTCTTACCAAAAAATAGTTACTTGACAATTAAAAGAACAACTATTATTTTTCTGTTGATAAGCCTCACCACAGGAAGCCCATGAAGGACAAGAAACAAGTTTCAAACGTAAATCGTTACTTTAAGCTTCCTTATTGTATCTCAGCAGTCAATAGGAGCTTGTAAAAACAAAATGGCGATATTTAGGGGGTTTTGAAGCTGTTTGGAGCAGTTCTCTGTGGTTTCTTGTCATTTTAACTGAAAACTACGAGCTAACAACGCGTCGAATCGCTTAAAATTTAACCTAACTTCAAGCTTCTTGGGAACCTACATTCTGAAGGCATGCTGTCTATTTTGAGCGGTTTTGGATTTATTAAACACTCGTTTGGTGATATCGAGGTGGAGCTCTTTTACTTTTAAATTTTTTCGAGCTCAAATAAGACGATTTTGGGGTCAAGTGTGGCCAGATTTATAGACGATGTATGGAATCTAGAGCTTTCGAAGCCTTTCGAAGGCAAGTAGTCCGGGAACCAATATGTCGCATGATTCAATGATCATTTTACGCTTATTTAGTAGCTTGTAGGGTGGGTTGTTTGTCGCGATGTGGAGCTCAGAGGAAATAAAACCCTATTCGCCGTAAATAGAGGAAGCTCTATATTCCCCATACATTTCCTATAAGACTCGGCGGCTATTTTGTAAGCTGAAACGCATCATTGCGCATGGATGAGCAGGCTCATGTCCCATATTTCTGGCAATGAGCCAGAGTTACACACCTTTCCACTTATTCTACACTCGACAGTGAAAGCAGATTTTCGAACAGCACAAAACCCCACAAAAACACGATTTCTCACTCAAATCTTAGCACCAAACTGTTCCTTACCTATCGCACTAAAAAATTATGGCATATCAAACTATAACTATTATGGCATTTGACGATCATAATTATGCATAATTAAGATTCTGTTCAGAGCAGTGCATGGAAAGCATTAATTGAGGTGATTCTAGCAGACTTGTGAAAAACTCTGAGTTCACAGCGGGTGCAGGATAGAGCCCTGGTGGGGGAGCAAGGGGCAAAGCCCCCGAGCGCAATCAGACTTTTAACGCTTTAAAAGCGTTTTAAGGCAAGAAAAAATTATGGTTTTCGTATTAAACATGAAAAATTCGTATAGTGAAAAACTAATTTAATAACAAGTATTATAAAGACAAATTATTGGAAAACTAAGACCGATGCAGGCCCGTAGCCAGAGGTAATCCACCGCTGAAGGCTGGATTAACAACATTTTGAAATTCAGACCCTCGGAAATGCCATTTTCAGCGTTTTGAGAGGCATTTGCGACATAGTTATTGAAATACAGTTATGACAATTTTGCACATTCTGCCAAAGAAAAAGAAAAGAAAAGGCATATCTGATATGTTGAAAATGTTTTAATGTCTAATCCTTACTAAAAGTCCTTCGTTTTGAAAGTTCTGAATTTGTTTTGTGGCGGTCGATTCTAGACACAACCTAGTTGGCAACACCAGCACATTCAGTGGTATTACAAACCCTGCTAGATTGAGTCTTGGGTTTGTCTGTTTTCTTGGCATATCTTGAAGATCGAATCTATTGATCGTGAGTACTCATTGTCGCGTTGCGTCATATATTTTTGTTTGTTTTGTATCTTGTTCTGACTTATTGCTACGTGTATCATAGATATTACCAGTAAGACTGTCAGAAAACGAGGACCATGGATTAACGACCATCGCTTGTTTTCTTGTTTCCCACCACTGTCACCATTCGCCTGTCTTCCCATCACGACTAGAGTGATTCTTGCTGCCTGTCTGTTATGATATTAGCTGCGTTTCTCAACCAATAATGCTACCAGAACTGTATGAAATTCGATTCAGTTGATGTTTAATAAACGTTTTTATTAGTTATGTGATTTTCTCTACGGGTATCTACCTGTTCCGGTAAAAAAAAAAAACTTTTCATTTTTCTTCAATCCATTCATCGCAACATATCATGTTTTTTACATTCATGTGAATTTAATTACTTGTGGTTGTCTTTTTCAACAATAGATTTTAGTTTATATTGTTTGACTTTTCTTCTCTTCATAAGAAAGTTTCTGTTTATTTCACTCTATAACTGTATTATATAAGTAAAATTTTGCTACAATTTTAACCATTGCGTCAAACATAGGGAGCCCAGGCTCACAGTTAGTGAGAATCTCAGTGAATTTATAATGCGATGAGGTTAGAATTTCGAAGGCTCCGAAAATATGCTTCCAGAAAAGCATCGAAGTTTATCTTGTCCACAAATATGCCATAATATAGTTATAGTATGATAGTTAAGGAATACTTTGGTGCCTATATTTGAGTCAGAAATCATGTTTTAGTGGGGTTAATTTCGAGATGTCCGAAACTCTGCTTTAACTACCAAGTGTATAATAAGTGGAGATTGATCTCCAGTTGAGTTGAGGGTCGTTGTGACTCTATGGCAGCCAGAGTTACACACCTTTCCACTTATTCTACACTCGACAGTGAAAGCAGATTTTCGAACAGCACAAAGCCCCACAAAAACACGATTTCTGACTCAAATGTTATCACCAAAGTGTTCCTTACCTATCACACTAAAAAAATATGGCACATCAAACTATAACTATTATGGCATTTGACGATCATAATTATGCATAATTAAGATTCTGTTCAGAGCAGTGCATGGAAAGCATTAATTGAGGTGATTCTAGCAGACTTGTGAAAGGCTCTGAGTTCACAGCGGGTGCAGGATAGAGTTCTGGTGGGGGAGCAAGGGGCAAAGCCCCCGAGCGCAATCAGACTTTTAACGCTTTAAAAGCGTTTTAAGGCAAGAAAAAATTATGGTTTTCGTATTAAACATGAAAAATTCGTATAGTGAAAAACTAATTTAATAACAAGTATTATAAAGACAAATTATTGAAAAACTAAGACCGATGCAGGCCCGTAGCCAGAGGTAATCCACCGTCGAAGGCTGGATTAACAACATTTTGAAATTCAGACCCTCGGAAATGCCATTTTCAGCGTTTTGAGAGGCATTTGCGACATAGTTATTGAAATACAGTTATGACAATTTTGCACATTCTGCCAAAGAAAAAGAAAAGAAAAAGCATATCTGATATGTTGAAAATGTTTTAATGTCTAATCCTTACTAAAAGTCCTTCGTTTTGAAAGTTCTGAATTTGTTTTGTGGCGGTCGATTCTAGACACAACCTAGTTGGCAACACCAGCACATTCAGTGGTATTACAAACCCTGCTAGATTGAGTCTTGGGTTTGTCTGTTTACTTGACATATCTTGAAGATCGAATCTATTGATCGTGAGTACTCATTGTCGCGTTGCGTCATATATTTTTGTTTGTTTTGTATCTTGTTCTGACTTGTTGCTACGTGTATCATAGATATTACCAGCTAGTAAGACTGTCAGAAAACGAGGACCATGGATTAACGACCATCGCTTGTTTTCTTGTTTCCCATCACTGTCACCATTCGCCTGTCTTCCCATCACGACTAGAGTGATTCTTGCTGCCTGTCTGTTATGATATAAGCTGCCTTTCTCAACCAATAATGCTACCAGAACTGTATGATATTCGATTCAGTTGATCTTTTGATTTTTCTTCAATCCATTCATCGCAACATATCATGTTTTTTACGTTCATGTGAATTTAATTACTTGCGGTTGTCTTTTTCAACAATAAATTTTAGTTTATATTGTTTGACTTTTCTTCTCTTCATGAGAAAGTTTCTGTTTATTTCACTCTATAACTGTATTATATAAGTAATATTTTGCTACAATTTTAACCATTGCGTCAAACATAGGTAGCCCTGACTCACAGTTAGTGAGAATCTCAGTGAATTTATAATGCGATGAGGTTAGAATTTCGAAGGCTCCGAAAATATGCTTCCAGAAAAGCATCGAAGTTTATCTTGTCCACAAATATGCCATAATATAGTTATAGTATGATAGTTTAGGAATACTTTGGTGCCTATATTTGAGTCAGAAATCATGTTTTAGTGGGGTTAATTTCGAGATGTCCGAAACTCTGCTTTAACTACCAAGTGTATAATAAGTGGAGATTGATCTCCAGTTGAGTTGAGGGTCGTTGTGACTCTTTGGCAGCCAGAGTTACACACCTTTCCACTTATTCTACACTCGACAGTGAAAGCAGATTTTCGAACAGCACAAAGCCCCACAAAAACACGATTTCTGACTCAAATATTATCACCAAACTGTTCCTTACCTATCACACTAAAAAAATATGGCACATCAAACTATAACTATTATGGCATTTGACGATCATAATTATGCATAATTAAGATTCTGTTCAGAGCAGTGCATGGAAAGCATTAATTGAGGTGATTCTAACAGACTTGTGAAAGGCTCTGAGTTCACAGCGGGTGCAGGATAGAGTCCTGGTGGGGGAGCAAGGGGCAAAGCCCCCGAGCGCAATCAGACTTTTAACGCTTTAAAAGCGTTTTAAGGCAAGAAAAAATTATGGTTTTCGTATTAAACATGAAAAATTCGTATAGTGAAAAACTAATTTAATAACAAGTTTTATAAAGACAAATTATTGGAAAACTAAGACCGATGCAGGCCCGTAGCCAGAGGTAATCCACCGCTGAAGGCTGGATTAACAACATTTTGAAATTCAGACCCTCGGAAATGCCATTTTCAGCGTTTTGAGAGGCATTTGCGACATATTTATTGAAATACAGTTATGACAATTTTGCACATTCTGCCAAAGAAAAAGAAAAGGCATATCTGATATGTTGAAAATGTTTTAATGTCTAATCCTTACTAAAAGTTCTTCGTTTTGAAAGTTCTGAATTTGTTTTGTGGCGGTCGATTCTAGACACAACCTCGTTGGCAACACCAGCACATTCAGTGGTATTACAAACCCTGCTAGATTGAGTCTTGGGTTTGTCTGTTTACTTGGCATATCTTGAAGATCGAATCTTTTGATCTTGAGTACTCATTGTTGCGCTGCGTGATATTTTTGTTTGTTTTGTATCTTGTTCTGACTTGTTGCTACGTCGATCATGGATATTACCAGTAAGACTGTCAGAAAACGAACTTCGCCAGTCTTCCCATCACGACTACAGTGATTCTTGCTGCCTGTCTGTTATGATATTAGCTGCCTTTCTCAACCAATAATGCTACCAGAATTGTATGATATTGAATTCAGTTGATGTATATAATAAACTTTTTTATTAGTTATGTGATTTTCTCTACGTTTATCTAGCTGTTGGAAAAAAACATTTACGAATATTTCATTTATGTTGGATCCATTCATTGCAACCTCCCTTTTTTGACAGTCTTACTGGTAATATCCATGATCCACGTAGCAACAAGTCAGAACAAGATGAGTACTCACGATAAAGAGATTCGATCTTCAAGATATGCCAAGACAACAGGGAAAGCAAAGACTCAATCTAGCATGGTTTGTAATACCACTGAATGTGCTGATGTTGCCAATTAAATCAAAAGTTCGATGAACCTCACCTTGGACCCTTGCGATGACTTTGATGAATACGCTTGTGGGAGATGGCATGAAAATAATCCCAAACCGCCCTGCTACTCATATTATAACCCCTTCAGTTTACTCTAGCTGCAATGATAACAGAGGATTATAAACAAATAAAATTAGAAACGGCAACAATAAAAGTCAACGTAGTGAGCATCATGCCATCAGATTTGTACGAATCGTGCATGAACCTAACTGCCATCAAAAATCTTGGTGATGCACCTCTAAAGCAACGTATTAGAGATTGGAACATGAACGGAAACTGGGACAAGGAAGAGTGGGATTATGACAATACCCTTATTTCGATCCACAAAGTTACACCCGATGATAAAACATTTCCTAAATTGAACGGGCCTTTGTTACGAGCGAGAGTTATCCCAGATCCAACGGATACGACAAAGAAAGGTCTCGTTGTTAGTATCTTAGGGAACGGTCATTATTTATCGCCTGGGGGGCGACGATTATGGGGGTGGTTTTACTTGGATTTAGAAGAGCAGAAATGGGGATTAGTCGATCACTTAAAAGCTGGATGTTTTCCTAAACAATTTTAGTGTTTCTAGTAGCTTAATTTCAAAAACAAATCTGCATATCTGCTAATCAGCTGGCCCCTTGGGGTCAAACCGCTGGTAATCAGGAAGATTAAAGCATTTTCAACTTGATTGTCAACAGTTTTATTTATGTTAGATAATTCTACATCAGCTTTCCTATACTCGTTCATCTGAAAAGTAAATGACTGGATCAATAAACTTCGAAGCTTTTCTGAAAGCGTATTTTCGAAGCATTCTCATCTTAGCTCATTATAAATTCAGTGAGATCTTTACTACCTGTGAGCTTTGACTACCCGTGCGTGAACATTACAAACACCGACGAAGTTACTTATGCCGCTTGATTCAAAGCACTTCATAAAAAATTCTCGTACGCCAGTCATGTACCAGTCATGTCATTTCATTTGTCATCTATCATTTGTCATCGGTCATCTGTCATCTTATCAATTGTTTTTCCAATACGACAGAAAAATATTACCCATCGTAAGACTTGCTTAGATCCCTCGGTTTAATGGGCCAAATAATTTTAAAAGATCAACAAGATATTTCACAAACTTTTTAATCGATGTATTATTTCAGTTAATTTTCGTTGCAAGTGAGAGTAGTAAAAGGATTTCATCCTATAGCTGTTAAATAGTTAATGGCTAATGATAACAAGCTAATCAGCGTTTTTGGATCGTACTCTTTAGCACTACATTGTCCGAGCTACGTTTGCTGAGGCTGCTTAGCAGAAAAACACGCACTAGGTTTGGCATACTTTGGCTATTAACTGACCGTTAATTAACTAACGTATTACAAGCTTCAAAATTATGTTTTGTTAAAAAATGGCATTATTTACTTCTTCAATGATGCTGGTGTGCATCATCTCCCTGTAATGCCTTCTTGATTCCACTTCGAAGAAATTGTGCTCATACCACAAAGAATATACAAGGATTTATTATATGATTATCAATGAAATACTTATATTTCTTTATTTCAAAAATTTAATATTTTCACATTTGAAAATATAACCACCATGGCTACATACTAGAAAAAAAGCTCAAAAAAGCTTTCTTTTCTTTTTCATTTATAATCATATAATAAACAGAATGTTACCTGGGCGCTTGGAGATACGAATTTTACCTTCTGGTGTTGCAAATCTCTCTTTCGTTCGCTGTGCTCACTCGTGAGAGATCTTTTCAAGACTGGAAGCTAAAATTCCTATCTCAGCGCGCCCATGTAATGTCCTCTATATATCCTATCTATGAGTTTGACAGTCTGCTCTCGGTGTCTACAAGCAAGATCAGATAAAATATTTTGGAATTTTCTGGACAGATATGAGATAATATCATTTTTGAATTTTATCGCATACAAAGTCTATACGTTGATCGACCATTTTGTTTTTCAAACTCAGGGCATCTACTGCGCGGGCGTGTCCAAAATTTCTCCCCATGGTTATGTGATTTTCTCTACGGGTAAATCGGACGGGTTCTACCTGTTCAAAAACTGTTTACGAACCTTTCCTGAATTTCATTCATTGCAACTTGTCGTCTGTTTTTTACGTTCATGTGCATGTGGATTTAATTACTTGCTATTGTCTTCTTGAAATAATAGCGTTTTGTTTATATTCCTTGACTTTTCTTTTCTTAATAAAAATAGTTTATGAAGTACTTTTTCTTCATGAGAAAGGTTATGTTTCTTTCACACTATAACTGTAATTTTTAAGTAATATTTTGCCAGAATTTTAACCATTGCGTAAAACATAGGTAGACCAGGCTCATAGTTAGTGAGCACCTCAGTGAATTTATAACGAGATAAGGTTAGAATTTCAAAAGCTTCGAAAATATTCTTTTAGAAAAGCGTCGAAGTTTATCTTGTCGACAAATATGCCATAATATAGTTATAGTATGATAGTTAAGGAAAACTTTGGTGCTAAGATTTGAGTCAGAAATCGTGTTTTAGTGGGGTTAATTTTGGGATGTCCGAAAATCTGCTTTCACTGCAAGTGTATAATAAGTGGAGCTTGATCTCCGGTTGAGGGTCGTTGTGATTTGACGCCGTTTCAAAGAGTTCGGCGAAATTGTGATTTTGGAAAAATCTCTCATTTCGATGTATATAACGGCCTTTACTAAGTAAATCTTTATTCAATGTGTGATTAGGATTTGACGGTTATTTTTCGTGAATTATACTCGTAAGTGATACCTAAAAATATATATATCAAAAATTCAAGGCAGTTTATTAAATGGTGGTCTTTCTAAAACCCAATATTTTGTATGCGTCAATTTTTAGGTTCTATTTTAGACCGTCGTAATAACTTTTTTCCTACCCACTGAAACTGTACCTGTAATAGATGGTAAGATTCTGAAACTTTCAGAAAAGTCGTGCACGAGGATGATGAGAAAATGGTAAGGACTAAAAATATAATTGTCTGAATTTCCGCCGTCATAGGTCATCCACTTAGAAAATATCAAAATAAAGTACACAGATAGAATTTAAGATAATCAAATTACAATATATCAAAAATTCAGGAAACTTGACGATTTAATTTTGCGAAGCGAGCGAGAATAAAATTGAGCAAATTGAGCAAATTTCGCACTCAATTAGTTAGTAGTCCGAAGAAGACTTTTTACTAAACAGCATAATGGCAGCAGCCAATCAGAAGCCACGATTCTGTGAACATGATATATTGACGGCTGAGTTTGTCATGAAAAATAATCTCCGCCCATTGGTGTCCAAAATTTCTCGCCACGTAATAAAAAAACTTATTAAACATCAATTGGATGGAAAGCAGCGGAAAGGCAGCTAGTATTATAACAGACACGCTGCAAGAATCACTGTAGTCGTGATGGGAAGACAGGCGAATAGTGATAGCGGTTGGAGACAAGAAAGCAAGCGATGGTCGTTAATCCATGGTCCTTGTTTTCTGACAGTCTTACTGGTAATATCCATGATCCACGTAGCAACAAGTCAGAGCAAAATGAGTACTCATGATCAAGAGATTCGATCTCCAAGATATGCCAAGACAACAGGGAAACCCAAGACTCAATCTAGCAGAGTTTGTAGTACCACTGAATGTGCTGATGTTGCCAATCAAATCAAAAGTTCGATGAACCTCACCGTGGACCCTTGCGATGACTTTTATGAGTACGCTTGTGGGAGATGGCATGAAAATAATCCCAGACCGCCCAGCTACTTATATGATGTCTTTGGTGTAGTTAATTCTAAGACAAAGGATTATAAACTAATGAAATTAGAAACGGAAACAATAAAAGTCGACGGAACGAGCAGAAAAATACTGCAAATGCCATCAGATTTGTACAAATCGTGCATGAACCTAACTGCCATCAAAAATCTTGGTGATGCACCTCTGAAGGAACGTATTAGAGATTTAGGAGGTTGGAACATGAGCGGAAACTGGGACGAGGAAATGTGGGATTTTAGCAATACTCTTCTTTCGATCCACAACGTTCTACCCGATACTAATTTATATCCTAGAGTGAAAGGGCCTGTGTTTCGTGCGACCGTTTTACCAGATCCCAAGGATGCGACAAAGAAAGGCTTCGCTGTAAGTACCTTAAGTGGAACAATAAAATATCGAGACTCTCTTAATCTAGTAATTTTACGTTTTCTAATGACTAATAACTATTCTAATGATTGATTGGCAGTTCTTACTTTGATCCTGTAGATTTGGAATGCTGGAACAGTTCTTGGGAAGGATTCGTATCTAAATCTATCATCAAAGGTGAACCACATAAAAATATCATCGTAACTTAAATTGAGTAACTTAATTTTCTTTCATATTTTACAATCAGTTGTTTCTTTTCTTTAATCCTAGACAATATCAAATTACAGACAGCGGATAATTGATCTTGTGGTACGGTTGGGTGGTAATCCCAACACCACTGCCAAGAAAGCAGACGAGATAATTGGTTTTGAAGCCCAACTTGCAAACGTGGGTGACGTTTTATCCTTCTTAATAATTGTCTAAGCAAAAAAAGGGGAGAAAGGATTTGATGGGTTTCTAGTTGAATCTCATCTGCTTTATGCTTTTTAGGTAACTCCAACTTTTGCAGAAATACTGAATTCGTACGATCAATTGAGAATTTGGACTCTTGAAGAACTTCAACGTGAAGTGCCAGAGGTAAATTTTGACCCCATTATTATTCACTGTGAATCTATTACGTCACATCTATTGTAACCATACAAAACGATGACACAAATGTGTAGTGTTGTTAAAGAAATCTAAGACATAATAGTTTTATAGTTGCTAAGGTGTGGTATATATATAACAAGCAAATTTAATAGTTATATAAATTTATCAAAGTTAAGCTTAAATAAAACAAGTGAACGGATAAAGGGATAAAAAAAAACTGGACGAGGACTGTTGACAGAAATTCATATAATCTTACATTATCATTTTCAATATTTCATATCATGACCTAAGAAATTTCTGCAATTTTATTGGCTGATAGCATGTCAATACATAGTCAAGGTTGATCATAAATACACCTTTCTGGTAATGACGTCACAACTCTTGGAAACGTGGCTCCCTGGCTATCGCGCGCTCTTGCTTCCATCCATAAAATTCGAGTTCAAGGGAAATTCAAGAATATATAAAGCAGCATTAAGTTAAAAGGGTTGTATTTTAGATTTACTACAATAGAACCGATAACCGACCAAATTTAAGCCATCAAAAATTTCCAGCGGAAGCTAAAAAACTGTCTTAACACTTATTAACAGGACAAGAAATTAACTGTCAAAATACCTCATTATCTTAGAGGTGACTTCATAATTAAATACATCTTTGTTATTTTCTGTTTATAGTTCGACTGGATTCATTACTTCAATAATCTATATTCATCATCATCTTCTAAAATTAAGAAAACTGGATTTTCTATGGCGCCACCTGTGCAGTCCT
Source organism: Anthopleura xanthogrammica (assembly GCA_964019055.1). Taxonomy (NCBI): domain Eukaryota; kingdom Metazoa; phylum Cnidaria; class Anthozoa; order Actiniaria; family Actiniidae; genus Anthopleura; species Anthopleura xanthogrammica. Next base: position 5,716,228 of record OZ025208.1, on the reverse strand, counting down.
ACTTAAGCAAGGCTATGAAAATAATAAGCAGCACGACAAAGAGGTGAAGTAAAATATGTTCTTTTTCAATAATAAATCAAGAACGGATCCAGGGTTACAACCCTGACCCCACCCTCCCCCCCCCCCCCCCCCCCCCCCCCAAACGCCCGAATCTCATTTCATTAAAAAGTCAGATTTGACGTACCAGGCTTCAGTACCTTAATTCCTGAGCTATTTCCAGACTAATGACCATGCAAGCCCTCTGATAAACTTGTGGATCCGCACCAAAATTCTAGATCCTCAATGATTCTTTTCATAGAAAACATGGCCGTAAAAGTTGCTTACTTAAATCATCGAGTTTTTTTATTTTGTTTTCAGCATATTGGCAAATTATTTGGTATGGTACACAATACAGGGCGAGACCGATTTGCTTTCCGTCCCTTCCGCGAACGGTGATCGTTGGGGAACGTGTGTTGCTTCAGCTTTTGAATCTTTTAGTGATGTAATAGAAGCTGGATATGCCAATGAATGCTATGAAAAAATTACAGGACCAATAAGAATAGTAAGTGATTAGAAGTCAGGTAATACGAAGCTCAATGTTTTAGCCCAAAGGCAACAGATATTCCCAATATTCCAGATATTCCTATTTCTCTAACGGTAACATTTATTTGACGTAAAAATTTTTATAAAATAAATTGGATAGTACGCGCGCTCTCATTGGCTGATAGCCATGTTTGCATGAGGCTATGTAAACACACTTGTGACGTCAGAGGTTTGGATGAGTTTGGAAATTTGTCGAAATGTTTGTATTTTACTTGTTTATTTGTTCTTAATACATTAACTTTGAAAAAAAAAACGGAGTAATTTATGAAATAATACATCAAAAGTTATAAATCTCTGAAGCATTGATTAAAAAACGGAGAAAAATCCTTACAGTACTATTAAAATAATTCAGACTGTAGTTTATGCTTCATCCGCGTGGATGACAAACAAAAACAGGAATGCAAATAAAAATAGGACTTAAGTTATGACTTTTTACTTTACTTAACATATATTTGTAAGTCTTCAAAGTGGCATAAAGTATACAGTAAATCTTTTAGAGACAAAAAACACCACATGAAAGCACATATCAAAAAATGCTTTCTTACTTGTATAAAGCTAAGGAGAATTTCCAGTAAATTCTTGATTGCTGAGTGTCTTCTATTCAATATTTATTCAATCTGTGTCTTTATATCACTTCTTAGTGTCCTTAGAGTCCTTAGTCTCCCCGCAGCCGTTTTTAGGGTCGTCACGCAACGCTCTCTCCCCACTAACGGCTGCTCTCATTCGAACTACATTCCTTTCTCAAGGTTTAGCCAATCACAAATCGGGTTATATATTCAGAGAACTGTAAGCGGCCTTTTGACCTGACCAATCAAAGTGTATCTCTTATTTCAGAGAAATATTCGAAACGGCAAAAGACGAATTATAAAGTGGTTCTACAATTTTTATAATTGCCGTTTTCTGTGAGTATTCAAGCTTGTTGTTAGCTAATGGAAGTGGCTTGTCCATATAAGTTTTGAATTTTGGAAGAAGTACTAGTGCCAGTAATAAGTGGTAGTACCGGCCCAATGGTTTTTATTGGAAAGCACACGAGATCAGTTTCCTGAGTTCCTTCAAGCCGGCAGTACTTAGGAAACGTTTCATTCGTACATTATTTCAGAGCCTCTTTGTTCTTATAGATCCCTTGTCATCAATCTACAGCTTTGTCAAATGACAGGCGCGTTTGAACCTAGTTTAGTGCTTCACCAAACTTCATCGCAAATAAACAACTCGCGTGGTCACTGTCAGAATAACAACTCGATCACATTTACATCCAGACATGATCTGATTTCAACTATGGGGAAAATCAAAAGAACTTTTCCTCTAAAAATATATAAGTGTTTATTCTCTTCTTTCGAACTTCAGTCGAACAAATAAAGCAGTGATCCCTTTTGAGGATTCACGGCGTTTAAACTCAGATCAGACTAGATACTTCTGTACGCGCGAAAGCACCATGTTTACACTTTTGGAAGCTCTGACTGGCGTAATAGGATACCATAAGTTTGATCTGATTGGTGCAATAAATACAATGAGAAAGGAATGTAGTTCGAATGAGAGCAGCCTTTAGTGAGGAGAGAGCGTTGCGTGACGACGCTAAAAACGGCTGCGGGGGAGACTATAGAGTCCTCAGTGTGTCCGTAAAAAAAGCAAATATTTAAAAATCATCGCTTCCTTTATCGTCTCACAACTTTTGACAAGGAAACAGGAGAAATGGCATTAAATATAAAACTGAATATTTTATAAGGTTTCGTATGGGAAAAGCATTTTCTTAACAAATCCTTAGAAATCGATGTTTTATCGTATATAGACATTTCAAGTTTTAACGAGTCATTTTTTATTGACGATCTGTTTTTTCAAATAATAGTTCCGGATTATTTTCCTGTAGAGAAACACTGGTAGTGAGAATATGAACACTGTTATCAATCAGCCAATCTATAAAACGATATTTCCAATGTTTCTTATTGAGAAGAACACTAGTTATAAGTCAATTTAGATAATAAGCTGTACACATTTGTTTGACATATAGTAAATCTTTTTTCTCCGTTATGGATTGTCTTTCAATGGCTTTATTTTATCATGTTTTTGAAGTATATAGGTTCATCAGACAGAGGGCCATTTTGAGCTGATTTCGGGAGGGTGCAGATATGATTAATAATTCATATACACTCTGATACTGCAGTTAAAACACTTATGTTTATTAAGCAGTTTTATAACTACAATGGTTCATCAAGCACAAATGCATCGTATCAGTACGTATATGAATTATTAATCAGCCCCACACTTCCCTAGCTGAGATATTCAAAACCGCCCCGACTTTTAGTTTGATGGACCTTTATCCTAGTATAAAATATACGTCACGTGTTTAGTTTGGGCGACAAGATTGGCTCTTAACTTCATTGAATAATAATGAGTTTTAGAAATGTAAATACAAATCTAAGGCATTGGTTAATAGATTAAGATGACATTTCCCTTAATAATAAAGACTTTTCAGCCCTGTATAACATATTTCACTCTATGTATGCAGGCAAAAAATATTGTGAGACAAATAAGTCAAGCTTTTAAAGAAAACATCAACTCCTTGACCTGGTTAGATGAAGTCACTAGAAGTGAAATACTTGAAAAGGTAGGTAACTAAAGACCAGCTTAACTTGAACTATGACTTACTTAAATGTAAATAATGATGATTTTGTTCTTTAAGGACGTTCGCGGGCATTGTTTCTGCGCATCCTCTCGGAGCGCGCGCGAGGTTATCAAATGAGTGAGAAACGCCCGGTCTATTTTAACTACATGATAAAAATCAATCATACTTCAATTTTTTTTAAATATATGCTATTAACTTTTGACGTATTGTGATATCTAGCATTTTTCTTTCAAATAAAGTCACAGCATTGTACGAAAAAAAGCTTTTTAACCGAACGTGATGTATAATAGTGCCCAGTCTCCGCGCGCTATTCAAAATGGCGGCCAAATTTTCAAACTTTACGGCATAATATCTCCGAAACAAGTACGGTGACTCCCATTTTTCTTTCTCTTAAAAACAAGCTACTATAAAGATCTTCAATATATGTCAAAATGAAAAAAAATGACATTTCATGCGAAAGAATGACATCTAATTAAAAAAAAAAAAAAACCTCTTCACAACATCGGAGCTCGCGAATTTTGATGGCGACGCGCGAGTTCGAATCTTCATAAATTTTGTGTAGGATCATTTTTCATCATTATTTTCATTTATTCATGTCATAAATAGGCATATATAACATAAGGAAAAGTTTCATCAAATTATAACGCTGTTTTCATCCTTTTTATAATGTTCTAGTAAACTCGGAAAGGTGTGAGAAAAGGCGCGCTTTTTTCTTCGAAGTAGTCCATTTTTCTCGAGTTGTAGCTCAAAAATGAAGTCGGTGACCCCCATTTTTTATTTTATTTTTGAAACTCTAATATGATAAAGTAACTTTAATTTGTGCCAAGTTTCATAAAATTGACATTACAACTTCAATTGCCCGCGAACGTCCTTAATAATTTAAACTATATTATTAATTTAAACATGATGATATCCCGCATAGTTTACTTTCCCCGTCTTACTTCCTCTATCTGTCAGTGAACATTAGATCACCCCTGAGGTTGTTTGAGGGTTCGATGTGTTAGTGAGCCATGCCCTGACTTAGATCAGCCTTGAGGTTGTTTGAGGGTTCGATGTGGTAGTGAGCCATGCCCGGACTTAGATCAGCCCTGATGTTGTTTAAGAGTTTGATCTGTGACTTTTCTGTGCCCTGACTTAGATCAGCCCTATTTAAAGGTTGTTTCAGTTTTTGATAAAATTCAAGGATTTTTTTTACAGGTTAACGGCATGGTTGTCAATTTCGGCTTTCCTGATTACATGTTGCCAAACAGAAACAAAAACGCAAAAGCGCAAAAAAAGTTATCCGAAAAGTTATCCGCTAAGTTATTGGAAAAGTACAAAGACGTAAGTACATAATTTTGATGTTATTTAGATATGTTTTCCATCTAAAACTCCGGCCATCTTCTATTTCCAGATATCCATCGGACTTGAAACATATTTCAAAAACAAAATGTCCATCTCGAAGGAAGTACAGAAAGACATACTTAAAGATTTCAGTAACCCCCTGGATAAATCAACGTAAGCACAGCAGGTCATTTAGCAACTCTTTCATCCAAAGCGGCATGACGGTAGAAGGGGGTTCCGTTTACCGAAGACTAAATTGCTTTCTCAATGACTTAAATTTGCTAATAAAGTTCCTTGGGATTTGATGAAATTTTGGCGCCAAAGCGCGTGCATCCCGCCTTCCTACCCCATCTACACCAGGACTTTTGCCAAACCATGGGTATATTTATTTATATATTAATAAAATTTAGGCTGCCCGATCAATATCAATAGTACGCTTTGCGAAAAAAAAAGTTTATTGTTTTGCTTTTTTTCAGATGGATCATGTCTCCTTTCCAAGCAAATGCCCTTTACCATCCTTCGTATAATTCAATCAGTAAGTCATATAATTACATGAACGTTTACTTTACCTAAACTTAGATTCATTTGTATTAGTATAGATGGCAACTAATCCCAATTCTTTACCTGAAATTTTACACTTTATTAGATCCATATACATTTTGAAATTACAAGCAAATCCTGTTCTTGGCAGTGCGATATATTTCAAAATCGCACTATTTTGGCACTAAAGGTTATCTTTTTTCAGCCAAAATGAGAATGAAACATTGAACATTGTGTTGCAGTCAAACTAACAAAACTGTGAACACCTGCAATGTCTGCAATGTCCACAATGTTTACTGTTTAACCGTAGCGCGATCTCTATTGGTAAACAGTAAACATCCAACCAGAATGCAAGATTTGCATGTAATAGCGGAGCTCCCGCGCGGGCCGATAACTTGCGCGACGGAGCACCATACTTAAGAAAAAATGATAACCACTCGAGTTGATTTTTCATTGCTTGATTGCGCCATCAATTTGTCCATACATACGACGGCGTGCCCCATCACAGGGTTCCCACCGCGCTAGATTTCAAAGCAAAAATTATAACAACAGCAATAATTTAGTTAAAGATGGATTAAGAAATATTATTTTCTTATTTTTGAAAAGCGAAAAGTATGTTTAATCTACAACTAAAAGCACAGAAGTCGTGCCTGTCTTGAAATAATTGTTCGACTTCACCGAAAGCAGATTTAAGCTTACTTTGTGACTGAAAAACTGTGAGAAAAAGTGGACTATAGACCAGAAAAAACTCCTTACATTGCAAGAATAAGCAGCGGTTTCCATCATGAGAGTATCAAAATGGCAATATCTTTTTACAAAGAAATGGCTTGAAACAAACAAAGAACCATAAATATAATCTCACAAATTTTCTCTAAAGCCCAAATCAATCTATCATCTATTACATCTCTCGGACCTATCTGACTTTAAATTTAATTCAGAACAGAAAATCTTACCTTTCCTTTTTGATGATTTTACTACGAAGAATAGTGACACATTCTGCCATACATCTTCTTGCAGCAAGCGCAAATCCTAATATTCTAGGAGATATAATGTTTGACCGAATATCGCTACCAAAAATGCCCAAATCGATCATACAGCAGTCATGATCATATTTTCGCTAAGCAAAATTCATATCTTGTTCTCTATGATAAGCATTTCCATTTTGCTTTTAAAACTGTTCTTTTTGCAAATTCTAACGCAGGACAGCTTTAGTATTGAGATAGACAGAAACCTGTGTTTACTTATGCTAAATACTTATGTACCTCAAAAGAAAAAAAATATTAACTATCGGCAACTGTTTTGATTGGAATGAAATTTATGCTGAAAGTTAAGGAAATATATAGCTTTTGAAAAACGTTAAGAATGTGTAGGGGGAAATAATTGTGACTGCGTAGCAATTCCTTGAATTTGCAGTTAGTATATGCGAAAATCATAATTCTCAAAGAGTGCGTGATTGCCTATTTTCCTCACAGACCCCACAGATTGCCATTAAATTTGCACTGAGAAGTATGAAGGCATTGTGTTGCCCTTTTTTAAACGTTTTTGTGTGGTTTGATAAATCTAAGCTACACAATGTAGTATAGAAATATATCATGTAAGCTTGTCGGTAAAATTTTGCATAGAACATAATCCTTAGTAATAGCTGGACAGAGGTTGCATTATGCGTTCTGCATTCTTTTTGCAATTATTGCTCAACCATAAAGCTTTTAGAATATGTCTTGACAGTCCTGTTTCTCGTTTGATATGGAATATCCGAAGAAAAATTATGTAGCTGCTTGTAAAAGCCTTTTACATGAGACCTATTTCGTCCCGTACAATTGCGTCAGCCCAATCTTTTTCTATTTGATTACCATGGTGAAATCGGCTGACGTACAGCGGGTTCAGGACGACCGCTATTCCTGGCCATGATTTCCGAAGAAAACATTTCATTAAAGGTACATTCATTAATGTTAGCTACAATTTCGTAAAAAGGTCGACAACATATGAACAAACTCTTTACAAAGCCGTTGCTTCGGCAAACAGAAAAACTTGCATGCTTGTTTATTGCTTACTGCATTTTACATTTTTGTCATCTTTGTCTTCATTACTAATGAACCAGAAAAGCGATATTTGAAGCTTCGAATTTTTGTTTTTGATCCCATTTCAAGAAATAAAGCTAAATTTGCTAAAGACTAAAGCTAAAAATTTGAAAGAAAAAAAAATTTGACGGCCAGCGAGCTTCCCTGATCAGGCTGTCGCGCAAGATTGTGATGTCAAAACAAGATTCCATAAAAGTTCCCAATTTCCTAATTAGATTAAGATTCAAAACTCGCCCCAGTCCCTTGGTCGTTTCTAAAGTGACCAACTGGGTTATTTGTCGTGCTTTTATTTTTGAGGTGATATGAATATGTGTGATGATTTTTAAAGATCAACGTTTTATTTACAGTCAAGAAAATCAAGGAAAACATCTGAATGAATTTGAATGTACGGTTAGGAACAATAACATTTAACACTGTTGTGGTATCTTTGTTATTTCATTTGAATGTAGATCGATGTTTCTCTCGGGAATATTTACCTTAGATTTTGCAAAAATTTAAAAAAACATGCCGTACAGCTTCCTATGTATTGTTTAAACCTTTGTTGTTTTAGCAAATACATATGCATGCATTTGTTCGCCAAAAATCATTCGTAGATCGTGTCCTGTATCTCAGTCTCGATATTAAAAGCTTCGACAGTAAAGGAAAGCAGCATGGATTTGCTCGTTTTTAGCATCGTTAATAATATCTTATCGGGGGAAAAACTTGATCTGCATTTAGATTTTATAAGTTTCGAATCAAATTGTACAGAAATACAGGAGTATTTCATAAGATTGAATGTTTAATTTTTCAAAGAAAGATAAAAAAAAACACAGCGACATGACATGACTTTGGATCGAAAATCCTGCTATTTGATTGGTGTATATCGCATACCAATTAGAAAACTAAAGGGCACAAACGGACAAACCTATCCTAATAATATAGATACTCGACTTTTGCCAAGCACCTATGTGAAATCCATTCATAATTTCACTTCACCTGACCATGTGATTACATATACGAACATCAACTGATTCAAGTATTTTTTGTTGTTGTTGTTGTTGAATTAAGCTCTTCCCGCAATGATTCTGCAGCCTCCACTTGCCTTTCTTAGCGAAACCCTAAGGTAAGCTAACAAGTTCATTCGTTGGTGCTTTTTGTGTTACATATGTTTTTTTTAAATCTATTTGTGCCACAAATGTATGTATTATTCTTATTCTTTTACAGTGCTACGCGCCGTACCGTGAACACTTCCACAAGTTTTTGATTTATTTTGACAACTTTTAATTGTGTTCTTCAGTTACCACTAACTAATTAGGCATGTTTCGATAGGCAGAGTTTGTACATCGATGTTACGATATCGAGACATCAAAGTGAAGCGACGATGCCTAATTGCCGGCTTTTATCTACGTCATCATCAATTTCAAAAGCCTAATTTCACATTATAATAGAATAAAAGCTTCATATTATTTTAAAGCGCTAAAAACTACATATACTGGCAAAGTTTTAAGGCTGTAGATCATTTCGTTGTGGAATTATGGGCGACCAAACATGAAGCATTTTTTGGTAAAAATGTATGGAGAAGCCATGTTTGTTCCACTAATAAAACACCAATAACGGCTTAAAATGATAGAATATTCAATATTTTCAATTAAATTCCACTGCAATGTACTTCAAATAGAGGTTTTAAACGTACGCAAAATCTTTCACCTAAGGTAAATCAATTTTGATTTTCATCGTTATCTAGATACACGTGACGGTATTGCGTGACACAAATTCAACCTGTATAACTCAAGAACCAAACATCAAAAAGACTCGAAAATTTTTCCTGTGACCTATATCACTGGTTTTTAAAACATATTTTAGAATCACCTTTATACGATATATAGCTTAGATTTTGAGTTTTTGATGACGTCATGTGAAAGAACACAAATAAAAGTTGTCAAAAAGATGTAAAAAAATTGACAAAAATAAATCAAAAGCTTGTGAAAGTGTTCACGGTACGGCGCGTAGCACTGTAAGAATAAAAAGCTTAAAAACTTTTTATATTTTGCTAAAACCGCTTCAGTTCATATCACTCCGTGTTTTGTACGGAATGTTCATCAGCTGAAATCACAAGATTTCAAAAGAGCCATATGCTTTTTGGCTGGCGATGTTAGAGAATCATTTGGTGCAGATCACACAATTCAAAGAATTTCACCTGATTGAAATAAAGCAGTTTAGATTTTAAAGGATGGTGGCGCTTAATTAAGCCCGGCGTAGCTTTCAAACCGGAGCGCCTCTCACCTTTAAGTCCCGTGCAACCATAATCAGAGAAGCAATTGCGCGTACTCCTAGCTTTCCTGCAGTCGAAAAAAATGTGCCAAATTTGCGGGGCATGTGATTTGTGACACACGATTACGTCATTATGACGTCATATTGTCTAAAATAGAGCTATTTCAAAAATATGTTCAAGGTCAATTTTGAAAAAAAAAGCGTTTCTTTTATTTATCAAAAAGTTATAATAACTCAATATTTCAGTTGTACACTTAATGTAAAGAGATTTAAAAGTATTATGAAAAATTAATTTATGCGGATGCCGTCATCATTTGAAGTGATGTCATCAAATATTTTATGAATACTATTAAACTCATTTATGTTCTTTTTTTTCGTATTATAATAAAAAAAGACCTTATTTAAAAAATAAAACAGCTTTTTCCGTGCTTCGTTCAGTAATAAAGCAGAAAGGAAGTGACGTAAGCACGAAAGAAGTGTAAAGCTAGAGAAGCACAAGCCGTAAGCGAGTGCTTCTCACGCTTCTTGAGTGCTTTCGGCGCTTCCTAAATGCTTTATTACTGAACGGAGAACGGAGCACGGAAAAAAAAGCTGTTATAACTGTTTTATTATATAGAAAGAAAAAATCCGTTCACTAATAAAGTACAGTTCTCGACCAATCAGAGCGCGTGTACTATCAACAGCTCTAATTGTTTATTTCCGAGATGTGAAGGTCGCTTTCAAAGGTATCGCCCTTAGAAGTACTGGTAGTAGATGCAGGTGATTCATGCTTATATATGTTTCAGTCAAGGCTTCGGACCATCATGTCACGGACAATTATTCGTGAATTTCAAAATTATAAGTTATTCGTATTACACCATGAATCCTTGTATCAAGGTTATTCATTAAGCGTATTTCGTGATTTTGGAATTCATGAAAAAATTGTCCGTGAATCGTGGTCCAAACCCCCCTCCCCCCGCCTAACGGCTCGTGCTTTTCCTACGCTCTCTCGTGTTCTCCCAACATCACAAGTGTTTAGATCAGGCTATATAACACGGAAAATCGTCTTCTATTTCTTAATTAGCAGCATGTCGGAATGTAGTTCAATCATGACGGCTGGTCATGAAGAACAAAACAATAGGTTTCAATTCTCAGGAGATTGAAATTATTTTGTTTTGTCCTCGAAATTGAGCTGCCGTGACGTCACGTGAAAGGGGTTTATTCTTATTACTTTCAGATCTTATAGCTTGGGCAGCTTTGGTACAATTGCTGGACATGAATTAATGCATGGTTTTGGTATAGTCGGTAAGTAGTTTAAATGTTGATTAGACAGTCGAGCCGTTGCCTCGGAAACTAATATTCAGAATTTTTAGTTTTAATTCCAATTCTGACATGGTCAACCAACTGATCTGAGAAAAAAATTAGCCAATAAGAATCGAGACTCAAGAAACGTTTATCTATATTATAATAGTCTAACCAGTCCCCCGTCTGTACCGAAAAATTCTCTCAGTTTGCTTACTCTGGAGCCAACTAAAGCCCGTAAATCTGAAGAGCAAGTGTTAGTGCGGAGCCTTTTGGGTATCGCTCTTCGCAAAACTAGAAATCAAAGTTTGTCTTTAAAACTTACGCTCGGCCAGATAAGCCACAGGTAGCCGCCATCTTCTCTTGCTCTTTCCGAGAAAATTTACTGGATGACGTCACAACCCTACATTGAGATAAGAAGCTATTTTGTAGATTTTTGCAATAAAATTTGCGGCACATTGCGTTTCTAAGAAATGAGCTAAGTCCCGATTCGTGCAGGTATTTCCTTGCTGACACTAGAGGCCGTTGAATCTGTAACGCCTACTTCTTTGCTCATTATCCTCAATACTATTACCCAAAATAAGATATATATCATGAGTGAAACCCTTATTATTACATATTATTTGTTCCATCATAAGAGATATCAGTGATCACAGACTTGTTTTAGTACTTCTAAGCTATTTTGAAATTTCATTGCACTATATTTTAATTTTATAATTTGCATATCTCAAGGTTGGGAGGTCAAACATTGTTATATTTTAAAGAAATTATTGTTTTACAACTTCGAAGTTAGCATTATTATGCTACAAAAGTCCAAAAGAACTTTTCTTGCTTTTAGAGATGGATAATTTTATTTGTTTTAGTCAAATTAAAGCTAACATATTGAGTGGGCGGTATTTTGTAATTAAGGTTAACTACAATGAAAATGATTCAGAAGTACAGCTCCAAAATTACGAGATCGCCGAAACTGCGATGTTACCAGTTTGGCGGTTAACGTAATTATGATTATTATTATTATTATTATTATTATTATTATTATTATTTCTTTATTTCTCAGCAAGAAATCAACATGCATGATTAAATACAGGTATATATATATATATATACAGCTTTTTGCAAAAATTATGGCCGGTTCAAGTATATATACAAGTATATCAAAAGTATATAAGAAATTATGGGATATCATTCCTGATATTTTTTTCAGAAAGCCCTAGTGATAAGCAACCCGAAAAAAATATCACCGATGATATCCCATAATTTCTGATATACTTTTGATATACTTGTATATATACATGAAACGGCCATAATTTTTGCAAAAGGCTATATATATATATATATATATATATATACATATGCTGGTCAGTTCTACAATTTCTCTCGACAGCTCGGGTTCCTACCCGGATCCTGAGAGCTGGAGGACGCGTCTAAGTATATGGGCGATGCCGAACCGAGCAGCTTTTTGAAGAGTTAACGTGCTGACTTTTACTAGTTCTTACCTATTTAAGTATTCCTTGAATTTCTTTGATATTGCTACATGTTTTTACTTTCCACAGTCTTTCTATTTCTATTCTAAGGTCCTGATATTTGTTTATCTTCTCTTTCTCTTTTTCATCTACCCTGTGATCTGCTGGTACAACTGCATAAATTATGTTCGCTTTCATGCTAGCCTTCTCTAGTACTATGATATCTGTCTTCTCGCTTGTATCTTCTTGTCTGTATAGACGTTGATCATGAAGTCCCACAAGATCTTCACATCATCATTATCTAGCACTGCTTCTGGTTGATGCGTCCACCAATTGTCATCGCATTCTAGTCCATACTTCTGGCAGAGATGCCAGTGTATATTTCTGGCGACACTGTCATGCCTCTCTTTGTATTCTCTCCCAGCTAGGACTTTGCAACCGGAAACGAGATGTTCTACCGTTTCTACTGTTTCGTTGCAAAGACGACACAAAGGTGAATCATTCTTTTCGTATATATGTTTCAAAGCATTGATTGGTAACGCTTGGTCTTGTGCTGCAGTTAGCATTCCTTCTGTTTCGATTTTTCATATCTCCTTTTTCCAGCCACAAGTACTCTTTAGGTCTATTTTTTCGCCTAGTGGCAATGAAGGGGTTTCCTTCTGTAGCTATCAGATCTTTATTTCTCTTTTCTTTGATGGTATTCCTTCTGTGTTTCCCCGGTTTCTTTCAAGTTGTTTGCGTTCCTGATGATGTTTAGTAAGGGTTCATCTCTGCTGATATATGTTCTTAAGGTATCAGGATATTATTTGGACCCTTATACGCGCTACCTCAAATTTCGCACGGCTTTACAATATTTTGCTATAAAAGTATACATTTTCTGAAAGCTAAATAAATGTAGTTTTCGAATATTTATTCATAATGGTCTGATTTGGAAAACAAAATCATTATTGTGTTCAAAGTGACATTCTGCCTCACTTAATTCGTCGACTTCCCGAAGGATCAGAATGTCGGTCAAAATTACATTAGCATACTCTGTGGATAATGAGCTTCAAAATGGTGTCTCAGATTTTTGATATCTTTTTTTAGATCGTGCGCAATGTGGCGTTAAATCCGGAAGTTTGAAATTTCGGTGGTTATTATTGACAATATCTTTTGAATGAAAAAACATTTCAAAAATCTGAGACAAAGGTTTTGAGATCGTATTGTCATTTATCATAATCCAAAGTTTGAGTTCGATGCAATGTAATCCGAAAGAGCTACAATGTTTTTAAAACGATATTTTGGTCACTCAAAAACTGCTGAGAAAGCCAACAACTTTTTTTGTGTGTCGCGAAAAAGAAAACTGCAAATTGATTTTTTTTTAAACTACGTTTATTTAGCTTTCAGAAAATGTATACATTTATATAATAATATTGAAAAGGCAGCGCGAAATTTTGGTCGCGCGTAAAGTAATCTCGAAGGCCTCAAACGTATCCTGTTACCTTAAGGCCAACTCTTCTTCCCGTACTGTATCCTCTACGCTTTTTAATGCCCTTCCTCCAGTTTTTCTTAGCAGGTAAATGCAGTCCACATCGGCACATGGGTGTAGACCACGGTAGACCTTCTGTAGTTCTTCCAAGGTCCAGTGGACAACACCAGCTGCTGTATATCGTACCACGGGAATAGCAAAGGTGTTAATTGCCAGGAATTTGTTTCTTCCATTCAGCTTCAATCTTCAATCTTCAATCTTCAATCTTCAATCTTCAATCTTCAATCTTCAATCTTCAATCTTCAATCTTCGTCTGTATTCCAGTTTGACATTCTGTTTGACTTGTTGGTGTTGTATATCCTCTCTTCGAGAACACCGATATGTTTATAATTATCATCGTTGTTTTCAGATTCTTTATTTCTTTGCCGTTTGGAAGCTTTATCCCTTCTCTCCTCACGATCTTCCCTCTTCTCACTCCTTGTCTTGCACCTTTATCTATGCCAAAGCTCATCCCAATGTCCTCACTAAAGATCCTAACCGTGTGGAGGAGTGATTCGATTTCCTTCTCAGATTTTCCATAGAACTTCAGCTCATCCATGTAAAGAAGGTGCTTCAAGGTCTTCTCATTTGTCAGCTTCAAGCCCTTTCCTGTCTTGTTTAGTAGGAGAGATTATGAACAGCAGTGGTGAAAGAGAATCCCCTTGGAAGATTGCACCATGATTTTATGTCGCAATGCCCTAAAGACTCTCCTTCGGCAATCAGCTATGTCTTCCAATGATGTATGGACTTCCCAATGAAGTTGGTGATTGATGGATGTGTGTTGATGTTTCCCAAACTTTGTAATATCCAGCTGTGCGGTACTGAGTCATAAGCTTTCTTGTAGTCAATCTAAACCATGTCTAGATTCTTTCGTTTGATTCGGGCCTCTTTTAAAGTAGATCTTTTGTGCCTCTTAATCCGCGTGTGCAGCCTTTCCGTTCTGGTGACATCATCCCCCTGTTTATCAAGGTGTTCGTAGAGACTATCTGATATAATAGATGTCATAAGTTTCTACATGGTTGGTAAGCACGTCACTGGTCTAAAATTACTTGGTGTAGGTCCTTTCTTCTTATCCTTCATTATCAAGGTGGTTCTTCCTTCTGTCGTCCATTTTGGAATTTCTGATCTTGATTCAAGGAACATTTGGAACTGCTGAGCAATTATTGGGTGCAATGTTATAAGGTATTTTATCCAATATCCATGTACTTCATCCTTTCCGGGTGCCTTCCAGTTCTTTATCTTCTTTGCCATTCTTTCAACTTTCCTTCTTGTGACTATCAGTTTGTCTTGTTCGATTTTAGCGTTCTCCTGCTTCAGTTCCTGTAGCCACCGTGCCTCTTTGTTATGCCTCTTTCCCTTGGACTACAATTCACTCCAGAATGCTTTCGTCTCCTCACAGTTTGGTTTTGGTGATTCTTCGTTTTTATTCTTTCTATTCAGCTGGTTGAAGAGCTCTTTCTGATTTGTTTGAAAGAGAGTGTTTTGTTGTTATTGCTTTATCCTGTGAGTGTAGCGCTCAATTTTTTGCTGAGTGCGATCACTTAAGCTTGTTGTTTTAGCTCTTCTATTACTTGTTTGATGTCTCTCCCCTCTAAATGGTACTTAGAGATGATATCATATTTTGTTCTTCTCTCTAGCCTCTTTGCTTGTAATTCTTTCAGTCTGCTCAAATCCTTTCTCAAAGTAGCTATTTTGTCGCTGATTCATCTTTTCCAAAGTGGATCTTTTCCAATATGTCTCTTCTTCTTGGCATTTGTGATGGCCTATATCCTAGTTCTTCAGATACTACCTTTGCTTTACTAGCTTTATTTGCATCCTGCACAGTCTTTTTGAGTTGATGGTTATATTTCAGTTTTAGTAGTCTTAATCGTTTGCTGTCTTCAGTCATCTTGTATAGGATTTTCTGCTTTATTTCCTTTTGTTGTTCTGTTAACTCTTCCACATCTGCCCAATCCTGCTCATGTGGTTACTATGGTTGCTTTCCAACTCACTACGATTATTTGATGGAGTATCATTAGTTTCAAGTTCCTGTTTCAGAGGTGTCTTCAGTGATCAGATTTTGATCAAGTTGGTTATTTGATACCTTTCTTTGCAATTCTTCTAGCTCTAGTTTAGTAAACCAATGCTTTATTCACACCTCAAACGGTTTGGCTCGAGCAAGTTTTAAAACTGGATTTGAAATTAGAAAATGCTTGCACGTGCAAATGACAGTTGAATTTTCGGTTAAAAAATATGAAAAACTGTTTAAAAATTAAATAAGATTCTAATATCAGTAATTGGTATATATTAAGTTTTTATTTTGAAATAGTTCTTGTAATGGAAGTGTTGTCAAATAAATTCAATCCAAAGGAAAGTAATAACGCATGTGAAATTTACGAAGTAATGCTACAATTGTATGATGAATTTGGAAAACTTTTATTTGAATTTAACGATCAGTGGCAAATAGTAGAGAGAAAAAGATGTAAAAAGAATATAATATAAAGAAAACCTATGGTCTGATTTAAATAATGAAATGCTAGATAAATAAATTGAAGTCGAAGTTGAACCTACAATGATAAAAAAAGCAAATTTAGAAAGACAATTGAAGTTGTAGAAAAAATCATTAACTAGTAGCTAAATTGAGAAATATGTAAAAGTGTTTAAAATGAGATGGAAAGCCTCAATAAAATTTAAATAGGGTTGAGATTAACATTTATAAGCATGTTTTGATGAAAAACGATGCTCACCGGCCAATCAAAGTGGTAACAAAGAAGGAATATTTTTGGAGCGAAAGGAGCTTCGACCAAATTTCTAATTTGTTCTTGATTATGATGTCTGGTCTGTTAGCTTTGATGGTTTTGTCGTTGTGTACTTATTATTACTATTATTATTATTATTATTATTATTATTATTATTGTTATTATTATTATTATTATTAGCGGAGCTCGTTAATGTTAACTAATATTTCGTAAAAAATCGACAAGAAATGTGTAAACTAGCTGGAGAAACTCTCAGACAAGCCAAGGACGTTGCTTCGGCAAACATTGTCAGAAAAACTTGGATAGTTTGTCGTTTTTACTGCATTCTAGATTTTTATCATCTTTTTCTTCATTACTTGTGAACCAAAAAAGCGATATTTGAAGCTTTGATTTTTTGTTTTTGATCCCATTTCAAGAAAAAAGGCTAAGACTTAGTTCTTTGAAAAAATATATTTGACGGCCAGCGAGCCTCACGCGAAGTCAAAACAACATTTCATATTTCATAATCATATGGATATTTTGACATTTTTATAGATAATTTATTTTAATGTTGAATGAAATATGAAAAAGGAATACATATCACACCAAACATTTGCTATTTATCGGGCTTTTCCAGCTAGTACTATTACACAATCGCAAAAATGATGAGCTTGTTTTTTTTATGGATAAGCTTATGTTTTTGTAAGATATTTCGCTCGATAATAAAGTTAAGAATAAATCTGAAAAAAAAACTTTTCAAAGACCAACTTACTAACAAAGAAAATTATTATCTTGCATTAATGAATATGTCTCTTTTTACTTGTGAAGTTCAAGTGAATGTAAGCTTAAGCTTATCAGTAATATTTTTCGACAATTTTCAGTGTAGTTCACTTTCCACCTAAAAACTTATAACTTTGATTACTAAGATTTGCTGAATAAAATCCTTTGTTCTATACATGTATTCATATGTTCTACAATCTATAATTATTTTTCTTCGAATTGAAAAGTTTTCTAATGCTTTTGAAGGCTTAAAATAATGGTTTTTCTTTTAGTTTTTCCTTCTGGGTTCTGGTAAAATCAAACGAAGTGGTAACGCTATAACCAGCGTTATGCCGCGTCACACAACTGTCACGTTTTTAGCACTAAATATACTATTTATGGGAGCTCCGCTTTTAGGCAGTGCCTAAATCTATGTATTATTATTATTATAATCATTATAATCATTATTATTATTATTATTATTATTATTATTATTATTATAAGCTAGTTATCATGAGTAGTGTGTTGTGTTTGCTTCATAGGTAGAACCTTTGACCAGAATGGAGCGTATAAAAAATGGTGGTCAAATGAATCCCTTCAAGAACTTAATAAAAGAACAGAATGCTTCGTAAAGCAATACTCATCGTACAGGGTATTAGGAGAATGGAATGTAAGAATAAATATATAAATGTAAACGAGCTATACCTTAACATTTAAAAATTAATAATGAGCATGATGTATCCATGGTAACGATTGACTGTTATGTTATTAGATCAATGGAAATAAAACAGCCGACGAGAACATTGCAGACGACGGTGCTTTGAAGGCAGCATTGAAGGTATACATTGCCACGATGACAGGCGTTCCTTATCACGATGCCCGGGAACATGAGGAGTAGAAAGATGTATTTGCTTCACCCCAGTTTTTTATGCTAACCAGCCAGAAACACCTGACTGTTATGTATTGCAGGTTTTGACATTGACTGTTGAAAAATCTAAGGTCTCAACCACGACGGCTACCACGTGAAAGGGCATGGAAAAAACTTGTTTTGCCCCAACGACGACAAAACGTTCTTTTGTAGCAAAAATTAGATGATACATTTTTCGCCTCTAGTGACATTTGTTATTCACACTTTCGTTCGTATTCATTTTTAATCAGTGGATGACTGTTCCTATTTTACAGGCGTATTACAATTGGGCAAAGAAAAATCCCAGAGAAACATGGCTGCTACCAGGACTGGATTTCACCAATGAACAACTGTTCTTCATTGGGGCTGCTCAGGTTAGCGTCAAGTCTTTCGTTTATAACCTTCGTTTTCCTAAATTCATTTTTGGACTTTGGCCCCTACTAATTTCACAAAGAATCATACGCTGCGGCTGGGAACGAGAATACGGAATTGATACGGATCGTGAGTAGGCTTACTATCCGTATACGATTCTGGAAATTTATTGATATTCACAAAAATGCATAGTAATTGGAAACCTCAATAAAATCGTCAAAATGTGAAATAAAGTGAAGAAATCTTAGCTGACCTTTAATTGATAGATAAAACATGAGCGGGAGACCTTTATGGGGATTTAAAATGGCGAGCCGCAGGCGATACTCTATTCATATATTACGACATTTCAGGGATGATTTAAAACGCTAGGACTTAAATATCTTTGGTAAGGCACTCAGTGAATTTGCTATATATCAAATAGAGAAATTACAACTTAGACGTCAAATGGAAAGAGCCTTGAAGCTCAGGGAAAATACAGGTTTATTAACGAGTTAGACATCAGTATTCCCTATATAGTGAATACTAATAAGACCTTGAAACAAAACAAAAGGCCTTATTAGTATTCTCTATACAGAGAATACTAATGTATAACCTAGAGAATACTAGTCAATAACCTCGTATTTTTCCTGTGCTTCAAGGCCCCCACCACATGACTCCTAAGTTTCTCTATGTGATATAGAGCATTGAAATACTGATTGCTGATTGGTTGAGTGAGTATGACTATATTCTTACTGTTATTTAGAGTGTCTAGTTTTCAACAAGAAACGTTTTTTGGCTAGAAAGTCGCTCATATTTAGTTTATTTTCAAGATGGCCGCCGTGAAACTGAAGTAAATTGAGCGTGCGGTGGATGATGGGATTGATTTTTTTTTTAGATCAAGAAATCATGCTTTGCGCTCCTAGTCAGATCACCTGGTCATTATCGCTATTGTTGCTTCATTGTTTGTTTGTTGTAGCCCAAATGTGTGACTGTCATTAGTGATTCGTCTAGTGGATTTACACCTACATTCGACTCATTCCCAATTTGGAGGGCAAAACAATAAGTCTTATTTTCTATCTTATTATTTTATCGTATTCTTTAAATTGAGCGGCTTTGACGTCACGTGAAAGGGATCTATACTTATTTATTTGCTATTTTTTTAATACTTTACATTTGCAGAAATTTTGTTCTTCCTATACCCGTAGCACGCGTCAATATTTTCATCTTGTTGATAATCATGCAGATATTAAATTCAGGTTTGTTTATAGTATAATAATATACATAAAAAAATAACTCGAATTCGATTGGCTTACAGCAGTGTAGTTTAAAATGCTGTCAAATTCAGTTTAAAACCAACAGAAAAGGTTAAAACTGAAATTGCGAAATAATTTTATTTATTTTGTTTTATTTTATTTTTACAACTTTATTGGGCAACAGCTGTTAATATAATACATAATATATAATATATAATAGGGATTGAGCAAACATCAATTGAACCATTTTGAAGTTGTTTTAGGTATCAGGGTACACCTAGCGACCGGTGTGCATTCAACTCAATATAGCGTGAAGTAAAGTATACATTTTCTGAAAGATTAATAAATGTAAAATCTGCTCGTTCCTTTATTTGTGTAAAATATTTTGTTCGTTTTAAGTTAGAGCGTATTATCCAAATTTTCACATAGGTCTCTTCGTGGAGTCATCATCATCAGTATCATTATTATCATTGTTATTATTATCATTTCTAGGGAAGGAAGGCTAGTCCGTTCCTATGACAGCTACTATAATCTGATTGGCTAATTCATTTCCTATTGCATATTAGACAATCAAAAGCGATTGTTTGTAATTTGCACTGTGTTACAGATGTTTGTGTTACACTTGAACTGCACTGCTCTAATCCAATAGAATTCGAGTAATCTATTCATACATATTATTAGTATATGTAATCATATGGTTTTGAGTTCAGTTTGGGATTAATTTGCACGAGTGTATTTTACAAAGAAGCTCAAATTTGCAAGAGACCGTAGGTCGAGTGCAATTTGAGCTCTTTGAAAAACACACGAGTGCGAATTATCCCAAGTTGAACGAGAAACCATATGATTACTTGTTAATCATATACATGAAAAACCTTACAAACATTACCGTCCGACATTGAAAATCTCAAGAAAAAACTCTAAGCGCGCGCTTAATGACTGAAACCGACAAAAAATTTATTCAAAAACAAACAAAATCACCAACTTTTTAGCCGTTTTCACCGCTTAAACTTGTTCCTTCGCGATGGGAAAATGCAGTCTTGATGCTTAATGATATCAACAGCATAATCAAAAACAGTTTGGTTTCAAGACCGTTTTCGGAACATCGCGCAGAATGGCCTTTGTTTTAGGAACACTTTGAGTTTTTTGGAATTAATTAATTAAAAATTCAGTGAAGTAAAAGCTCGATTCCTTTTGGCTATCGAGTATTCTAGTTTCTCAAGGTCGGATTTCAGGTTAATCTGTACCGATTAAAGGTGATAAATGCGGTCCGATTGTTCTTCTAGACCTATTGTAAGTAATGATGCGCTTTTAGTGGCAGACTAGAAAAAAAAAATTAAAGTTAGAGGAAAAATTCCCGCTCTAGAAGTCGACCTTTCTATATAGCTATTATCGATAACAAATTTCTTTCTCAAAGGCCGAAAGAATTTTTCACTCGGTGTTGTTGTTGAACTAATCAGCATAATCCTCGCAAAATAACTTTTTAAGCTACATTTCTTAGTTTTTTCGAGAAGGTAGTAGGTTTTTTTCAGCTGATTTAAACGCTTCGAGTATTATTGTAAAGTACATTTCCAGACCTAAAAGAAGTCGTGTGTATGTTGTCGTCGCGCCTTTAAATATAAGAGATAATGAGCCATGAATATTATAGTTTTGGGTTTTTCTCATAAAATACACTTGAAAGTTCCTAAGAATGTCATTGCCAAGGTAATAGGTTTTTTTTGAGATTTAGAAAGAATAAGAAGTTCTATGTGATTGCTTGAAGCGTAATCTTTCAAAAGCCGTATGTATGTCATGAATTTGTTTTCAAAGAAATGCTAAAAACCGTGTTGAAGATGCACTGGTAACAGTGTTTCAGCCATTTTCTCTGTTTTTGAATCTCCCGCCACTCATTAACTTCGCAATGGCTCATTGCACTCTTGGGTCTTAATGAGATGCAAAAACCAATTTGACCACTCATTCTGCGCGATGAAATGTAATTCGCACTTTGTTACATTTTTTTGCACAGTGTGTTACAGATTTTTGCACTGTGTTACACTTGAAATGCACTGTACTGCTCTAAGCCAATCAAATTCGAGTAATTTTTTCATGTATATTATTATTAAAATTACCCTATTATATTGACAACTATGCTATCATAATCATTTGCTCATCTTTAACAGGATTATTGTACCGTTGGCAAATTCCTGCGACTTCACTAAAGCATTTAAGTGCAAAATAAACAGCCCAATGAATCCCGTCAACAAATGCTATATGTGGAGTAATGAAGAACTATAGGTCTAACAGTATGGTCACATCCTAAAATGAACAATTGTTAACGTAACAGACTGTAATCACCAGATATGCTTGGTATTAAACACAGAATTCGAAGTTCATTATCATAATTGAATAAAAGGATCAATACCTTACAGACATGTCTAGTGTTTTTTATTCTTACTGGGTCTTGGGGGGGGGGGGGGGTAGGGGGGGTGAGGGGGGGGGAGTGTGCCCGTACCCTGTAACTTAGCTACCATAAGGCCAACAATATCTTAGTAGTGAAATAGAACATGACAAACTAAGTACGATGTTGTGGTGACCTGTGATCTGTGACGTAACATGGTGTCAATATGACGTCATATTTTCTAAAATAGAGCTATTTTCAAAAAATGTTTAGCAAGGTTAATTTTATCAAAAAGTTATAATAACTCCTTATATCATGAATACACTTGATGCAAAGAGAATTAAAAGTATCATGAAAAATCAATTTATGCGGATGACGTCATCCGTTGAAGTGACGTCATCATATATTTTTAAAATCCTAAAACTCATCATATATTTTAAACAATCTTTGACAATATATTTTTTAACTCCACAGACTTTCACACTATTAGCGGTAATACAATTTATGATCTCACCGATAACTTGTTTAATTTTCTGATCATCAGTCTTCTTGATACTTTTTCTCACCAGGAAAAAAATTGTAAAAGAGACTTTCTAAGTTTGACCAAGAATCTTTTCTCAGTAACTACACTTCTATTGATTGGTCTAACCTTTTCTATGGCAGCAAAGATACAAATGAGTTTTTTTTTTTTTTAACAGGTTTTATTCCAAAACGATAGAGGTTGTTAACAAACATGTTCCCTTTTAAGAAGCGTATATCTAATTAAGAAAGATCTTAACTTGAAGATAATTTATCTTCTTGAGTTTTGATTGGATTCTTCAACAATTGCCATGCCAAGGTAGAAAAACTCCCCGGAAAGGCCATAACTTAGAATTTTAGTTGTGAAATGAATGTGAAGTTTGGAGTCTTCGAATTTTTTATAAAAACTCAGAGTGAATAATCAACTCCATATTCGAATAATGAAATCATTAATGGAGACTAGGGGGTTACGCTTGAGCCGTTTTGACATAATGATCTTGAAATAATCTTCTCCCTGCACCTCATAATTTTGTACACTGCCATTATCCTGAAGGGCTTGAATTGATCCAGAGAAAGTAGGCTTCTGATGAACACCGGTATTCTTAGACTGATTCGCAAAATGTGTCTGGTCTTTGGATGTGCTTGCCGACACTGACTCTAACTCCATACCTACTGTTTTAATTGCCGACTTCAGTGATGTCCATTCATCCAACGTCAAAGACATTCCTGAATGAGTTAGAACAGTTTTCCCGCTTGATAGATCTTGCTTTCGCTTGCGAATATATATATTTTTCTTGCTTCAAAATTCTTTCACAAAAATAACGTATCTACGTTCTCCTAATTTTACTGCTTTTCAAGATGCCATGCCGTTTTTACTCTGTGATTCTTCTGGTTTATGGACGGGCTTTTAAACTCTCGGCAAATCGTAATGCATCGAATTTCAAATAGTTTATTTTCCCGCGAGAATGTTTGGAATTCAGTCTGTTCGTACTTTGACCACACTATCATATTTCCAATTCCTTTCATCCCCCTAAAGTATTTCTCATTTTCAAGACCATCCTCCCCTCACAAGTGCACTAGTTGGGGGTCATAACTACTCACAACGACCCTCATCCGTAGATCAATCTCCACTTATTATACACTTGGCAGTGAAAGCAGTTTTTCGGACATCCCGAAATTAACCCCACTAAAACACAATTTCTGACTCAAATCTTAGCACCAAAGTATTCCTTAACTATCATACTATAACTATATTATGGCAGAATTGTGGACAAGATAAACTTCGACACTTTTCTGAAAGCAGATTTTCGGAGCCTTCGAAATTCTAACCTTATCTCTTTATAAATTCACTGAGATCCTCACTAACTGTGAGTCTTGGCTACCTATGTTTCACGCAATGATTCCAATTGTAGCAAAATATTACTTAGAAATTACAGTTATAGAGTGAAATAAACACAAAACTTTCTCATGAAGAGAAGAAAAGTCAAAGAATATAAACCAAAAGCTATTGTTCAAGAAGACAACCGCAAGTAATTAAATTCACATGAACGTAAAAAAACGTATGATATGTTGCAATGAATGGATTGAAGAAAAATGAAAAGTTCGTATATTTTTTTTGAACAGGTAGATACCCGCAGAAAAAATTACATAACTAATAAAAAAGTTTATTAAACATCAACTGAATCGAATATCATACAGTTCTGGTAGCATTATCTAGGATGGGACACTCTTGAATCTAGAAGGAAGAGAAATAGACTGTCACTAATGTACAAACTGAGCCACAATCTTGTTGATGTAAATACAGAACAACACTTAATTCCAAATAGTGAAATGAGGACTAGAAATAGTCACTCTCTAAAATATAGAATACCTAAAGTTTCTAAGGACATCTTCAAGTTTTCTTTTTTTCCAAGATCAATATCAGAGTGGAACTATTTACCCTCAGAACTAGTAAATTCAAAGTCATTAAATGAATTCAAAACTAAATTAGATCGCCATCTTTAATATGACGCGCTTTGTCGTCCTGAAAATAAAGCAAGTTGTTAACTTGAACTATTATTTTTTATTATTAGAGCAAGCGCATTGAAACCGTGAAATTGATTCGAAATTGATACTTGCAGGTGGTGCCTGTTGGTCACTGTCGCTCGGCCGGAGCATCCATTACACGGGGACACATACACAAGAGACCCTTGTGATGTTCACTTTGTTCTTTGTGTGGTGGATGCTCTGGATGAGTGATAGTGACTAATTGTCACTACATGGCTACTACTTGTTTGTGTCTTGTTTTGCATTTGTTTCAATGGTTTTAATGCGTTTGCTCTATTATTATTTTATTACTCATTGTAACTTCTCAATTATTAATTATTTATCTTATTATATAAACATGTTATGTACAGTTGATGTGATATTTTACAATTTTTATCAACTAATAAAGATGTAGATGTAGATGTAGATGTAGAGAAAGGCAGCTAGTATTATAACAGGTAGGCAGCAAGAATCACTCTATGACAATACCCTTTTTTCGATCCACAAAGTTAAAACCGATGATAGAACATTTCCTAAAGTGAACGGGCCTTTGTTACGAGCGAGAGTTATCCCAGATCCCACGGATACGACAAAGAAAGGTCTCGTTGTTAGTATCTTAGGGACCGGTCATTATTTATCGCTTGAGGGGAGGTGGGCTTACTTGGTTTTAGAAGAGCTGAAATGGGGGATTAGTCGAAAATCGTAACTATAAAAGGGGGGATCACTGAGAAGCTGGATGTTTTCCTAAACAATTTTTGTGTGTCTTATAGCTTAATTTCGAAAAACAATCTGTATATCATTTTCTTCCAGCTGGCGCCTTCGGGTCAAACCGCTGGTAATCAGGTACGAGTAAAGCATTTTCAACTTGATTGTCAACAATTTTATTTATGTTGGATAATTCTACATAAGCTTTCCTATACTCGTTGATCTGAAAAAGTAGAAGACTGGATCAATAAACTTCGAAGCTTTTCTGAAAGCGTATTTTCGAAGCATTCGAAATTTTAAACATAGCTCATTATAAATTCAGTGAAAACTTTACTACCTGTGCGCTTTGACTACCCGTGCGTGAACATTACGAACACCGACGAAGTTACTTATGCCGCTTGATTCAAAGCGCTTCATAAGAATTTCTCGTACGCCAGTCATGTACCAGTCATGTCATTTCATTTGTCATCTATCATTTGTCATCGGTCATCTATCATCGTATCAATTGTTTTTCCAATACGACAGAAAAATATTACCCATCGTAATATGCCTGCTTAGATCCCTCGGTTTAATGGGCCAAATAATTTTAAAAGATCAGCGAGATATTTCACAAACTTTTTAATCGATGTATTATTTCAGTTAATTTTTGTTGCAAGTGAGACTAACAGAAGGATTTCATCCTATAGCTGTTAAATAGTTAATGGCTAATGATAACAAGCTAATCAGCGTTTTTGGATCATACTCTTTAGCACTACATTGTCCGAGCTACGTTTGCTGAGGCTGCTTAGCAGAAAAACACACACTAGGTTTGGCAAACTTTGGCTATTAACTGGCCGTTAATTAACTAACGTACTACAAGCTTCAAAATTATGTTTTGTTGAAAAATGGCATTATTTACTTATTCAATGGTGCTGGTGTGCATCATCTCCCTGTAATGCCTTCTTGATTCCACTTCGAAGAAATTGTGCTCATACCGCAATGGATATACAAGGATTTATTATATGAATATCAATGAAATACTTATATTTCTTTATTTCAAAAATTTAATATTTTCACATTTGAAAATATAACCACCATGGCTACATAATAGAAAAAAAGCTCAAAAAAGCTTTCTTTTCTTTTTCATTTATAATCATATAATAAACAGAATGTTACCTGGGCGCTTGGAGATACGAATTTTACCTTCTCGTGTTGAAAATCTCTCTTTCGTTCGCTGCGCTCACTCGTGAGAGATCTTTTCAAGACTTTAAGCTAAAATTCCTATCTCAGCGTGCCCATGTAATGTCCTCTATATATCCTTTCTATGAGTTTGACAGTCTGCTCTCGGTGTCTACAAGCAAGATCAGATCAAATATTTTGGACTTTTCTGGACAGATATGAGATAATATCATTTTTGAATTTTATCGCATACAAAGTCTATACGTTGATCGACCATTTTGTTTTTCAAACTCAGGGCATCTACTGCGCGTGCGTGTCCAAAATTTCTCCCCATGGTTATGTGATTTTCTCTACGGGTAAATCGGACGGGTTTCTACCTGTTCAAAAACTGTTTACGAACCTTTCCTGAATTTCATTCATTGCAACTTGTCGTCTGTTTTTTACGTTCATGTGCAAGTGGACTTAATTACTTGCTGTTGTCTTCTTGAACAATAGCGTTTTGTTTATATTCCTTGACTTTTCTTTTCTTAATAAAAATAGTTTATGAAGTACTTTTTCTTCATGAGAAAGGTTATGTTTCTTTCACACTATAACTGTAATTTTTAAGTAATATTTTGCCAGAATTTTAACCATTGCGTAAAACATAGGTAGACCAGGCTCATAGTTAGTGAGGACCTCAGTGAATTTATAATGAGATAAGGTTAGCATTTCAAAAGCTTCGAAAATATTCTTTTAGAAAAGCGTCGAAGTTTATCTTGTCGACAAATATGCCATAATATAGTTATAGTATGATAGTTAAGGAACTCTTTGGTGCTAAGATTTGAGTCAAAAATCGTGTTTTAGTGGGGTTAATTTTGGGATGTCCGAAAATCTGCTTTCACTGCCAAGTGTATAATAGTGGAGCTTGATCTCCGGTTGAGGGTCGTTGTGATTTGACGCCGTTTCAAAGAGTTCGGCGAAATTTTGATTGTGGAAAAATCTCTCATTTCGATGTATATAACGGCCTTTACAAAGTAAATCTTTATTCAATGTGTGATTAGGATTTGACGGTTATTTTTCGTGAATTATACTCGTAAGTGATACCTAAAAATAGATATATCAAAAATTCAAGGCAGTTTATTAAATGGTGATCTTTCTACAACCCAATATTTTGTATGCGTCAATTTTTAGGTTCTATTTTAGACCGTCGTAATAACTTTTTTCCTACCCAAAATTTGCCTTTCAAATTTGTACTGAAACTGTACCTGTAATAGATGGTAAGATTCTGAAACTTTCAGAAAAGTCGTGCACGAGGATGATGAGATAATGGTAAGGACTAAAAATATAATTGTCTGAATTTCCGCCGTCATAGGTCATCCACTTAGAAAATATCAAAATAAAGTACACAGATAGAATTTAAGATAATCAAATTACAATATATGAACAATTCAGTTAAATTGACGCTATAGCTTTGCTAAGCGAGCGAGAATAAAATTGAGCAAATTTCGCTCTCAATTAGTTAGTAGTCCGAACAAGACTTTTTACTAAGCAGCATAATGGCAGCAGCCAATTAGAAGCCACGATTCTGTGAACATGATTGACGGCTGATTTTGTCATGAAAAATAATCTCCGCCCATTGGTGTCCAAAATTTCTCGCCACGTAATAAAAAAGCTTATTAAACATCAATTGGATCGAACACCATACAGTTCTGTTAGCATTATTAGTTGAGCGGAAAGGCAGCTAGTATATAGACATATTATAACAGACACACAGCAAGAATCACTGTAGTCGTGATGGGAAGAAAAGCGAACAGTTGGAGACAAGAAAACAAGCGATGGTCGTTAATCCATGGTACTCGTTTTCTGACAGTCTTACTGGTAATATCCATGATCCACATAGCAACAAGTCAGAACAAGATGAGTACTCACGATCAAGAGATTCGATCTCCAAGATATGCCAAGAAAACAGACAAGCCCAAGACTCAATCTAGCAGGGTTTGTAATACCACTGAATGTGCTGATGTTGCCAATCAAATCAAAAGTTGGATGAACCTCACCGTGGACCCTTGCAATGATTTTTATGAGTACGCTTGTGGGAGATGGCATGAAAATAATCCTAGACCTTCTGGCTACACAAGTTATAATCCCTATACTCTAGCTGCATTGAAAACAAAGGATTATAAACAAATGAAATTAGAAACGGCAACATTAAAAGTCAACGGGGTGAGCAGAAAAATACTGCAAATGCCATCAGATTTGTACAAATCGTGCATGAACCTAACTGCCATCAAAAATCTTGGTGATGCTCCTCTGAAGGAACGTATTAGAGATTTAGGAGGTTGGAACATGAACGGAAACTGGGATGAGGAAAAGTGGGATTATTACAATACTCTTCTTTCGATCCATAAAGTTACAAACGATGTTGAACTATATCCTAATGTGAAAGGGCCTGTGTTTCGTGCGAGGGTCACACCAGATCCCAAGGATGCGTCAAAGAAAGGTCTCATTGTAAGTACCTTATAAATAAGTTGAACAATGAAATATCAAGAAACCTTTAACAAAACAATATTTGAATGTAGTAATTGTAAGTTTTCTAATGACTAATTACTATGATTGATTGCCAGTTTTTACTTTTATCCTGTAGATTTGGAATGCTGGAACAGGCCTTAAGAAGGAATTGTATCTAAATCTATCATCAAAGGTGAACCACATAAAAATAACATCGTAACTTATTTGGGTAACTTAATTTTCTTTCATATTCTACAATCAGTTGTTTCTTTTCTTTATTCCTAGAAAATATTAGAGTACAAACAGCGGATAATTGATCTTGTGGTACGGTTGGGTGGTAATCCCGACACCACTGCCAAGAAAGCAGACGAGATAATTGGCTTTGAAGCCCAACTTGCAAAAGTGGGTGACGTTTTATCCTTCCTAATAATTGTCTTAGCCAAAAAAAAAGGGGGGAAAGGATTTGATGGGTTTCTAGTTGAATCTCATCTGTTTTATGCTTTTTAGGTATCTCCAACTACTGCAGAAATACAGCACTCGTACGATGGAATTAGAACTTGGACTCTTGAAGAACTTCAACGTGAAGTGCCAGAGGTAAATTTTGACCTAATTATTATTCACTGTGAATCTATTACGTCACGTATATTACAACCATACAAAACGGTGACAAAAAATCCTAGTGTCGTGAAATCTACAAAGAAACTGGGAAGCTAAAATGCAAATTTGGGTTTTGACTAGAAGTTTTGTAGTTGCTAAGGTATGGTATATATATAAGAAGCAAATTTAAGAGTTAAATAAATTGATCAAAGTTAAGCTTAAATAAAACAAGTGAACGGATAAAGGGATAAAAAAAACTTGGCAAGGACTGTCGACAGAAATTTATATATTCTTACATTACCATTTTCAATATTTCATATCATGACCTAAGACATTTCTGCAATTTTATTGGCTGATAGTACGTCAATACATAGTCTAAACCAAGTTGTTAAAAATTGAAGTTGAACATAAATACACCTTTCTGGTAATGACAATGAGAAAAGCTAGCTAGCAGGTGAGGAGTGAGAAAAAGAGTTTTTTCAGAATAAAATATCGCCACTTAAGGTGACCCTGAGTAGTAGGGAAATGAGAGTTGACCAACAATGGATCACAGTTCTTTCGGCGCCGGTCTAATTTTCGGGGGGGAGGGGAGGGGTGGTTCAAGTTCAGCTATGACGAAAAGATGGACCGACCGCCTGACCAAAGATTCCGAGCGAAATTAGGGGGGGGGGGGTATTAAGACAGGGGGTGGGTGTTTTAAGACAAAATTGAAAATCCTTTGTTTGAACAATAGGTGATTTGAAGGATAACGTTTTTGATTTAATGAGCTACTAAGATTCGACAAGTTATCGAGTTCCTTTATGTAGAACTTTGTCGAAGAGAGAAAAGGAAACTTGTACTCAAAGGGCGATGTTCCCTTTGTGAAGGATATGTGTGATGTAAGGCAGGATGGTCGAGAATTGTCATCGGAAATTTTCAACGAGTTTGGTATTGCCATTTCAGTTTGATTAAATACGATGCATTAGTCCAGCAAGTTTCAGTGTGATTTCTGATCTCGAGGGATTAAGATATGGGTTGTGGGTGCTTGAGCTCTATACCAGACTTAACTCTTCGCGATATTTTCCGAAGAATTCGTTGTATTCTCGCCTGTTGTGGAGGTCGGGTTGTGATAGAAAACTCACAAATTGATGGAAAGCAACGAGCTGTTGGAGAAACTGTACTACAACCTGAATCAAGGAGCAAGTTTAGGAAGCGTAGGAGCCTTATTCCATGCAGCCAAAAAGAAACACAAGAAGATCACTGAAAAAGAAGTTCGAGAATGGTTGAAAGGACAGCGAGTGTATTCCGTTCATCGACCGGTTCAAAAGCATTTTCGTAGAAATCGAGTTATCGTTGGATCGATAGATGATGTGTGGGAAATAGACTTGATTGACATGCAATCACTTAAGAATTACAACAGTAATTACAGATACATGCTCACTTGCATCGACGTTTTATCCAAGTACGCATGGGTGGTTCCAATCAAAGACAAGTCTGGGTCATCTTTAGTAAAGGCGTTTAAGAAGGTATTAGATGAATCCGATCGCAAACCCAAGAAAGTTCACTCTGACCGAGGAAGTGAATTTACGAATAAGAATTTTCAAACCTTTTTGAAAGAAAAGAACATTGGGTTTTATCATACTTTCAACGAAACAAAAGCCAGTATCGTCGAACGTTTTAACAGGACTCTGAAACAACGCATGTACCGTTATTTTACATGGAAAGGGGCATTGAAGTATTTAGACGTTTTACCCGAGATTGTAAGCGCGTACAATAATTCATACCATCGAAGTATCAAAAGAACCCCAAGGTCAGTCAATAAGAGTAATGAAAGTCAAGTGTGGCAAACTCTTTACGGGAACACAGTGATGAAGAGACCTCCCTATAAATTCCAAGTGGGGGATCAAGTACGGATTTCAAAGTCAAAGAAACTGTTTGAGAAAGGTTATTTACCTAATTGGAGTGAAGAGATTTTTACTATCTCCAGGCGAATCCCTCGAAACCCACCCGTCTATAAGGTGAAAGAGTTTGATGGAAATGAGTTGGAGGGAACCTTCTACGAACAGGAATTGCAGAGAGTACAGACTAGAGGGGATGAGGAAGTGTACAAGATAGAAAGGATCTTGAGAACACGTAAAAGTGGTAGACAAAAGGAATATTTTGTAAAATGGCTTGGGTACCCAGACAAATATAACAGTTGGGTTTCAAGCACTGATTTTCAATAAAGTATATTAAACGACTGTTTCGTGTCCATTTGTTTCTGACCACCATGACGACTAGTCAGTTTTACATTACTCTTCCCAGTAATAGCTCTATGGCTATATTCCCTAATAACACTCTTGCGGAATACAAAGTCAAACTCCCTGAACGCCTAAATTTGATGGGGGATTGGGAAGTGGGGCTGGCTTCCATTACCTACCCCCACACGTGGTTTCACATTAGGACGGAAAACAGGAAGTTTTTTTATGACAGTGGTGACGGAGTATGGACGGTAGGTATCACCCCAATGGGGTACTATACATCAATCCAAGAAGTCATCGGCGCAATGAACACTGTCCTATCCAACAAGGGTGTAAGGGATATTTCTTTCACACTGGATGGATTATCGCAGAAAGTAACCGTGACTTTGAATGCGGGAAGAAGACTCAGTTTTGAGAACGACCTGGGAGTGATGCTCGGATTCGGTGATAATATTACCCTCACCAAAACTACGACTGCATCCTACGTGTCGGATCTGAATATTGGCCTTCAGTCTCTGTTTGTCTACTTGGATGTACTGGATATGCAAGTCGTGGGAGATGCGAGAGCTCCTCTTCTGCGCATCGTTCCTGCAGGCGGTAAAGATGGGGAAGTCGTTACCAAGGATTATGAGCACCCCCAATATTTGCCGCTAGCTACGCGAGAATTTGAGACTTTAGAAGTCCTTATAACCGATGACTCGGGAAGTAAAGTACCATTTGAACGTGGACGTGTTGTGGTAACGTTACACTTTAGACTTCGTCAATCCCCGTATTTCCGATAAGATGAAAAACCAACGAGGAGCTGGACACATGATGGTGTTTCACGGTGGGCGCTTTCAAAAAGGGTATGGACAAGTGGGCTATGGGCTGGGATCCTTTTTTCATTCTCTAGCTAGAAGTGCCATGCCTTTTTTGCAAAAAGGGGCGAAAACCTTAGGCAAAGCAACTCTTGATACAGGTGTGAATATTGCGAGAGACGTTTTAGCTGGAAACAACCTGAAAGACTCGGCTCAGGCTAGATTACGACAGACGGCAAAGACTATGAAAGACCAGACCCTTAACCACATTACTTCTCAAGTGGGAAGCGGTAGCTCGAAACGTAAAAAAGGTTCAAAAAGAAAGGCTCCACAGAAAAAGATCAGTCTACCACAGACGGGCAAAGCGAAAAGAGCTAGGATAACTCTCGATAAGGATATTCTTGGACGTTAAGATGGCCTTTGTATACCCTCATTCCACTCCATGCATGAAAAGTGAACTGGATTTATTCACCATACCACCCACCCAAGTTGTGATTGACAACAGTCAATGGATCGAATATCAGCCCATTTCTACCATTTCTTCTACAGCACCTATAGAATTTCAAATAACGGGATCGGAAAATTATCTCGACTTAACAAAAACTATGCTATTTATCAAGCTGAAGATTACCAAAGCTAATGGTGGGAACCTGACCGCGGATGAAAAAATAGCTCATGTCAACAATTTTTTACAAAGTCTGTTCAAGCAAGTGGATGTATTTCTCAATGGAATCCAAGTGACGCAATCCACTGGCACCTATAGTTACAAAAGCATGCTGGAGACACTCCTGAATTATGGTTTCTCAGCCAAAAGCTCGCATCTTACAGCGGGGCTTTATTACAAGGACACGGCAGGAGCCATGGACGAAACAGATTGCACCAACGAGGGAGACAATAAAGAACTTCAAACCCGCTATTCCTTCACCAAGGAAAGTTATATCGTGGACTTGTGGGGCCCCCTACACTGTGACATGCTGTTCAGTGACCGTCTTCTTCTAAATCACGTGGACGTCACCATCAAATTAAACCCAAATAATGCAGCCTTTGCGTTGATGTCAGGGGAAACGTCTCCCAATTACAAGATTGGCATTCAAAGTGCAAATTTAAAGGTACGAGCGGTGAAAATAAGTCCCACCCTCCAACTGCAGCACTTGACCGAGCTGAAGAAAGGCGTGAATGCCATCTACCCTGTCAGGAGAACCGACTGCAAGACCTACACCATACCCTCAGGAAACCCTTCCATTCACAAAGGGGATCTATTCAATGGACAAGTCCCTAAACGGGTGGTGTTGGCCATGGTTGATTCAGACGCGTTTAATGGAAGTTACACCAAAAATCCATATAATTTTCAGTTGTATGGAGCCACGTCCATCAGTCTAACTATCGATGGAGAACAGCGTCCCTTTAAACCTATTGCTCTGAAACTAGCACAAGCCACTGAAAGGAATTTTATGGAAGCCTATCAGACCTTATTCTCAGGGACGGGTCGACTATATACAGACTCTGGAATCGATATAGCGCGAGAGGATTACAACCAAGGCTACGCCATTCTCGTCTTTGATTTAACTCCTGATCTCTGCAGTTCTTCCATTCATTTAAACCAGAAACAAAAAGGGAACGTATCTCTGGAGGTTCAATTCAGCACAGGTCTACCCAACGCCGTCAACCTGATTGTTTACGGCGAGTTTGAATCCACTGTGGAGATTGATTTTGCACGTCACGTGACTTTCGACTATTCAGGATGAACGCAAGACAAATAGAAGAGGTTATTAAGAAGGACCCTGTGACCAGAAATAAATTTGGAGGAGTCTTTGCCGAAAACCGTTTACCCCATCATGTTAACGTCTACCCCTGCGGTTTCATCGCCAACACAGATCCTGATTCCAAGCCTGGAAAACATTGGGTGGCCTTCTATTTCACTACACCTGAACAAGGAGAATTTTTCGATAGTTATGGGCATTCACCTCATTTCTATAGTAAGCGCTTTTTGAACTTTCTCAATCAAAATTGTCAAAACTGGATATGCAATCAGAAAGATCTACAAAGTCTCAATACTGCTGTTTGTGGAGAGTATTCTATTTTTTATTTAATGCATCGAGCACGTGGTGTAAGCATGAATTCCATCGTAAACCTGTTTGGTTCTAATAAACTTTGGAATGATGAAAGCGTGTATTTTTTTATCTCTAAGTATATACGATAATGTATGGTGTTTGTAGCAAATAAAGAACATTACAACAAATGCATCTTTTCTTTTAATCTTTATTTGTTTAACTTCATTCAATTTCAACATACAAAATTAATAAGGTAGCCAATCAATGGCCCTCTTCCGTCCCCGTGAAGAAGGTCTTAGCCCTCGTTTCCTAGTGAGGGGGGAAATTGGTTCCTTTCTAGGTGTAGAGGGTGGGGTAGGTAGAAAAGTACCCATTCTATCCTCTGGCGTGTTAGGGGGTAGTCTTCCTCCAGTCTTGAAAAGTCCCATCAACCGTCGGCGGTCCTCGTTTCTTATGAAATCCTCAGGGGTGTTGAGGGTTGCCAATACCTTTGTAAAAGCATCTCTTCCTTGAGGCTGGAAACCTTTTCGTTTTCTAAGAGAATCGTTGATGAGATCTGAAATACTGGTGCCATCCAGAGGTTGTCCCTCCAAAGAGACCACGCCTTTGTCATCCCATTGGACCGCTTCCGGTGTTTTTCTTATCCAGCGCAATAAGCCCTCTGCTTGACCTTTGAACTTTTTCGGAACGGTTTCTAATATCTCAGAATCCGTAATAGGTTTTGTTTGTGGTTGATCTTGGGGTTCTTGTGGTAGTTGGGATTCCTGTGGTGGTTGACTTCCTTGTGGTACAGTCGCCTCTGACGAGTGCAGTTTCACTGTGGGGATGTGGTTTTCTCTTTGCTCTTGTAAACCCAAGTAACGTTGAAATAGCTGCTCGTGATTCTTGATTCTTATTTCATCGGGTTGGTTTGCATCAGTGAGCGAATTATTCATTTGCTGGTTGAGAGAGCTCATAGATTTTACCAGTGGAGACGTCTGGATGTCGTTTCGCTGCTGTACCAGAGCCATGACTTCCTCGGGAACTAAATACATTTTCCTGTTGTGTTTCATAGTTTCTTCGATAAAAAACTGGCCAGAACAGACAACACGGGTGGTATGAGGAATGGAAGAAAGTTACCTCCTGTCTGATTCAAATGCTCTCTTTTTTTCTTGACAGGTACTTTTTTATCCACCAAGGCACGCAATACTCTCTTGTAGCGTTTAAGTTTTCTTTTCTGTTGTTTGTTGATGGGAACCACGCCTTTCAGCACGTTTAGTGTCACTTCACAGATAGCTTTGATTAATTCGTTATTACAACACTTGAGAATAGCACTTCTTAGTTTGGGGTTGGATTTGGCCAGTACTCGTAACAAGTCTGCGTTCTCGCTTAGTCGACGAGACATCATCAAATGAATAACAACGAGGATAACAGTGAATTATATACGCTTGAGATAAGCCACTTGTTGCTCTCCTGGGAAAATAGACGTCCGAAGTCGATATGCATTGCTTGTGGTGGGGTGGAGGTCAAACAACATATACCCATAAGGCTGTTTGGTTGCATCTTCGTAAGCTTCCATCACTCGGGAAACCTCGCCGGGAAAAGCCTGCTTTGCTAATGTAGAAACTCCAAGAGAATCGCGAGGATTTTTAAAAGCAACAATGTAGTGAGTGTTAAGAGAGATGGTCCTTGAGAATTTCCCCGGAGGAAACAGGTTTTGTACCAAAGTGATCGTGTTGATATGTCGATGGTGTGAACCGCGCGTGATTAATTCCACCATGACGTCGTTTTTCATGCTCTCGTTCATCAAATCATCCAACACCAACAGACCTGGAGTTTGATCAAAGAGGTTGTAGATATCCTCTGGAAACCCCTCTACAAATTTGATGTTAGAAATCTCATTTTCCATTTTGAGAAAACGAGGTTGAAATTCTCCGTAGCAGTAGACAATCCTTCGAATGGGCTTATCAAACATATCATCTACGCAGCGCAACAACTTTTCAGTCCAACTCGTTTTCCCACTAGACGTTGCACCATAAGCAATTAAGGACGTAGGACTTTTAAAACGCAGATCCATACTATACAACAGTTGATTGACAACTAAATCGTCTTTTGGTGGTATGGAAATTATATTCATTACTCTCGCTTTCTCTAACCAAGGTTTTCGTTCTTCAGAATTCAATAAATGTACACTTGCTAAATGGTTAGAGAGTTGAAGTAAACGGGTTCTACCACACCTAGGAATGGGACAGTCTTTTCGCTTTCGTTTCACCATGGCGAATGAATCCTTTAAGAAAGCGTTTATCGTTAAATCAGTCACTCAGCAGCAGCAACAACAACAGCAACAACAACAAAAACTACACTTGTTAGAACCCAAGGGAGGGGCAGTAGGGGCACTTTCAAGGACTGAGGGGAAACCCATTTAAAACTGTTCAGACCCTTGGAGAGGGGCAGTAGGGGCACTCGTATCACGCTTAGCACTGAGAGACAAACCCCTTCCTTTCGTGTATGATGGCATTAAATAAAGTAGAAAAGTTTACTCAATCGATCAATTTGCAAAAGCATCTAACCAATGTCCGTCTCAATTCATCAAGCAATGACTTTATGATAAACACGAGTCGAGTGTCCATTTACTTTATTCTTCATAAAAATGTTTTATGTGTAGTAAAATTCAGCTGAGAAAAATAATAAGCCGTAATTGTTTAGAATATTAATAATCAACTTGGGTCCAACTTGACGTCGCAAGGCGTTGACAAATATCTTACATGGTAGAATGAGGTACTAAATACTCTTAGTTAAAACCACGAACAGAATCTCATCAAAAAATGATTATCCTCGTCTTATTCGTCACATCATTTTTATTTACCTCGATTGCCATGTTGGGAAACACGAAATCAAGCCTTGATGTATGTGATAGTTTTGAAGATCTTAAGCTACTCGACTGTTCTGCAAGGAGATTGACAAGTTTACCACAGTTCCAAAACATTCAACAGCCGTACACAAGTTTATCCATGATGCAAAATCTTCTAACAACCGTTAACATTACCTTCATCCTATACGCCATTCCATCGCTTAAGAGCATCGACTTGAGAGGGAATCCTTTAAACTGTAGTCGGTATTCCAAGCAGTACATTCCTTCCTCGGTAATAGCGAAAACCGATTGTATTCATCCATCACCTACTCATCGTTATTCAACAGAAGTCCCCATCTCAAGTACCATCAAATCGTCTAATTATTACCACCCAACATTGACTGAGTCTATCAAGTCAGCAAGTTTCACCAAATCTTTATTTTCAGCAAACTGTTCCGTCCCTCCTTCACTGTCATCTTCCGTCGACCCTTCAGTATCGTCAACACACCGTCATGTATCGTCATTAATGTCTCCTACATCAAGTGTCAATTCAACTAATGCCCTTGTTTTTACTGAATACCACGTGAACGAACGATCAACCTCAAGTGATTTACTGTATATCTACATCGTCGTCGGAACTTTATCTACGATTTTTATAAGTATTATCTGCTTCAAATGTTTTCAATATTTTTGGAGATTATACCACCAACGTTTCATCATGCAGCCCTCCATCGCGCTCTCTGAACTTGGAAACAGTCTAGTAAGCGTGGAAAGCAGCAGCAGTGATGATTCAGACGACATCATCTATGAGAGCACCTTTGTTTAGACAGGAAAATGACAAGATTTGTTCTAGTTCATTTTTTTTATTGTTGTTTAGTTCATCTTAGTTACATAAAACTGTATACCATGTTGTATATCATATTGTATACCATATTGAATTATTTATTAACTTATGAGTGCGTATTTATCCGATGAGCTTATCAAATATTTACAAGCTTTTTTTTTTCTTTTTTTTTTTTTTTCTGAAGTTCTTGTTATCATAAAAACATACTAT
This sequence comes from Anthopleura xanthogrammica, assembly GCA_964019055.1. Classification (NCBI taxonomy): domain Eukaryota; kingdom Metazoa; phylum Cnidaria; class Anthozoa; order Actiniaria; family Actiniidae; genus Anthopleura; species Anthopleura xanthogrammica. The sequence goes on along the minus strand of OZ025208.1, from coordinate 5,677,781 downwards.
TATTTAGAACTTTTATTTACATGGTTTTATGCATTTAATTTATTTAACTTATAAAGTCATTATAATGAATATCGTTAAATGAATATATTAAAGATGCATTTGTACTTTTACTTTGATGCATGCTTGTACATAACCACAATTCAATTCATTCAATGTGTTATGCTCGCGTGACCGTATGCTAATGTGCTTACGCCATTGTCCAAGATATATCGCTTATCATCGTAGGGACTTAAGCCTACTTTGTTTAAATTTATAGTGTAGAGCTCGTGTTTAAAGCTCTGTATTCTATTCATGTTCGCCATAAAGCGTTTTCTAGCAAACAAACATTCTATGTAATGCGCATGTCTTATATCACGTTTCGTTACGTTTTTAGAAATGCCTTTGGCGGTTTTCTTTTCAATGGTTTGCGCACCCTCGTTATAGAGAATAGAATACATTTTAGACCGTAGACCCACAAATTCTTTGATTGCAATCCCATGAGTCTCGTCCTTCATTTTACCAAGCACCTTCTTATTCCGTGTGCTGTGTAAGAAGTGATCCGGATCATACCCCGAAGTGTCAAACAAATCAATAGCCTCCCCCATATCCACATAAACATCCTCCGTCTTAATGTCATACAGTAAACTATCCGTGTCTGTAAAGCATAGAGTTGCTTTGTTCCCATACTTGTTCTTAATGAAATCGTAGTTGAAGTCATACATTAACACCTTAGATAAGTCCAAAATACTGAATCCTACATAGATGGGGCGATTTAAGAGAAGAGAGGGTTTTTTCATATTCACAGCCGCCAAGTCGTTATTAAAAATGCGAAAGGAATCAAACAGGGGTGAGGCTGTCAGCTTTTGCAATTTCTTGGGAGTATTCACTAGCTTTACATTGACCCTTTTGCGCAAGTTCTCCATTGTTTTACCGAAAATCGAATTGTTCATGAGCTTAAAAAAATCTTTATCAAAATCATTGATGGCATGCTTCCTCTTTGTCGTGTTGAAGTCAATGTATGGTTTCAACCAAGGCGCTTGGTGAAATCCTAAGACTTTATGAACTTTTACTAATTTTATTCCCAGAGAAAGGTACTGCTTTAAATTTCTATAGTGTAAAACATACTGTGATTTGTTATTCAGGTTAGGAACTAGTTTGGTGACAGAGGTGTGACAACTCATTTCCAGTTCATGAAACAGTTGCTGTGAATATGGTGAAAGCATATCGATCGACACTTTCATTTGCTCTGGAGCAAGAGGATAGTCGCTATGAAGGTCATGAAGCTCACTGGGGTATTCGAGGTCTACTTCTAAAATGTATCCTTCCTCTCCATCCTCACTAATATTTCTTACATCTAAATACTCAATTTCCTGTTCTGTTAGCCACCGAAACTCTTCATAAGGCAAGCTTTGGGACATGCTAAATCCATATAAATTTTTCGCATCTAAATATAAAAGATAATTTGTGTCTTGTTGAGAGTCATAGCCCTCGATGTACGGATTGTTTGCCCTAGCATAGCGATTGGAGATGACACTAACCCCACCCCTCATCCCCTTCTCTATAAAAAGTAACATGTCTGGGTCTGTCATAAGTTCGAGCTCCACCCCCGTCATTTTCAAACACGCTTGCCAGGAGAGACCGGGACTGGTGTAGAAATGACAGGGATCTAACTCATAGTACTGTAAGCAGATGTTCCTAAAGTTTTCAAATACGTCAGCGAGTAGTAACACATCGGATTTCAAATATAAATCATGATAGTCACCTAAACTTCGACAATGAAACGCCTGGTAAACTCTTTGCGCGTGAGCGTAATCTTGACCGCTTATTCCTTCCCCCTTTAAACTACTAAAAAATGCTTCCTTAGCAGGGAGTGCGCCTTCCCTGAATCTACTGAAACTATCAATATATTCATAAGGGTATACTCCCTTTCTAAGTAAATACGGAACTTTATCCTCCGCCGTGTATCTCTTTAATACTTGAAACCTATCATGACCCTCTTTTGCCAGATTAGAAACAAGCCCTTCAAGAGACGAATTCATGAACTGCAAGGAATCAATAAACTCCAGGTTTCCTACAGAGAATGCAATGTATTTTTCCGTGTTATTGGGAATACAATTGATCTTGTGTTCCTTGAGTTTACCGAGTCCCTGCATAATGAGGTGAGAATCAAATCTGCGAGAGTTGTGAAAAATCACTGGAATCTTACCCGTAAATTTATAATTTATGTTACATTCGTTGTGAGCGGCCCCCCGAAAATTCCCCGATAGATGATTGTGGTCACGGACTCTATCTGCGCCCAATTCTCCCTTGCATATGTGACATGTCGTTGCTTCTTGAAAAGCCTGTTCTTCTTCTGGCGTAATATTCATGGGCACGACATGCTTCAGTATTTCTGAAATACGGTTTTCTTCTTCTACAAGATGCTCTAAAAACTTATCAACACAATTCTCACCCCGATAAAGAACGGGGGGCTTACAGTACTCTTCTAGATCCGAAACAATACAATAACAAAAACCACAGGGTTGATGGTGTTGGGTTTTTAAAGTATAACTAGAATTCGAGTCTATCTGGTCTTGATCACAAGGCGCCAGTAACGTTTCAAAATCAGCGTAAATTACAACTGGAACTCTTAGCTGTTTTTGTATATCCTTATATCTTAAAATCTTATTATCTTCACAAGGTAATTTGATTTTCAGAGGCCCATGTTTTGAACATAAAAGTTCATGCTCTTGTAATAAATTTTCCCGAACAAAACCATGTAAGCAATAACTACAATAATAAGTTTGACCATTGTGCTTTGTACGGTCACCTAGTAGTCGACTTAGATTTTTAACTAAGTAATAATGTCTCTGATCTCCCTTAGAAAATAATAACAAATTAACATGAAATACCTTTTTATTTTCTGTAATTTATAGCGGAAACAGTTCTTCGTCTTCATATCCAAAAACATTTATGCTGGTGGTTGGGTTCTGTTTTTCAAATTTAGACACTTGACTGACTCTTACAGGAAACTCTATCCCCGACATGTTGAACTCTTTTTCGTACTGCTGGTAGTGACTTTGTCGGTGAGGTTGATTTCGCCAATGAACGGGGTGTTTGGTGGCTAGGATGGACCAAAGGAAGCACTTTTGATCATCGTTTTTGATGTTCACAACCGCCTTCTTATCCTTTAGCTTCTTAGGCAGTTCGAGGTAGCTGCTGCCGCGTATGGGTTTGTAGCTCGCCACATTCAAGGTAAGATTTAATACTTGATCAAAACGCCATCCACTTCCCTCTCTCTGATACTCTAGGAAACTCTTCTTGATTTTTTCAGTGGCCTGGTCGAACTGCTTAATTCAATCTGGTCTGGTCTTAGAGCGGTCATGGCGGTGCTTCGAAAGTGGGGGCTTGTGGTAACTTCTTCCAAATCCGAAGAGGTTTTTGTCATTTGAACTTGAATGCATAAAAACCATTTTACACTCCGCTTCCTCTCTAGCTCTTTCCGCAGTCTTCTAAGTAGAGTTTTCTTTTTTCCTCGTAGAGTAAGAGAGAGGTCATATTTTTCCGTCTTGTTCGGTTTCAGTGTGTGTGTTTTCAGGTGGTCATCAATAGCGGATTCAACATGTTCTTGATCATTCTCTTCAACATTTCCTCCCCCGCTTTGAATTTTCCGCTTTTTAGGCATCGGAAAGTCATCTTCATCGCTTGAACTTCTTGAAGAACCACCCTTGCAAAGTTTGTGGTGGTCAGCGAACGTTTCTGAATTCAAGAACTGCTGAGAACAACTACCACAAATGAAGTTATGTTTCTGTCTTCGATGACGGTTGAGATCTTTTCTATGTTTATACTTTTTAGGGCAGAAAGGACAACAATGAAGGTCGTTCTGTAGAGATCCATTCGATCCTGTTTCTGGTTGAATATTCTCCTGTTCTTGTAGTAAATTCTCCGTACCGACTGCCTCGTTGCTTAGACTTGAAAGAAGAGCGGTAAATTCAGCATCGATCCTCTGCCATTCTTCTTCGGGAATATCCAACAAGTTATCTTCGTAGTTCATGCTCTCGGCGCTCAATGAACCTCACTCGCTACTTCAGCTACTTTTATGCGCCCCCACTCGCTACTTCAGCTACTTTTATGCGCCCAATGAGTAGTGGATTTAAAATGGAAAGTGATGTAGTTTATGGCAGGAAAAGGTTATCCGAAGTCTCATACGATTGAATAAAAGAAAAAAAGACACCACAGAGCCAGCGATGGGCGACTTTCATACATAAGTTCATAACTATAAACGACGTCTTGCTTAGATTGATCTAAACAAAAGATCCCACTGATGCAAATCAAACAACCAAAACCACAACTCATTTATATTTATGACACCATCTTTAAGCTCACCTACTGCCAAAACAAAAGAACTTACCAAGCCATTACCGCTTGTTTAAACATGTCATCTGACTTTATTGACAATAGGGCTTCAAAAGTACCAATCAGAACAGTGACAAGACTCGGTTTTTAGAAAAAGGCCATGTGGTGTATTTGGGTTTAATTATGCAAGCGTCATATACAATTACATGTGTCAATCAATGCAAATCTAACATTTCCTCCCTTCTTAGCTATGTAATCACTGTGATACAAAATAAACGCAAAAATAGTGTCTCTTAATGTTCATGTCTCTTATGACTGTTCTAATGTTGTTCATACATATAACGTTTTGGTGGGCTCCTGTGTCTTGCTGGGTATCGACGTTCCTTGTCCTGTCCCTCACGCGCCGTGTTTCTCTTAGCGGGGGTAGCTGTCTTGCTTGCTTGCGTTGTGCTGTCTGGTGTCTGTTCCACTTCTGATGGGTAGACATCTTCTGCTGGTTTTGGTTGACGGTCGCTGTGGTTTTCATCATTCTTCCTATATTGGATTTGGTCTGTGTGCCTTCTCCAATAACTTCCAGCTTCTGTTTTGACTTCATACATCAATGGTCCTAATTGTGTGTTGATGGTTCCGATGATCCACTTCTCTTGTCCTCTGTAATCACGAACTGACACTGGTTGTCCATTCTCAAACAAACGTATAGGTGTCTTCTTCTCGAGTGCTTTCTTCATTTGTTTCTGCTGCACTGTGCTTTTCACATCTGGTTTCATCAAATCCAGACGGGAACGTAAGTTTCGACCAAGGAACATTTTGGCTGGTGTTTCATTGGTGGTAGCATGAGGTGTGTTGCGGTACATCAGTAGGAAATTAGCTATCTTCTTGTTCAACGAGGCTGATTCTGACTTCATTGCCTTCATACTCTGCTTGAAGGTTTGCACGAATCTTTCTGCTTGTCCGTTTGTTGCAGGATGGAACGGTGCTGATCTAAAATGGTGGATTCCATTGCTCTTCATGAATGCTTGAAATTCCTCTGATGTAAATTGCGGTCCGTTGTCGGAAACGAGCTGCTGTGGTACGCCATATCTTGCGAATACTGAACGTAGTACCTCAATTGTGCTTGTTGCTGTGATCTTGTTCATGGGAAACACTTCTGGCCATTTCGAGTGTGCGTCGACAATAATCAAAAACTGTTTGTTCATAAACGGTCCAGCAAAATCGATATGGATCCGTTCCCAAGGCGAACTTGGCCATTCCCAGGGGTGGATGGGAACCTTTGTTGGGTTGTTTCGTGTCTTGATGCAACCAGGGCAGGTTTTGGTTATCTGCTCGATTTCCGAGTCGATTCCTGGCCACCATGTGTGACTCCTCGCGAGGGCTTTCATTTTCACCACGCCTAGATGAGTCGAGTGGATGACGTCCAATACTTGTTTCCTTAGGGTGTCAGGAATGATCACTCGTATACCCCACATGAGGCATCCTTGATACGTTGTGATTTCGTCTCGACGATTGTAGTATGCAAGTAGCACTTTGTCAACTGGCTTAGTTGACCAACCAGACATGGTCTGGTCATAGACTCTACTCAAGACCTTATCTCTTGATGTCTCTCATCTGATTGTTGCGCTTGTCACTGGTAACTGTTCAAACTGACTTAAGTGAAAAATGTCAACAGCTTCTTCCTGTTGATCTTCTGGTGTTACTTCGAACGGTAGTCTTGAAAGGGCGTCAGCGTTAGTGTGTCGCTTAGTGTTCCTATACTCTATGTCGTAAGTATAGCCTGATAGAAACATAGCGTATCGCTGTAGTCTTGCAGCTGTAGTCACTGGTATGCCTTTGGTTGGGCTAAAGATGCTGACTAGTGGTTGATGGTCTGTGATCAACGTAAACTGTCTTCCATAAAGGTAGGTGTGGAATCGCTTGATTCCAAAGATGATTGCTAATGCTTCTTTGTCAATTTGAGAGTAGTTTCTCTCCGCTTTTGTCAAGGTGCGTGAAGCGAATGCTATTGGTCTTTCTTGTCCATCGATGATATGGGACAGAACTGCGCCGACTCCATACGGTGACGCGTCGCATGCTAAGCGGATAGGCTTCTTTGTATCGTGATGACATAATACCAAGTCTGACGTGACCATCTCTTTTACCTTCTCGAAGGCTTTGTCACATGCTTTCGTCCACTGCCATGCTTGATCTTTCTCTAGTAGTTGGTGGAGTGGTCTCATTATTGAGGCTAAGTCTGGTAAGAATCTGTGGTAATAATTTACGAGGCCAATGAATGCGCGAAGCTGAGTTACGTTCTTGTGTGCTGGAGTATCACGCACTGCTTTGATCTTTTCCTCTGTTTTGTGTATGCCGTTTTTGTCTATCTTGTGTCCACAGTATTCGATCTCATCTTGGAAGAATTGGCATTTATCTAAGTTTACCTTCAGTTGATACTGTTGAAGACGGCTCAAAATACCTTCTAAATTGTTGAGATGTTCGGTATTGTCCTTACCAGTTATTATCATGTCATCTAGAATACACTGGACTGATGATATTCCTTGTAGAATCTGCTCCATGGTTCTCTGCCATATTGCTGGTGCGGACGCGATTCCAAATAACATTCGGTTGAACCGGTATAGACCCTTGTGCGTATTCACGGTTAAATACTTCTTTGAGTCTTCTTCCATCTCCATATGTAGATAGGCTTGTCTCAAATCGATCTTTGTGAACTTTTCTCCATCTGCTAACGATGCGAACACATCTTCTATCCTGGGTAACGGGTACTGGTCCACTGCAAGCTGGGGGTTAATTGTGAGCTTAAAGTCTCCACAGATTCTTACTCTTCCGTTTTTCTTTAGTACAGGTACAATGGGTGTAGCCCATTCACTTGTTTCCACCTTGGATGTTATTCCCATTTTCTCTAGCTCGTCTAATTCTCGCTCTACCTTTGGTCTCAAGGCATATGGTAGTTGTCTAGCTTTCAAAAATACTGGTTGGGGTTCCTCTTTGAACTTTAATGTCGCCTTGATGTCCTTCACCTTTCCGATTCCCTCTTCAAAGACTGTTGGATATTTGCTTAAGATCTTGTCTAGTTCGCTGTTGGTACTTGCAGGTTCTTTCTTTAGTGTTAACACGTTGCTTATCTCTTTCCATTCTAACTGTATCGCTGCTAACCAATCTCGGCCAAACAATGCTGCTGTTCCTCTCTCGACTAGATATAATTCGAGAGTTTTCTCTTGATTGTTGTACTGTACCTTGACGCGCGCGATTCCTAATGGATGGATTTTCTCGCCCGAGTAGGTTTTCAGAACAACTTTTGTGGGCTCAATTTTAGCCTTGCCAACGTGTTTCTCAAATTCATCTTTAGACATAACTGTGACTGCTGATCCTGTATCAAGCTCCATTGGTACTTTCTTTCCGTTAATGTTCAATTCCAGTCGTATGGGTTTAGTTTTCTTCTCTTTTATAGAATTAACTTCTAAGCTTCCTACGGAATACTCAATGTCGCTGTCTGACTCGTCTTCGTTATCAACATTGTTATCGAGGACGTGTACATTCCGGCGTGTATGGCGGCGTGTTTGTAGTCTGCGTTTAGCTAAACATGCTTTCTCGATATGTCCTTTCTTCTTACAATAATAACATGTAGCTTCTTTATGTTTACATGAATTAGATTGGTGACCTGGTTTACCACATCTAAAACATGTATTTTCTCTTGGCTTAAGCTGAATATTTTCTGTTGGTTTTCTAGGCTTTGCTTTAGCTATCTTGTTTACACCAACTTCTTTGTGCTTACCTTGTAATTCAATGGCATCTTTCGCGGCCATTTCCATTGCTACGGATATTGTGATAGCCTTTTCCAATGGTAAGGTAGATTCTGAAAGCAATCTTTTCTGTATTCCGGTATTACGGATTCCACATACTAATCTATCTCTGAGTGTGTCCTTCAGGTTATCAAAGTTGCAGTGAATCGCCAACTTCCTTAGTTGTGCTACGTAGTCGTTTATAGTTTCTCCTTCGTCTTGCATTCTTGTATGAAATCGGTAACGTTGAGTGATTACAGATGGTTTAGGCGATAGTTGTTTCTCCAAAAGGTCTACGATAGTATCATACTCAAGCTCAGAAGGTTTTCCGGGGGCAACTAAATTCCGCAAGAGATTATAAGTTTTACTTCCAAGTAGCGTAAGTAGCGCGGGAACTTTCTTTTCTGTTTTGATCTCGTTGACTTTAAAATATTGTTCCAACCGTTCAATGTAGGCACTCCATGTTTCTGTCGTTTCATCAAACGCTTCAATACTTCCAATAAAGGCCATCTTTGTTAGTAAAAACCAAGGAAATCTCGCATTATTTTAAGAAGAAGTCCTCCGAAAATTTTACCATGTGGCCATCCTCGTCGCCAGTAATTGTGGTGTATTTGGGTTTAATTATGCAAGCGTCATATACAATTACATGTGTCAATCAATACAAATCTAACAGGCCACCTCATTAATTCATAAACGCAACTTTTTTCTTGAATAAACACCGGCTGCTTGAACAAAGGATTTCTTCCTGTCCAGTCAATTTCATTCAAACAACCTTTTCCAAGACAAAAGATAATATCCATCCGCTAATTCAACCTATAATCCTCACAAAGGTCATGAGTTCATTATATTCAGAACCTTTAGTAGCTCATTAAATCAAAAACGTTATCCTTCAAATCACCTGTTGTTCAAACAAAGGATTTTCAATTTTGTCTTAAAACACCCACCCCCTGTCTTAATATCCCCCCCCCTAATTTCGCTCGGAATCTTTGGTCAGGCGGTCGGTCCATCTTTTCGTCATAGCTGAACTTGAACCACCCCTCCACTCCCCCCCGAAAATTAGACCGGCGCCGAAAGAACAATAGATCCATTGTTGGTCAACTCTCATTTCCCTACTACTACCCTGAAAAACATAAATGACTAATATATGACCGTAAGTTGACCCAGAAGACGAAAGACCAGAAAGTAAAGGTTAGAATGAAAAGAAAAATATGAAGTTACACGTTGCTATGACAACGATAGAACGCTTCAAATGTGTACAAAGTTTTTCATTTAAAAAATCATAATTCAAAAACCGCACAGTGAAAATGTTTAAAATTGGCATGTTTGAACTTCATGATCCAATATTTGATTAGACTGAAAAAGAAAAAATTCTGTAATGAAGAATTCTCAAAAATCAATGAAATTTATTTTAGAACGTTCCCAAATAATTTTTTTTTTTTCAGAACTTACGAACCATTAAATAAAAGCCACATGCAAAGTTTAAAAAAAAATTACCGTCCAGTTTTTGAGTTATTTTAGTTTAAGTATGAGGTGTTTTTTTTTCCATTTTAAATTATTCATTCTATTTCATTATTTCAACGAAAACCATTTCGAGCCTCCTTAACACTTATTAACAAGACAAGAAACTGTTAATACCCTGGACAATCCCAACAATTTCTAAAGCATTCGAGGGAAAAGAAGAATTATTGTACATTAGTAAAATATTATCGGAGCGAAATGAAAACCTGCCGAAAACAAGCTTTCTACCTTTACATTTGAAGTTAACACAGTAAGCTTAAGTTTCCATGCTTTGTTTTTGATGAAAATCACTGAAATTCCGCGCCTTGTAACTAGAAGAGGAAATTAGTGTATGCAATGAAAATTTCAAATCAAATCACGGAGAAAAAAAATATTTTGTTGTTGAGATTTGTTTTCGAACGGTTTTCAAGCGATTCGGTGGACAGCTTTCATGATTACCCCCCAATAATATTGCCACCATTTTTAATTATTTATTTGTTGTTTAAAATACCAAGTTCTCCGGCTCTTCTCAATAAATTAGCTGTGTAAAATATGAAATATTCAAATGTCAATTTAAGAAGCCAGTTCTCCAACGAATCCAGTAGTCCATTAGACCTCTCTAAACCAATGCATCGCACAGAATGAAGGGTCAAACAGGTTTTTGCATCGAATTAAGAGCTTGGATTGCAATGAACTAGTGCGAAGTTAATGAGTGGCGGGAGATTCAAATAATGAGAAAATGGCTGAAACTCTGTTACCAGTGCATCTTCAACGCGGTTTTTAGCATTTCTTTGAAAACAAATTCATGACATACATACGGCTTTTGAAAGGTTAAGCTTCAAACAATCACATAGAGCTTTTTATTTTGTCTAACTCTTTAAAAAACCTAGTACCTTGGCAATGACAATCCTAGGGACTTTCAAGTGTATTTTATGGGAAAACCCCAAATCTCTAATATTCATGGCTCTGTATCTCTTAAATTTAAAGGCGAGACGACAACTTGTAGGTCTTAAAATGTACTTTAAAATGATACTCGAATTATATCCAATATTTGTTTGCACGCAGCCATGAAGTTAATATTTGACTATGTGTCTTCTGCGAAATGATTTATTTCTTGAACCAAGCTTTCGGCCATCTTGGCCATCATCAGGGTTGTAGTACACGTATTATGTTTAAAATAACGTACGTAGTTAACAATAAGCGCGCGCATACAGGAACAATCATAGAAAATACAGCAGCGCGAGCTAATAAACTGAATAGAGCGCGCGGAAGGACAAATTAACAACGTAACAATAAATGGAAAGAAAGAAAGAAATATGACACCAACTGAATGGAAATCTTAAAATTAGCTAGATGAAATAAAAATCTTAAATAAATTTTAATAACGGAACATAAGCGTCAGGTAATGTCCTTCCATTGTCTCTATGGGAGATTTCATGGAATCTTTTTTTGACGTCACAACCTCGCGCGAGCGGTTCGCTGGCCGTCAAATTTTATTGGAAAGCTATGCAAATTTAGTCTTTTTTACTTGAAATGGGATTGAAAAACAAAAACTCAAAACGTCAAATATCGCTTTTCTCTTGCTAGTAACGAAGAAAAAGATGATCAAAGTGTAAAATGTAGTAAGAACATCAAAAAACAACCACAGTTCAAGTATTTCTGTCCAAATCATCTCAATATCTCAAAATGGCGACCCTCTTTTGCGCTACCGTATCGAGAGTTTTACTCATTTTTGTGTCGATTTTTTTTAGAAAATCTTAGTTAACATCAATGAATGTACCTTCTATGAAGTGTTTTCTATGGAACTGAAGGACTATTTTTGCAGTGCAATAAAGTTTTTCTGGTCTTTAAGCCACTTCTTCTCAGAGCTACAACCACAAAATGGCTTCGCAAATCTTCTTTTGGTGAAGACGAAACATTGATTTGGTTAACTTAAAGACAGACATGACTTCTGTGCTTTCAGTGATAGCTCAAACGTGCTTTTCGCTTTTCGAAAATAATAAAATGAAAACCACACAAGTATTTTAAACTCTTGTTTTTTGCAAAATTCTATAGACTTTACAAGAACAAATTTGCCGTCTTTTGCAACCAGGACTGACAAAATTTGACGGCCAGCTTCTATTTGCCACCGGAAATACGTCATGCGTGAAACCTCCCATTAGTTAAAACACTGTTGTTCAGTTTATTATCTCGCGCTGCTGTATTTTCTATGATTGTTCCTGTATGCGCGCGCTTATTGTTAACTACGTACGTTATTTTAAACATAATACGTGTACTACAACCCTGATGATGGCCAAGATGGCCGAAAGCTTGGTTTAAGAAATAAAAATTTCGCAGAAGACACATAGTCAAATAATAACTGTTGTTCTTGATTTTTGCGATAAGAATTGATTCCGTTCATTTACTTAAATTGTTAAAAAGGACTGAAAAAACCTACTACCTTCTGGAAAAAACTAAGAAATGTCATTTTAAAATTTATTTTGAGAGGATTATGCTGATTAGTTCGACAACAACCGCTCGCTCCCGCTCACTGACCCATTGTTAGTTAATTACTTGATGATCCTGAAATCCGACGTGAGATTCCAGAATACCCAATAGCCAATAGGAATCGAGATTTTAATTTACTGAATTTTTGATTAATTTATTCCAAAAAAATCAAAGTGTCCCTTAAACAAAGGCCATTCTGCGCGATAGAATTATTACGGCGACACGAAAACGAGTCTAGCGGAGACGTCACGATATGAATGGTGAAAGGGCTTTTTCGATGGCAAGGAGAGTAGAGACATGGCTGATAGCTAACATGCAAGAACATTAAACAACTAACGACTCTCTTAAACTGCCACAAAGAGCGGACTGTTAGACTCCGAGTCAAGCGAGTTGATGTCAAGAAACAACAACCGCAGAAGAATTAAAATTTTGGAACTTTGAAAATTAAGTGCATTTAAAAAAAAAGGTTTATAGTCAGTGATAATATTTCCTACTATCTTATATCAAAAAGGCCTTTTCTCTTCTTTTTCGAGAGCCCGAGAATGTGCAAAATTGTCATAACTTTAATGCGATAAATAGTTGCAAATGCCCCTCAAAATCGCACTTCCGAAGGTCTCAATTTCCATTTTTTTTTTCGGGTGAGCATGCCCCCAAACTCCAGTCTTTGGTGGTCGTTAATTAGCCCCCCAATCACAATTTTGCTCCCGACCGCGGTCCCTGTGACATCCCTTACTTTGCTGTTATTGTTCTACTCATCCTCAAGCTTTGCTTTAGTAAAAACGTTGTCTTGATTTTGGTAGATTATTGTTTCGAGCTTCATTCGAAATATGACAATTTCTGTACTCGCCGTTTGTTTATTAACAGCAGTCAAACTATTATAACTACAAAAGTATAAGTCATTATTCTTGAGAATATTACAAACTGAAAGATATCGTGAAATAGAATACTTACAATTCTGTGCCATTATTCGTTCATGAAAATTAATACTGCTTGGGCGTTATCCGATATAACTGTGCGACTCACTGAATGTATTTAAAATTTGCTCTTAAGAGTGGTTTTCTGTAACCATCGAGAATCGCTTGGCAGCGGAACCTCATGGATTTCCCTAATATTTTGTGTGGTAATAGGTATTAGGTCACTGATAACTAAAACCGATTTAGTTTTCTTATTTACTTTTTTTTTTTTTTTTTTAGCGACATTTTTAATAAGGTGACTCGTCACACTGATTTGAGAGGGAATTTTGGGGGAACATTAAGGAAGCTAAAAATACTTTCGTTTGGCTATTAATCAAAATATTTTTCAAGAAATAGTAAAATACATCATTAGTTGTCAACCAGGACTAATTATTAACTCATTTTATGTTCATCTTGGAATTTTACAGTCCTTCCCCTACGAGCTATTTTGTCCAATTTTCAAAAAGTCAAAATTAGAGGTTTTCAAAAAATTGTAACTTCACTGCCATACATCAAAATCAATCGATTCTTTGGGTACAATGCATTCATTTACCATACTTTCAAATAAAGTATTAAAAAGTTTTTGGCAAAATTATTCTAATGCTGGATATATTGCAATTATCAAAGCAATGTTACGACAAACCAGAAATATTGCCTTGAAATCGTTTCAAAAAACTCCCTTTAATCTGCACAATTTCGAACAAATAATCATAGCTAGAGTATTATAAGTATATTAGTTAAGTATATTTCCAATTTTCATCGTCAGAATTTTGCGAATGACGAGATATAAGTACGTTTTTGAAGTCCAGTTATGGGTAAATTTTGCCAAGATTATCCATCGAGCTCAAATACGCAAACCTCGGACTTTTCACTTCCTTTCGTTTCATTTCCGGTCTAATTTGCATTTGAGCTGAAACAATGATGACTTTATCTACAGTTCTAGGTTATAAATGATCCAAAAAGAAATTTTGTTCAACAGTTAAACGAATTTTGACAGCTTTTACACAGCAACAGGTTTCGTGCACAAGACCTATATAGCTATCGATAAATTACTCAACACAATACTTTTAATCGATCTTACTTGGCTTCTATCGATAAAGTTTTCCGACCAAGGTAGTACTGAACAATTTGCTAGCTTCTTTCAACCTCCAGGTACATGGAATATCTTCGAAAAGAAAGAGAATATCACAACTAGCCTTTTGTTTACATCAGCCATGATCACCCTGTAAATTGTAAACCAAGACCGCTGACCGGATGTGGCGAGAGATGTTTATATTATAAAATTGCAGTTACCTGGTTCGAGTGTTCTATTTCAATCTTTTTTGATTTATAGCCATGAAAAATTGTGATGTTTCAAAACTGATTAAGAGAAAGAGTTGTTGCGATGAAAATAAATTTCTAACCTTAAATGTGATAGAGAAACGGAATGCACTTGAAGAATAATAAAGTTACGCTGAAAATAGACATCTCGGAATGGCAGTTGATATTGAACAAGCAGGTAATCATTACTGTACCATTTTTGTTTTTATCACTTGTAGATAATTATTTTGACCGGATAAAATTGGGACGAAGGAATGAGTAAAGGGGAGAGGAGGTAAAGGCTCCGACACGGTGCAACATTGCGTGCAACATCACACTAAAATATAAAACGTCTGTTTTATTTTGTTTATGTTATTTGCATTATCCTCGTAAATTAAGCGGAAAAATCGAGATTTCATTTTTCTGTTTATGCTGCTGAAATAGTGGTGTGTTCGCACTCCACCAGCGTATAGGCCTTCATCGGACTGTGATTGTTTAGAAAATTCAATGCCTCTCAGCTGGTAGTTTACAAAAGGTATCTGCAACCATATACAGCTTTTTCAAAAACCGGTGAATGCGGAATAGTGCATATTAAGACCAAATGGCATTGTGGGTCTCATTAATTTGAACTCAATATACAGCGATTTGCTCTCTATGTAGCAAGTATATTGTGTCGGATAGAATGCACTGAAAATAAAATAAATTTAACTTTACACAATATACCATGACCCACAATGCATTTCGGTCTTGGAATGCACTATTCAGTCAGTGCATTATTCACTATTCAAAGTTTTATAAAATAGCTGTATCAACACTAAGACATATCAAACCTAACACGATCTAGTAAAACTATAATTGCAATATGATATCACATTTTCAGTTTTGTCAGACTCCGTTGTAATGAAATGTAGTTTGAAAATCATTTGTATTCGGACAGATTTGGAATTAATTGCATCCCTCGCCACATCCGGTCAGCGGTCTTGGTTTACAATTTACAGGGTGATCATGGCTGATGTAAACAAAAGGCTAGTTGTGATATTCTCTTTCTTTTCGAAGATATTCCATGTACCTGGAGGTTGAAAGAAGCTAGTAAATTGTTCAGTACTACCTTGGTCGGAAAACTTTATCGATAGAAGCCAAGTAAGATCGATTAAAAGTATTGTGTTGAGTAATTTATCGATAGCTATATAGGTCTTGTGCACGAAACCTGTTGCTGTGTAAAAGCTGTCAAAATTCGTTTAACTGTCGAACAAAATTTCTTTTTGGATCATTTATAACCTAGAACTGTAGATAAAGTCATCATTGTTTCAGCTCAAATGCAAATTAGACCGGAAATGAAACGAAAGGAAGTGAAAAGTCCGAGGTTTGCGTATTTGAGCTCGATGGATAATCTTGGCAAAATTTACCCATAACTGGACTTCAAAAACGTACTTATATCTCGTCATTCGCAAAATTCTGACGATGAAAATTGAAAATATACTTAACTAATATACTTATAATACTCTAGCTATGATTATTTGTTCGAAATTGTGCAGATTAAAGGGAGTTTTTTGAAACGATTTCAAGGCAATATTTCTGGTTTGTCGTAACATTGCTTTGATAATTGCAATATATCCAGCATTAGAATAATTTTGCCAAAACTTTTTAATACTTTATTTGAAAGTATGGTAAATGAATGCATTGTACCCAAAGAATCGATTGATTTTGATGTATGGCAGTGAAGTTACAATTTTTTGAAAACCTCTAATTTTGACTTTTTGAAAATTGGACAAAATAGCTCGTAGGGGAAGGACTGTAAAATTCCAAGATGAACATAAAATGAGTTAATAATTAGTCCTGATTGAAAACTAAAGATGTATTTTACTATTTCTTGAAAAATATTTTGATTAATAACCAAACGAAAGTATTTTTAGCTTCCTTAATGTTCCCCCAAAATTCCCTCTCAAATCAGTGTGACGAGTCACCTTATTAAAAATGTCGCTAAAAAAAAAAAAAAAAAAGTAAATAAGAAAACTAAATCGGTTTTAGTTATCAGTGACCCAATACCTATTACCACACAAAATATTAGGGAAATCCATGAGGTTCCGCTGCCAAGCGAATTCTTATTTTCTCGATGGTTACAGAAAACCGCTCTTAAGTACTGTTCTCATGATACTTGCTATCAAGCCTAAGTTACGTAACCCCTTTCTTATCTTTTGTTTTGGCTCGTTCGAATTTATTATAATCATTTGTTCTTAAAGATCATAACAATTATTTTATTCATACTTCTGTGATGTTATAACTTTCAACACGCAAAATAATTTCATCTTTAAATTGTTTGAAAATATCGTTGCTTCCCCTCGACAGAGCTTCACCTTCTTTAGAAAGAGCTGTTTTGCATATTTTCTGAATAAACCAACCAGTATCGTCTTCAGAAAACTTTTCAGAAGCATTTTTGGCTTTTTTTTTTCGACTTGGTTGTCATTAATTTGTTTGATTTGCCTTTTTTCTCGTTTTTATGAATATTTTACTCGACTCGGGAAAAAACTAAAGCCATGAAGCCTCGTTTCCAAGAAGTGCGACGTCATTTCCTGAAAGGTGTATTGCAATATATTTTTAATCTACAATGCTCATACTTTAATGATTAAACGATTCATTTTTGTTTGTATTTAGAGTGAAGTCACTAAAATTGTAATATTCAAATAGACACAAAAGAAAACGATGAAATTAGTATTAGTCTAATGTGTACTTGTACTTCATGGGTTTAGTGATTTCACTCTGTTTGTTAGCCTGAACATATAATCGGTACGGTTGTTTGGAAACAGGAGGGCCTAGGAAACACCTTAAGAGGCGATGTTCATAGCCATCAGACATTCGCGGCAAAGCTTGTTTTATCGATTTTGCTCAAATTTTAACCATAGGTAGGCCTTGTCATAAGATACACCACTGTGTAGTTAGTTTTGAAAATTTTTACTTTTTTTGAGGAAAAAACGGGGGAAAACGATTTCGCGCCAAATCGCCCGTCTGAGACTCGTAATTTTAGGTCAACTTTGTCGGCTTCGTGTGCCCAAAATATTAACTCTACTGACTCAAAACTACCGTTGCAATCTTCGCAATTATCTTAAGTTATGTTCCAAGTTTTTTAAAAAACTTTCAACTGCTTTTATATTTTTTTGACACATTATTTCTGAAGTGCACTAATTACATTATGCAAAATAGGTAAAAAATAACGGGACTTTTTCCGATGTGCTGACCAAAATTATTCAATGATATTTTGCATTCTGAAAGTCAAAGGGGGAAATATGAGTCTGTGAAAAAATCAGCTTGGGTAAATGTAATGGAGCGAAGTTATGAAGCTCTAAACATTGAGAAAATAAGGCTGGTTTCAGACGAGTCTGCGTATGGCTGTAATCAATTAGCGTGTCATATGCCAACAAGTAATTAACATAAACAATAATTCAAGTTCCTTTATTCTACAAAATAGCTTTACAGTATAATTTCACAACGAGTAAACTTTGTTTTAGTTTCCATAAGGGCATTAGAATGACATATTTGGCCTAAATTATGTCAGTTTTGTTGTCGAATACTACAAGTCGGCGCTTGTCGCCGAATATGCAAATAACTTCGTCGATAAATGTAAACATCTCTCGAATTTTATGAAGTATTATTTCTTTTCCTTTGTTTAAAAAATTCAGTTTTCCTTCGGAGGACTTCTCAGTCTTCTTACGTTCATGAACTTTAGCTTTCTTAATATTTCTTGCCTTTACTGGGACAAAAGAACTGCTATGGGTGGCTATTATTTCGTTGACCTCTGGTAACGTTTTGTTCAAGTCAAACTTACTGAAAGGCAAGAACTTTCCTGATCCGACCTTATACGCTCTCCAAACTTTGATCCCCTTGGTTTCGTATTCAACATTGTTGATAAGACTTACACCATCCCACTTCACTTTTATGCTTGTGACGGGCTGTGGGCCGCAAAGGGTTACATGTACTCCGGGAATACCTCCACATGACTCTATTGCACTCTTCATTTGTGCGGCTGTTTCTATGTCATTGCCTGCATTCAGATATGATTTCATGTGATTCTTGATCAGCGCGGCCTTTCGATCACATGATCCCTTGCCACCTTGCGGATCTGAGAAATCAATGCGTTTAAGCGTGATGTCGTGCTTTGATGCTATCTGTTGTATCAATAGCATGGTTGCCGCCGAATGGTAGCATCCTGCGTTGTCTTGCTTTAAATACACATTTTTTTGGAACAAATTTCATGGCCCAATCTGACACTAATAAAACGGACTCCTCATCTAAACTTTCAAGGATTTCTTGTCTTGCGGAATCCTGGTTCACATTTCTGAGTAAATGTGCTTTCCATGCTTCGATGCTATTTTTACAATTTGCGATGATATATTCCATTTCTTCCTTTTGTTCAACTGAACAGTCAGCATTCAAAAGATTTGCTTCTATGTCATCAATAGCAGCAGTAAACAGATTGCATCTATCGCACTTCACATTATGCTCGTGATCACACTTGCTTTGAAAGTCTTTATCACTGGGATGGCTAAGTGCAAATGGTCTACATTGATCTGCGACTAGTGAGCTGTTTGCAATGTGAACCTGTTATATATAAATGTAAAATAAAGTTATTGAAAAATAGAACTTCATCTTTTATGTCATTGAGTATATTTCATAGTAGTTCTCATTTAGATAAAGATCGGTATTTATATCAATTATATAAATTTTAGACAAAGAGTTATATATATATCATATTATTATTGTTATCATTATTATTATTATTATTATTATTGTTATTGTTATTGTTATTGTTATTGTTATTGTTATTGTTATTGTTATTGTTATTGTTATTGTTATTGTTATTGTTATTGTTATTGTTATTGTTATTGTTATTGTTATTGTTATTGTTATTGTTATTGTTATTGTTATTGTTATTGTTATTGTTATTGTTATTGTTATTGTTATTGTTATTGTTATTGTTATTGTTATTGTTATTGTTATTGTTATTGTTATTGTTATTGTTATTGTTATTGTTATTGTTATTGTTATTGTTATTGTTATTGTTATTGTTATTGTTATTGTTATTGTTATTGTTATTGTTATTGTTATTGTTATTGTTATTGTTATTGTTATTGTTATTGTTATTGTTATTGTTATTGTTATTGTTATTGTTATTGTTATTGTTATTGTTATTGTTATTGTTATTGTTATTGTTATTGTTATTGTTATTGTTATTGTTATTGTTATTGTTATTGTTATTGTTATTGTTATTGTTATTGTTATTGTTATTGTTATTGTTATTGTTATTGTTATTGTTATTGTTATTGTTATTGTTATTGTTATTGTTATTGTTATTGTTATTGTTATTGTTATTGTTATTGTTATTGTTATTGTTATTGTTATTGTTATTGTTATTGTTATTGTTATTGTTATTGTTATTGTTATTGTTATTGTTATTGTTATTGTTATTGTTATTGTTATTGTTATTGTTATTGTTATTGTTATTGTTATTGTTATTGTTATTGTTATTGTTATTGTTATTGTTATTGTTATTGTTATTGTTATTGTTATTGTTATTGTTATTGTTATTGTTATGCTTATTATATTCTTATTATAATATATCATATGTACTTTTTTTCATTTTTAGAATATATCATTTATTTTAACTAGGACCCTTCTGTAAATCGACGCTGGTATCCTGAATAAAGATTATTATTATTATTCTATTATTAACCTTAATATCAATTGAGATTTAGATGTAGCGCAGATCAGTAGCAGTTGGGTGCCTATATGGACAAAGTGGGCCGACTATCATAATACATATTATTATTAATAGAGCGCGCGAGCTCATGTTGATCTTTGCTTAATTGTACATGTAACTAGCGCGCTGACACGCAGATATATAGTAACTAGACATTTTCAAACGAACTGAAAATACATCTGTACTGCGCTTAGTAGATAATAACCGTGATCGCAAAGTCATTATTGTTTATGTTTGAGTACATGTTAGTTTCTTACAAATTACCTTATAGTCTCCTTTGAGGTATCGTTTGGCATGTTTTAGTTTGTCGTTCACTTCCTTTCCCCAAGTTAGGCTCTTTCCATATTCATCCACTAGCTTATAAACTACCTTTTTAAGCTCGTCGAAAGCTTCCGCACCAGATGCAGAAAAATAATCCAATCCTTGCAGTGATTTGCGAGTAGACGCTGAGCAAACGTCCAACACTCTTAGTAAGGTACTGCGGCTCATGGGCACATATCCTACATCTTTACAGTAGCCTTGATATTGTCGGATAATGTGCTCTGGGATTTCCGATCGAATAACATTCGGTATTTTCATAACAGTACCCGATGAAAGTTTCAGTGTTTTTTCACCAAAAGGCAAATCCTGTACAATGTGTGTACTTGTAATAAATGTGAGGAAATGGTCCAGTTTGTCCTCTTTCACAGACATTCGAGTGTTCTTTACGGGTGGCAATGCTGCACCTCGCCCATGTAACAAAGTATGGTGTCTTGCAATATCATAACGATATTTCGTCAAACTTGGTATCCAGCGTAACAAATCTTTAAAGCTCACTTTATCCGCCATTATAGATAGTATCTGACGACGAGAACTCCAGTTGTCTGCATTGGCATAGCACTCTGATAAAGCTTCCAACAATGGGATATCAATATCAGAGCTGCTTTCAAACTTTTTCTGCAAGTGACTGAATAGCTTGGCTGATTCACCTGGGGCAATTTCTTCAAGGCATACGTGAGCCACTTGTTGCGCTTTTCTTACATAGAATCTCTTGGTACGGTCTGATGTTATTTCCCACGGTGTGGATAGGGTGCTTCTAATCGGACTTACATCTCTAGAACTGAGATACTCATTCAACTTTTCTCTTGGTGGTTTCTCTGCAGTTATGGGGGACAACATGTACATGGACTCTTCACTAGGCTGGTAGAGACTCTTTGGGGTTTCTGGACTGAATGCACCCTGAGTGTATTCCGAACTACACGGTGTACTTGTACTCTCTTGATCTCCAAGTTCAGAATCAATAGGACTTGAGACTTTTGACGTAAAAGAGACCTCTTTATCTTCGTCATCCTAAAACATAGAACAATAAATATTTACTCATTTGTCATCAGTCTGTCCGTCTATTCTATTTTTAAAAGCATTTATTCATGTCATTTATTTATTCGTATACTGATTCTTTCATTCATTCCTTTTGTTTATTCATTAAATCATACATTTATTCATTCATTCATTCATTCATTTTGTTTATTCATTTAATCATTCATTCATTCATTCATTCATTCATTCATTTTGTTTATTCATTTAATCATTCATTTATTCATTCATCCATTCATCCACTTTATTCATTAGGTCATTTCCTCATTCATTCACATCCATCCAAACCTATCCGCCTACTCATTAATCAATTCACTCTTGCTCTCATTTCTTTTTTTCTTTAATTTTCTTATTCATTCTTTCTCATTTCCCTACTCTTTTTCCTTTCTTATTTCTTTCTTTCTTTCTTTCTTGAAACGCCTAATTTTATTTTATTTACTGAGGTATGTACCAGTGCCATGTGACTTAGTTGTACAGCAACATCTGTTTCTTGTTTGTTATCTTGTAATTCTTTCAGAACCTTCCTACAGTTCACACATACACTTGGAAATAGAGCGGAATATAGAGCTATAAACTTAACGTTGTCGCTACTAATTGATAACGTAAAATTTCTCGTACATACCTGATCCAACTTGGACGAACACTCCAGTTCGTTTAAATATCACCTGCGTTTCCGTTTTATTAACTCCTCTTTCTCCCTTCGGCCACTTCCTCTTGCCTTTTCCATGGGTTGAGATCTCCACTGGAACTCTGCATCTCTCAGTGGACCTCCTTGTCCAGCCCAAACCTAATTTTAATCGATGAAGAGGACAAATTGTCCAGGTTGCAATGTCCTTGGGACACGTAAACAATCCTGCTCGGCTTAAAATCAGATCGGCTTCATTAGCGTGTCCAGAAAACTGAAAAGCTCGCTCTTGACCAGAAATCTCCTTCTTGCATGCAAGAATAGGAATGACACTGCACGACTTTTGTCGACTTCTTTGATCATGGCCACAAATCCCCCCTACAACAGCTTTGAAAGAACAGTAAATTTCCATTTCTACACCTTCGTAACCAACTAAGCATCTGAAGTTATTTTATGATAACAATCGCTTTTAGCGGCAGCAAAAACACAATTCATGTCAATTTCAATTAAGCCTAGTCATCCCTTCTCTGACAACAAACAACAGATTTTCGTGATTTTTTTCTTTCAAATAAAGCTCACAATCTTCTAAAAAGGTCATCCGAAGGAAAACTGAATTTTTTAAACGAAGGAAAAAAAAAAATACTTCATAAAATTCGAAAGATGTTTACACTTATCGACGAAGTTATTTGCATATTCGGCGACAAGCGCCGACTTGTAGTATTCGACAACAAAACTGACATAATTTAGGCCAAATATGTCATTCTAATGCCCTTATGGAAACTAAAACAAAGTTTACTCGTTGTGAAATTATACTGTAAAGCTATTTTGTAGAATAAAGGAACTTGAATTATTGTTTATGTTAATTACTTGTTGGCATATGACACGCTAATTGATTACAGCCATACGCAGATTCGTCTGAAACCAGCCTTATTTTCTCAATGTTTAGAGCTTCATAACTTCGCTCCATTACATTTACCCAAGCTGATTTTTTCACAGACTCATATTTCCCCCTTTGACTTTCAGAACGCAAAATATCATTGAATAATTTTGGTCAGCACATCGGAAAAAGGCCCGTTATTTTTTACCTATTTTGCATAATGTAAATAGTGCACTTTAGAAATAATGTGTCAAAAAAATATAAAAGCAGTTGAAAGTTTTTTAAAAAGCTTGGAACATAACTTAAGATAATTGCAAAGATTGCAACGGTAGGTTTGAGTCAGTAGAGTTAACATTTTGGGCACACGAAGCCGACAAAGTTGACCTAAAATTACGAGTCTCAGACGGGCGATTTGGCGCGAAATCGTTTTTCCCTGTTTTTTTCCTCAAAACTTTTTCAAAACTAACTACACAGTGGTGTATCTTATGACAAGGCCTACCTATGGTTAAAATTTGAGCAAAATCGATAAAACAAGCTTTGCCGCGAATGTCTGATGGCTATGAACATCGCCTCTTAAAATGTCAAAATACCTCTTTATCTTGGGAGTAACTTCATAATTAAATATCTCTTTGTTACTTTCTGTTTATAGTTCGACTGGATTAATTACTTCAATCAACTATATTCATCATCATCTTCTAAAATTAAGAAAACTGGATTTTCTATGGCGCCACCTGTGCAGTCCTACTTAAACAAGGCTATAAAAATAATAAACAACACGACAAAGAGGTAAAGTAAAATATGTTCTATTTCAATAATAAATCAAGAGCGGATCCAGGGTTCTAATCCTGACCCCACCCAATCCCCACCCCCCCCCCCCCCCGGCCCCCGAATCTCATTTCATGAAAAAGTTAGTTTTGACATACCAGGCTTGATAAACTTGTGGATCCGCCCCAAAATTCTGGATCCTCAATGATTTCTTTTCAGGGCCGTGAAAGTTGATTGCTAAAATCATCGAGTTTTTAAATTTTGTTTTCAGCATATTGGCCAATTATTTGGTATGGTACACAATACAGGGCGAGACCGATTTGCTTTCTGTCCCTTCCGCGAACGGTGATCGTTGGGAAACGTGTGTTGCTTCAGCTTTTGCATCTTTTAGTGATGTAATAGAAGCTGGATATGCCAATGAATGTTATGAAAAAATTACAGGATCAATAAGAATAGTAAGTGATTAGAAGTCAGGTATTACGAAGGACAATGTTTTAGCCCAAGGGCAGCAGATATTCCCAATATTCCAGATATTCCCATTGCACTAAAGGTAACATTTATTTGACGTAAAAAAACAGTCTATTCTTTGTACCGAAGAAAAAAATATAGCAACAGCTGTGATTTGACATCACAATGGGTATTTTCGATGCATCAGAATACTGCGTATTAGTAGCTAGTATCTAGTATGCTACATGCTTTCCCTATTAAGACCCAGACCCAGATACGGCACACCCATAGGCCTATATAGAGACGATAGGCAGGGATTTTCCAAAAATAAACGTTTTACATATTTAAGAGCAGGTCTCTGTAAGAATCAAACAAAATTGGAAATGAAAATTTTTGCCCCACCTTGAAACTTTGTGTGCAGGTAGGCCACCCAGGGGGGTGCACGAAAACACCCCATGTTGGGGTCTTCAAATGCTTTCTTGCCATGGAAACGGCTATTGTTTTTTTGGCTCCAGACCCCCAAATTCTACCCAAAATGTTCCCAAAAAATGGGCAAATTTTAAAGGCTGGTTCTCAGGCGCATTTTAAGCAATTTCATTCAAAATTGCTCCAATAGCAGAACAACTATTCTAGTTTTGAAAAATATAAGTTTCTACAATTTTCGTTCGGGATAACGAGAAAACTTCAACACTTAACTGGAGGCCGTGTTGGCCATTTTCATACACCGTAAAATCAAGCCATACTCTTTCGCTCGTATCTCCCAAAGTACGCGCTTCTGAGAAGCCTTATCTTTATTACAGTTTATATAGACATTGATGATACAAATTATGAAAACAAAGTTCTGGGGAACGATATAGTTTTAAGCTGGGGCTTCGTAACATTCGAGCTAAATATTCAATACGTTCAAAATCGGCCACTTTGAAATCCTATTATATCCCCGAAAATATTATTTTATTTAGCAAAAATCACTATGAAGCACTTAAATATCATCTCTCACTACTGTTAAACTTGAATTCTAAAGCTTTAAAGCAACCATAGCCGAGCAATATAAATTCAAAAAAGCTTACCTTACGAACTTTGCAGTGTTTTGTAAAATTGGGATGGCCTAGGAAATGTCTCCTATCTTGAGTCCATATGTGGTATAGAAGCTATAAGAATATAAAAGACTGCTTATTTTACGACTTAAAAACGTCTTTATCAAAAACAAATGTTGATTCGCTCGTCCACACACTCAGCAGCAATGTCAAGCGACTACCAGTCTTGCACGAGCTAATTGAAGTTCACGAGAACCGATACGACGAATTCACCCAGAAAATCCTTCCATGGATCAAGATATATGGTTAACACACTCTTTGCAAAGAAGAATGAGCAAGTTCAAACGTCATGAGAGCTACAGCATTACAATTTTTTGATGTAACACGGGGAGAAAGTGTGTTGTTTACTTCGATGCCATTATATGCAGAAACCGAAAATGAATCGCAAAATATCAGCCGCTGACCGGAAATAAACTTTCTAAAACAAAACATTATAAATGTTTTAGAACAAAAATTATTATACCTCGATATTAACTCAATAATAAAAATGAAATTTTCCTCTCTTTTGAGACATACATCTTACACTGATATAATTCACCACAGGCAGCCCGTAGTCACATTAAATATTGCTCATTTTTGAGGCGAAGTTAATATTTAACTAAAAACATAGGCATCTACCATCATCTATGCATCTACCGGTGAGATGAGAAGCAAATGAAAATGCAACAGGCCTGTACGTTTTCCAACCAAGAAGAGTGCCAAGGAAAGCATATTGCTTTTTTGAATTTATATTGCTCGGCTATGGTTGCTTTAAAGCTTTAGAATTCAAGTTTAACAGTAGTGAGAGATGATATTTAAGTGCTTCATAGTGATTTTTGCTAAATAAAATAATATTTTCGGGGATATAATAGGATTTCAAAGTGGCCGATTTTGAACGTATTGAGTATTTAGCTCGAATGTTACGAAGCCCCAGCTTAAAACAATATCGTTCCCCAGAATTTTGTTTTCATAATTTGTATCATCAATGTCTATATAAACTGTAATAAAGATAAGGCTTCTCAGAAGCGCGTACTTTGGGAGATACGAGCGAAAGAGTATGGCTTGATTTTACGGTGTATGAAAATGGCCAACACGGCCTCCAGTTAAGTGTTGAAGTTTTCTCGTTATCCCGAACGAAAATTGTAGAAACTTATATTTTTCAAAACTAGAATAGTTGTTCTGCTATTGGAGCAATTTTGAATGAAATTGCTTAAAATGCGCCTGAGAACCAGCCTTTAAAATTTGCCCATTTTTTGGGAACATTTTGGGTAGAATTT